>SJYT01051326.1:23509-235690 GCA_006410635.1 Cephalophus harveyi | reverse complement strand
TAAGTTTGGCTGAACTTTGGGAGTTGGTGATGGACAGGGAGGCCTGGCGTGCTGCGATTCATGGGGTCGCAAAGAGTCGGACACGACTGAGCGACTGAACTGACTGACTGACCCTTACCTATCTATTTATCCATTCATCCATCCATCTATCCAACACATCTATCATCTGTCTGTATCTACTTCTATCATTTATGTATCATCTGCTAGATATCATATACTCATCCATCTTTCCCTTTCTCTTCTTCCTTTTCCCTTTTTCCTATCTATCCATCACCCATCAATCCATCTTTCCCTTTGCCCCTTCATTCCTTTTCCTTCCTCCATTTCTGTCAGTTCATTCATCCATCCACCCATCCATCCATCTTCTCCAACATTATCACGGCACAGAGCCTCACACATCCACACCCATGAGGAGGCCCTCCTCCTCTGAGTCGTTCAGTCACAGGGATGTCCAGGAAGACAAGCGCTGACAGCAGCCATGGCCCCCTGCCCGGCGCCTCCTGACTTCTAGACTAGAGCCGCCACCAGCCGCAGCCACCTTTCCACCAGGCATCCTGGGAAGCACACAGGAAATGCCCAGGAAGCCATGGTCGAGGGGCTCCATGCTCTTCCGCAGTCCTGCCCCAGCACCATGCCAGCCTGTGTCTTCCTAGAGAAGGTTCCATCTGAGATGTTCCTTCACACAGAAACTTCTGTGCCCCCCAAGTCACACAGTCCACCCCTCTGTTGGGCACTTGGCTTTCGGTTTCCCCCGCTTGTCAATTCTCTGAGGGACCAGTCTCCATGGGAGGACTGAGCCATGCGTGGGGGGCCGTGGCCATGGGGACAACTCGGGATCCTCCCCTCCTCCCTGACGGAGATGCTCGGGTCCTGCACTCCTGGACCTCGGAAAGGAGATGGCCCCCGACTCAGCCGGGGGGAGGGGCGACGACACAGGAGCCATGATCAGGACAGAGACAGTCCCCTGACTTGATGGACCACCGTCACCCTGAGTGTGGAACTGCAAGCTGCAGTGCCCTCATTCTCGTGCACACTGATCTTTAAAGAGATTGTTAACTCTGCCGTCTCTGGAATCTCTACATTAATAATTACAAGGCCTGTTGGGAAACATAGAGCTGGCCAGGCCCAGATACATGCTTTTTCCATAAGACACTGCAAAGAGACAGGAGGAAATGCCAGCCTGTGTCTTCCTAGAGAAGGTTCCATCTGAGATGTTCCTTCACACAGAAACTTCTGTGCCCCCCAAGTCACACAGTCCACCCCTCTGTTGGGCACTTGGCTTTCGGTTTCCCCCGCTTGTCAATTCTCTGAGGGACCAGTCTCCATGGGAGGACTGAGCCATGCGTGGGGGGCCGTGGCCATGGGGACAACTCGGGATCCTCCCCTCCTCCCTGACGGAGATGCTCGGGTCCTGCACTCCTGGACCTCGGAAAGGAGATGGCCCCCGACTCAGCCGGGGGGAGGGGCGACGACACAGGAGCCATGATCAGGACAGAGACAGTCCCCTGACTTGATGGACCACCGTCACCCTGAGTGTGGAACTGCAAGCTGCAGTGCCCTCATTCTCGTGCACACTGATCTTTAAAGAGATTGTTAACTCTGCCGTCTCTGGAATCTCTACATTAATAATTACAAGGCCTGTTGGGAAACATAGAGCTGGCCAGGCCCAGATACATGCTTTTTCCATAAGACACTGCAAAGAGACAGGAGGAAATGCCAAACGGAGGATCCTCAGGGAGCCGACAGGCATTGTCTTCTGCAGAAAAGTTTCCAACTAGCCGCCATCCATTAACTTACTTTTCTTTACAAAATATTAATACTGGAAGCTTAAAAGTTCGTAAATCAGTTGCACTTGAGCACTTTGAGGTTTAACTGATCATAAATGTTTTCCATTGTGGGAAGTTGCTCACTTATGAAAACACACAAAATATGTGGATCCATTTCCAGAGCATGGAATTCCAGCACTGTGGAAGGGCTTCTTCCAGCAAGAGGCGGGTGCCCATTGGCTCTTGCACACTCTGGGCAGGCAGAAGTCAGTGTTTTCTTACTGAATTGGTCACTAGGCAGAGCCCAGCAGTAGGAGTTCTCACTTGAGAAAGGGTGGGGAGGGACAGTGCCCGGGTGGGGTTTGGGCAGGTGGCCCATCCCTGGGGTCTGCGAGAACAGCACCCCTCACAACATGAGGACCTGACACTCGCTCCGCTCACCTCCCCAAACAAGAGGGTTTAGTTTTTCTGTAGCTCTTTGCTCACACCCTCTGGNAATAGAGCTCAACCTGCAGCCCCACCCCCTCCCCTCTTGGAGGTTGGTGGTGGGGCGGGGCTGAAAGTCCAAACCCTCTGAGCACTTGTTCTCTCTGGTGAGCAGCCCCTTTGAGGCTCTCCAGGGACCTGCACTGAGTCTCTTCACTACTGTAAACTTGGGGGGATGGAGAACGGTCCTTATCCTTATCCTTTAGAACGGATCTAAAGTTACTCCCACCACTTGGAGGTTCCAAGACTTCCAGGGGCCCTGTGCCAGGAATTGGGGACAAAGACCAAACATAGTTCTCTTTTTAAAAAAACATTTATTTTTATTTACTTATTTATTTGGCTGTGCTGGGTCTCAGTGAATTCTTTACTTGTGGCACGTGGGAGCTAGTTCTCTGACCAGGGATTGAACCCAGGCCCCCTGCATTGGGAATGTGGAGTCTTAGTCTCTGAACCACCTGTGAAGCCCTCAAATGTATTTCTTATTCTACTGCTCACCTCCTCTCGGCCGTCCCCGCTTCCCAGCAGATCCTGCCTCTACAGGATGAGACAGCTGTATCAGAGACTCACGGGCTCAGTGCTCATAGGGACCCTGAAACACGCACCCTTTTAAGCTGCAGTACATCTGGAAAATCAAGTCCCAGGAACTGCCATGGGGAAACAAACAGGCGCCCCTCTCCCACTGCCCCGTCCCCGATCGGAGCTTTCAAGGGTGTTGGGAACAAGCTGCAAAGAGCCCATGGACTGTGCATCCTGGGCCCTGGGAGCAGGCTGGCCACACACACCTGTCCACGAGGAAGCCCAAGATGCTGGCAGGAGGGGTGGGGCCACACTTGGCTGGACCTCCCAGCTGGGCTGCTCCTCTCCTTTTCGTCTCTTGGAATTAATTATTTCCCCAGTAGTTTAGGCGTCCAGGTCACTAGAGTCACTTCTCCTTTGAAGCCTTTTATCCGGTTTTCCTAGTGTCACATCCCGGATTCTGCTCAGAGATGGACAGTTTACAGGTGACTCTTAGTAACACCAGTGTGGAGATGATGAAAGGAGGCGCATGTTCGCCCGGATGCTGGTGTGTTCCGGGGGAATCCAGGGAGTGGGGACGCTGCCACCTTGCCCTTGTTCTGCTGCTGATCGTTGGCTGTCTGGTCGGGTCTGTGATGCAGGTGGGGTCCCTGTGCTTCAGGAGGAGCCGTTCTGGGTTCTCTCTGCCTGGAGGGCAGCTGTGTCTCTCTGAGCTGGCTCTGATTTCTAAACCCCTCTGAAGGTGTGTTTGATTTTTGAAGCACTGAGGTGAAGACTGGGGGCTGTGGTAATGAGGCTGGGACAGTGAAATGGAGACAGAAAGTGAGGGGTGGGGAGAGAGAAGGAAAACCTTGTATTTTTCAAGAGGGAGCACTTGGAGGGGAGAACAGATGAACCTTCTCTAAGCGGGTGTATGACAAGCATGAGCTCAAAAACCCATCTCCCTGGGCAAGCAGGACCTCTGGTCACACTTTGCTTGCCCTCTGAGAGGTGTGGAGGGCTGCTCACATGTCATTTTCTGCTTCACACACAACACAGAGGGAGCAGTAGAGGCTTCTGAATGCTGAGTTCTCTGTAGAAAAGATGAGGTGGAAGAAGAAATGGTCAAGCACCAGACAAGAGAAAGGAGAGCCTGGAGACAGAAGTCTGTGTGTGACCCCTTTCTCACAGCAAATGCAAAAGCCAAGTCCTCAAGGACCACAGAGCTCTGTGCAACACACAGAACCGTAACATCAATGATCGAAGATGGAGGGGGCTGTTTGTGACTTGGGAATGAGGAGAGAGTCTTTAAATAAGACCCGAGAGTCTAAACATGGCAACAGAATGAAGGACTTCCCTTCAGTAACATCCACAATTGACAAAGTCATCCTATGTGTACCCAGTTGGAGACATTCCACCTTGTAAAATCAATAATGTGAATGCTACCTAAGAAACCTTTGCAAAACCACAAGGAAAAGGCAGAACCAACTAAATTATTAAAATCACAAAGGATGCAAGTAGAGAATTCACAGATGGGGTGTAAGTCAAATGGGAACTAAGTATATGAGAAGATGTGAATCACAGAAATGCTCATCGAAGCAGAAAGAGGCCCCCAGTGCCCACTGGATTCAAGAACACAAGAGGTACCCGAGAGTGACCCCTGCCATGCTTGTTCCACATCTGGTTTCTACAGGACAAGACTTCTATGTATCAGGTACAAGAACTCGAGGTCTCCCTTTCCATCTCTTCCCCTTCAGTTCCTGCCCCACCTCTACTGCTGCATTAAAATCAATCTCCTAGAGGAGGGCCATCACCAAACTCTTCTTTTCACATCTGCTTCAACTTGGAAGGCACAGCCAAAAAGTACATAAGAAATAAACGAAACAGAGAGCAAGGTGCCAGGTGGAGGCAGCCTTCTATCTCCTAGGTCAGGAGCCTGTACAAAGCCCCATACAAGCACCAGACAGAGGTTCCTCAGTGGGGAAAACCCTAGAGGTGATTCCAAAGCAGGCGAAAACAAGTCTTCACAGCAGTCATATCAGTGGGTACTAGTGAAGGCGACGAGAATCTTTAGAACACTCATATGTGTTAGGTGTCAAAGTAATAAGACAGAAAGAGACATTCTGCCTATAAAGGCTTGAGTGGACTAACTTCAAAAGCCATAACTGCATGCCCTGGACACTTGACGTTTGAGGAGTCCATGGCGCTCTGAAGCCTGAGAGGGGAACGTAGGGTGGGATTTAGCAAAAGCTGGAGGAACTGGGCATGGCTCTCAATGTCCAGTGTTTGCTTAGGCATGGGGCTGCACAGCTGGCCCTGCTGGACGGATCTTGAGGCAGCTGCTGCAGAGCCAATGCTGCAGCAGTGGCCTCTGACCCTGGCAGCCAGGCCTGGCCCTGCACGGATCATGAACGTCTACTCTCTGACCTGAGGTCCTGCCTGTCCCCAGTCTGGATGAACGTATGATGGCTTCATGGGGAAATGCCTTCAGGGACCCTCAGCAGTGATGCCGGTGTCCTCCTGGCCACGAGGGCCAATCCCAGAGTGAGGCTGATGCAGTCCAGGTGGTTCGTCCAGTGACTGAGGAGCGAGTGTCCTGCATGCAGGTCTGCAGGATTCACCACTTGAATAAAATAAGTGTTAGTCACTCAGTCGTGCCTGATTCTTTGTTACCCTATGGACTGTAGCCCGCCAGGCTCCTCTGTCCATGGGATTCTCCAGGCAAGAATACTGCAGTGGGTTGCCATTTCCTTCTCCAGGGGATCTTCCTGACCCAGGGATTGGACCGGGTCTTCTGCATTACAGGTAGATTCTTCACCACTGAGCCCGCAGGGAAGCAGAATAAAATAAGAGGAGGTGAGGAAAGCCTCAATGGGTTCATGTCAAACATTGCTACATCACAGAGCAAAACTACATGAGAAACAACAGTGCTCCAGAGTCAGGCCACAGCTCCACAGGCTGAGGGGACGGTGACAGTCCAGCCAGGAGTCCCCAGAGACTGAGACCCCTGGCTGCAGGCTGGGGAGCTCTGTCCAGGGTGCTGACGACTCTTGGGTGCGGTGGTCTGTGCTGGCAACCACCTGCTGGCACTTGGGGCTGTTCCATTTGGACAAACAGTGGGCCAGCCTATTGGCAGGAAGGACTCTTAGTGGACCCATTGATATTCTTTGTTCTCAAAGTGACAGCTGCAACTTCCCATTTGACTGGAGCCATTGGGTAAATTTATTGTTAGCACTTTCTAGACATGATCAAGACATCTCCCTGCCACTGGTGTGGCTTAAAAATAAATCTACCCTTCCCCAAGTTGTGTGTGCTGGACCAGGTGTCTGTTACAGAGGGCTACACAAAGAAGGCTAGATCCCTCTCTTCCAGCCCAGGACATAGCAGCCACTCAGGGGTGGAGAGGGACAGACTTGCGGGGAGAGGGCTCATTTTTACACCAGTACTGCTTGAGACCTAACAAGGGGAGAGTTCTTGGAATGTGGAAAAGCAGGGGGGAAGCCAGACGGAGCAGGTGTATACTGAATGGTCTTGTTGGGAGGGAGGCCGACGCAGCAGTCAGACTTGGACCAGGGCCAGTGCTCCAAATCGGCCAAGAGACAAAGGCATGGCACCAGGCACCCACCAATGAAAACCCTTTCTTATTACTAGTGAAAGCCTCTCTGAGGCACCTTGAGTGGCCCAGATGAAAACTCAGCCAGGATTTAGAAGGCTCTCAAGGGCCCTAGCCCAGGTAAGGAGGACTCTCTCCCAGAGAGGATCCAGGCTGCCAGTCCCTCCCCAACTCTGGCTCCCACAGAGGCTTTCATGAGTCCCCTTGCAGAAAAACTCCTTCAAAAAATCACATGAGTGAATGGACTAAGTCACCTCAGTTGTATCCAACTCTTTGAGACCCTAGGGACTGTAGTCTGCTGGGATCCTCTGTTGATGGGATTCTCCAGGCAAGAATACTGGAGTGGGTTGCCATGCCCTCCTCCAGGGAATCTTGCCAACCTAGGGATTGAGCTCCAGTGGATCTTCTCGACCCAGGGATCAAACCCGTGTCTCTAAATCTACTGCATTGGAAAGTTTGTTCTTTATCACTAGTGCCACCTACCATGTGTACCCATGTGAAAGTTGCTCAGTTTTGTCCGACTCTTTAAGACCCCATAGACTATGCAGTCCATGGGATTCTCCAGGCCAAAATACTGGAGTGGGTAGCCTTTCCCTTCTCCAGGGGATCTTCCCAACCCAGCAATTGAACCCAGGTCTCCTGCATTGCAGGCAGATTCTTTACCAGCTGAGCCCCCTGGGAAGCCCAAAAAGTCACACACATTTTACTGAATCTTATTACATCAACGCAGATTTCATGGCTGCCAACCATACTGTATGTCATCTCCCCCATTTCTGCACGACCATGTTAATTAGGTTTTATGCCCATTTTTAAAGAGATGGTGAGGAAAATAATTCATGAGAAAATCATAAAGAGTGTGGGTCACCAAATGTGGGTGTCATCAAATAAAGTCCTGTAGGACTTTATTTCTTCTTAAATGAATCAAAAAGCTTTTCCAATTTTTAAAGTCTTTTTGCATTCCGGAAGATCGTGATGCTACTGAGCACTTTTACAAAAGGAAAAAAGCAGACAAACGTTAAAAAGGAAAACATCTTGGCCAGTGCCTCTTGGGTCATGGGCAATTCCACCTCCATGGATGTGTCCACTGAAAACCCACGGCCCTCAGCCGAGCGTCGTTTGCTTTCCGTCATGTCTGTACATTCAGCTGAGCCTCTGTGTTTCGGGGCCGAGTGGCTAAGGCAGATTAAAACAGCGACGGTGTTAAAACAAGATTGTAAAGGTTAACAGACCAGGAAATGGACAAATTACTGCCACTGGCCATGGCCAGCCCCATGCCCTGTCCCTTCTCTGTCCTGCCTCAAGCTGCCTGTCAGGCTTCTGGACCAGTTTCCTGAAGGCTAGTGAGAAAAATCACTTCTGGACACCCCAGCCCCTCCTGCCCTCGACAAGGTATCACAGCAGGGACCCTGAGGCCAAGCTGGAGGTGGTAGCATACGAGCCTCGTGCCCTTCCCCACCAGCCTCTCCAAATAAGGACACCAGAGCCACTTAACTTGAGTCAGATCTGGGGTTCATTTCCTTTACTTTCTAGGACGCATCACTTCCAGGCCCATTGCCTGACCTCATGAGCTGGTCTTCCCCATTTCATGCAGAAGTGGACACAGGCATGGGGAATGCCCCCGCCTTCCACGCCTTCACAGCAGACACCCTGGAATTGTGCTAGGGACGCAGGAAGCCTGAGTCCAGCCCTGACCACGTGGGCCATGAGCCCTGTGCTTTCAGACCGGTCCCTCCCGCCACCTCCCCCAATTACATGGGCATCCCAGCTCAGTTCCCTTTCTCCCAAAGTGATGCCCACAGCAACGTCCACCGAGAGCTCCGTAATCAGGCCATTACCGCGAGCCACCGGGCTGGGAGCAGCCATTTGTTAAACACCTTGCGCCAAAAATGAAAATGAAAGATCCACGTGTGTGTGTGTGGGGGGAGGGTGGAGCATGTGTGCACTCATGCTCTCATGTGTGTGTGTGTGGGGGGAGGGTGGAGCATGTGTGCACACATGCTCTCATGTGTGTGTGTGTGGGGGGAGGGTGGAGCATGTGTGCACTTCTTTTCCACCAACATGTTCCTGAAAAGCAGCCCAGAGAATTAATCCACATGGCACAGGTCTATGGAGATGTGTATAAGAGACAGTGTGTGCACACATGCTCTCACATGTGTGTGGGGGGAGGGTGGAGCATGTGTGCACACATGTTCTCACGTGTGTGTGTGTGTGGAGGGTGGAACATGTGTGCACACATGCTCTCACATGTGTGTGTGGGGGGAGGGTGGAGCATGTGTGCACACATGCTCTCACGTATGTGTGTGTGTATGTAGGGGGGAGCGTCAGGAAGAACAAATGCCAAACAGAAGGAGGGCTTCCCCCACCATCCCCCGTCATGTCCCTCACCATGGGGCGCCTGGACTCTTGGATAAGCCAGGACCAGTCCTCCCAGTTCGTCAGCAGGTCAGCCTCCTGCCCAGGAGCATGCTCAGGTCGAGGCCAGAGAAGCGTTTCCTTACACTGCCAGATGGTTCCCACTCTGGGTCCTGTGCTCGCCTGCAGTTACTGGAGCTGCCTCCCAGGACCGGGCCTCACCGGGGACCAGCCTCACTGTCCAGGAAGGCTCATTAGTGGCACAGGGCCTCCCAGGGCCGCAGGGCGATGCCGCAATTACGTTTGCACCACCTCCTCCGCGGAAGTTCTCGGCCTCACTGTCAGACAGTCACTGTCTCAGGAGTCTCCCTCCGGGGCTTAAAGACATGTGTTCCTGGCTCCTGACACAAGAGTTAATTGGAAAGAGAGCAGTGGCATCAGTGTGGACTGTGTGAGCACTGCGGTCTCTGCTAGGACGTGGAGAAGTCACCGTGTGTGCGTGTGTGCTTACATGTGGATGAGTGTGTATGCTGCACACCCACATGCATATACAAACATCCCTGAGGTATACTATTGTACCAAAGGCTTTGCTTGTCTTATTGTCTTAGTAACTCTCAAAAAAGATTACAGGAATCGGAATTTTTACTTCTCTATCTGGGAAACTCCTCTGAAGGTTTCCTGATGCAGCTCGAATGCCACCTCTTCCGGGAAGTCTCACTCATGTCCGCAGCATGTTGCACACTGGGAACTCTGCCCTGAGAGGCCAGGAAGGGGCTGGGAGACAGGATCCCCTGCCAGAGAGAGGCTCCAAAGAGGTCCAACCTCTGCTTCCACCCCTGTTCCAGAGAGTGTGGCTGGACGTGGGCAGAGGTGGTAAGGTGGCAACTAGGCAGGCACAGGGAGGCAGTGGCATCTGAACCAGCCACCGAAGGTTGTCCAGAGTCTGAATAGTCTACTGTACCCTGGGTATCGGGAGGGCAAGACAGATGTCAGGTCACAGGTCGGGAATGTGCAGGAACTTGGAGCAGGAGAGGAGTGGAAGTCAGGGGAGCTGCCTCAAGGAAGGACAAATGAGCAGGGTGTTGAAGGATGAGTAGGAGTTCACCAACAGGAGACTAGGGTAAAAATTGTCCTTGAGGTTATATTAAAGTAACTAACACAGAAGTCTCTGGCTGAGTGCTTACTCTGTGTTAGATTCTCAGAGCAGCCTGGTGACGTGGGCACCATCAGGGTTCCCACCACAGAGATGGGAAAACTGAGGCACAGCCCAAGGCTTTGTGGCAGAGAAGTGGAGGAACCCTGCCTGGCACTGAAGTCTGTGTCCTCAATCACACATGCATATGTGCTGCTTGAAGACAGCACAGCTGCAGAGTAGGTCCCATCCTCCCTGCGCCAGGGAGTGCCACGTGCTGGCATTCAGAAAGCAATGAATCCGGGAACTGATGGTCGACCCCATTGCCCTCCTCTTTCATGTTGTTTTGGCCAAAAATTAAATGATGCAACATAACCTTTGTGGTTTCATGCAACTCTTGCCCCCCTCACCCTCCAATACTGCATATCCTGCACCTCAGCTGTGCTCTTACATGTCCCCCGACCCTCACCCCTACCCCATATTCGTAGCAGAATTCTGGGAGCCAGCTGGTCTTGAGAAACATCTCTTGATAGGCAGGCCATCCGCTTGACCAGAGAGCAAATTGCTAAATTACAAAAGCCTTGCACCTTCTGTCATTAAACCCGAGTGAATGGCTGTCACTTCAGTTCAGCTCCGACAGTGGTTCTCTGGAAAGGCTGATGCTCTGTCCTGTGGCTGGGACTCCTGAGCACAGTGTCATGCGAGGCACAAGGATGTGGGGCTCAGCTTCAGCAGAAATGGGAGAGAGTGTCAGGAGGAGGAAGAGGGATGGGAGGTCCGGCTGATGCAGGGAAGGAGGTGTGGCCATGGCAGGCGATCAAGGAGGGACACAGCAGGTTCCAGGTGTTCATCCACTGCTGCCCCTGCCATTAGCTCAGGGCTTGCTTCACAGAAGCCTGCCCTCTTGGAAGGAAAACGTGGTTGGAAGTCCCTTTCAACATGTCCCCAAATTGGGGTCACAGCATCCACGCCACCCCCACCCAGTCCCATCACCACTCATTGCATGCCTGCCCTGTCAGGTTGGGGCTGAGCCTCAGGCCAGTTTGTCCACTTAAGACTTACTCTGTAGCCCTCATCTCTGTCCTGTGAGAGCCCTTCCTGCCCCCACACTCACCCCATTCATGTCCACTGTTGGCTCCACTTGCCTGGATAACCCCCACTGCCTCGAGGACCAGATGGCCATGCACAGGGGAGAACAAATCCAGGCATTTGTAGGGGAGAGGCAGGGCCTTGGGCTGAAGAAGATCCACACAGTGAGGCCAGAAGCTGCCAGGGCTTGAGAAAATGCCAGGAGTAAGGACTGCAGAAGGCTTGCCCGGTGGCTCAGTGGTAAATAACTTGTCTGCCAATGCAGGAGACGTGGGCTCCATTCCTGGGTTGGGAAGATCCCCTGGAGAAGGAAATGGCAACCCACTCCAGTATTCTTGCTTGGAGAATCCCATGGACAGAGGAGCCTGGTGGGCTACAATCCATGGGGTTGCAAAGAGATGGACAGGACTGAAGTGACTGAGCATGCACACACAAGGACAGCAGAAGGAGAGGAGTGGATGGAGATGTGGGCAGAGCAGATGGAAGGGCCATCCAGGCCAGGGGTTTGGGCCCTATGTGCTGTGCCTGGAGCTCAGGGAATCCATGAATGTGGAGCACAAGCTAGCCCTGCCCCACCCCTGGCTGGCACTCCCCTCCTTCGTGCCTGTGAGCAGCGCGCCCTGCATGTTGCCCCAGGTTTGTATCTTGAACTGCAGCTGTGGGTGGCCTGAGGGACTGTGGATGGTCAGCACCACTGGGAAATTTCAGAATGTGTTAGAGCCACCGCTGGATACTCTTACTTAGCAGGTTAATAAATGGTACATACATAGAAGTGTATGTATAAACATACATACAACAAAGGAATTCAAGTGTATAAACATACACTTCTATGTCACAGACTTGTTTTTCATATTTTGATAACCACATTCCAATATAATTGCTTGCCTTTGTGATCCAACAAATTTCATTGTATGCATTTGGAAACATTGCTCTGTTAAAGGCGGGGTCACAGCACAGCTCCACTCATCTGGCAACAAGATCAAGGATACAAATACCTCAGGAACAGACACATGGCAGCTGGGGGTGGGAAAACACGGAGGAAGCGGGGGAAGCCAGGTGGCCCCACTGGGGACTGAACCACCCAGGTCAGTAACATGCGTCATCACTATTACTACACTTGAGGGTTCCGGGGACATCAGTCTGTCATCTGTTGAGCTCAACACTGTGTCCCCAGACTCAGACCAGAGCTGGGGCTCATGATCCAAGAAGGGATTATGGCTTTAATGATTTCAAATCAAATGATAAACAACTTTAACTAAATGGCAGCTACAGGTTTTATTGCAAACAGCACACTTGATGCCTCTGCTCCTCCAGAGGCACACTTGGGGCACTGGGATGACTGGGAAGCCTGGGCTTCCCTTGAGAAGCACCTGGCTGCACCCCCTCAAGCCACCAGGACTTGCCACTTCCTGTGGCAATGAGCTGTCAACCTTCGGCTGTGGCCGTTGTCCCCAGAGCTACTGGATCACGACCCCTCCCGTTCAGCAAGCCAAGAATGCGCATTGGCCTTGGGAAATCCTAAAGATAACCCACCAGGAGCGCCTGTAAGAAGGCTCTTTTGCTTGTCAATATAAACACCTTGAATTCCTTTGTTTTATGGTGGTGGGAAGTCGCTGGCAGGGAGGGAGAAGATTTCAGAGGCTGAGATCAGAGTTACTTTACCCCCGGTGCTTAATGCTGCTCTGGTCCCTGGAGATTTCTCAGCTCAATTCAGGCAAACTTGCCCTCTCGCTGAGAGATGTGTTTGTTCCAGGCTGTTGCTGTAACAGAGAGCCAGCATATTCCCAGAGGACCACCCCCTCCCCCTGCAGGCTCACACATTTTGGAGGGGAATGAGTGGCCTCTCCTTGCCCTGAGCCAAGAGATTGAATTTTTATGGGCAGACATTATACCAGGAGGGTTTATGGGAAGCCGTTATGGAAAACGTTGCCATCAACCCAGCCCACGGTCGTCTCCTTGAGTCAGAGGCAGAGCCTGGTCCCCAACAGTTCAATCTTTTCCACCAACATGTTCCTGAAAAGCAGCCCAGAGAATTAATCCACATGGCACAGGTCTATGGTGTACGATGCACCATGCGGCTTAGACAGAAGGGACAGCTCTGAAATCTGAATGAGCTCCTGCTTCCTCCATCCTGCATGGCACCAAGGAGCCTCATAGAATGCTCTTGAATCAATAAAAACATTTTCCTTAAAGAAAGAACGGTTAACTCCTGTGTGCTTCTTGTTTGTTCTATGGGACATCGAGGAGGAACGGGGTTCCCATGACTCAACAGGGTCCTCACAAGCCCCCTCTTCCCTTCTCGGGCTTCTCTGTGGGGAATGGCCTCTGGAGTTCACGCAGACAGCTCATGGGGCCTCAGAAAGGTGCCTGCCTGCACACTCCGGTGAGGGAATCTGCCTGCAGAACTTCCTGTGGTTCTCTGATGAGACTGGACACTCGGGATGGGCTGAGAGGCCGCCCGGCACCCAGTCCTTCCTGTGTGCAGAGCCTGAGAGGTAGGCCTGGTGGGGGGCGGACACAGTGGATGCTGGCAGGGGGGTTGATTAATCCCTGAATGCTTTTAGGAAGACGATGGCATTTGGGTTTCCTAATTGTGAAGGAGAGGACCAGGAGGTCACAGGGAGCCGACTCAAACCATTACTGACCTCTCTTTACCTATTTCCTGTTACGCAACTCAGGCCTAACGACAGCCCCCAAATTGCAGGTCATGCTTTACGTCCCCAGAGAGTGGCCAATGCAGACACAAAGCAGGTACTCAATAAATATTGGGTGAGTGGATGGATGGACCCACAGCGAAGATTTAGTGAAATAACGGATGTAAAGTTCTCAGATACTAGCTATTAACTCTATCCTATTTATTGGTCTTGAAAAGGAACTGTGCCCATCTGGCCAGCCCTGGGGCCCAGGGCTCAGCTGACACGGGCTGTGTTTAACACCTGGCATCAGTGCTGAGGTCCTTTCCTAAAGCAGCACATTACTCTTCCTGCTGCATCTTATCAATTCAAGAGCATTCTCTGAGGCTCCTTGGCGCCATGCAGGATGGAGGAAGCAAACACAAGCACAGTCCAGGGTGTGTTCGGTCCTTGGGGCCCAGAGCCCAATGCAGCAGGTGCTCAGGGCTGGGAGGGGCTCACGGTCTCATTGAGCTACAGTGGGCTGTTCCCTGAGCCTGTTTGCAGCTCAGGGAACCAGCCGTTCTGGAAACTCCTGCTGCGGGAGGAGGTAAGTCGATACACAGAGGAGGGCTCTTTCCCGCTGGAGCAGCAACGGGGCAGTTACTGAGATAGATCTAAAAAATTCTCACAGCAGATGACCCCGTGTTCAGTCCCTTCTCAGGTGCCCATGGGGTCTGGCTCCTCCCAGGGCTGCAGATGACCTCCACCCCACCCCCACCCCAGCCGTTCTCCCCACCTCTGAGCCTGCACCTGGACGTTTGGCTCCTTCCTTCAGTAAATACAGAAGTCTGCACGGGGGCTTCCCTGGCGGCTCAGCAGTAAAGAACCCACCTGTCAATGTGGCACACAGGTTCCATCCCTCGGTAGGAAGATCCCCTAGAGGAGGAAATGGCAACCACTCCAGTATTTTTGCCTGGAGAATCCCATGGACAGGGGAGCCTGGCGGGCTACAGTCCATGGGGTTGCAGAGAATCAGAATGACTGAGTGAGCAGGCAGGCAGGTCTGCTGTGTGCTTGGGAGACATCAGCAAACAATGCAAGTCCTCACAATGCTTCTGCTCCAACAGGGCACACCGTTTCCTGTGATTTCATAGTTTCCTCAAAACCCTTTCAGGGGCTCTGTTATGTCCAGTGATTTTTATAATAATAATAAGATGTTGAACCTAGAGCATTCTGGAATGGAGGTGTGAGGAACCCACAGACTCCTTCCCCAGAGAAACAAATGTAACTGGTAAAAGTATTTAATAAACAGTCATTCAGCATCTTTGGAAATTGTCCTAAGAGCATAGAGCAAGTGGAAAAAAAACCACTCATCCAGGCAAAGGTCCTAAATCACAGTAGGAACAGTGTGAGTCTGAGTCTTTGAGACCCCTGCTCCCTAACCTTAACCCCACCCCTCCAGGTCAGCCAGAGGAAAAGCCTACTCCACGTGAGTGTGGCCAGGAAGACAGGGCTCCCTCCTTCCAGTTCCCTATTTAGGGCAGCGGGTTCTCCCTGGGAGGAGTAGGGCTCCAGCATTTCTCAAACCTCCCCTGAGCTCTGTGGTGTGGAATGGCTGTTCCAGGCCAGCATGGCTGAGAGGTCTGGGGCTCCCTTCCCCCATGCACCACTCATAGATCAGAGACCTGAGCATCTGGGGAGGAAATATGTGCAGATGACATATCTAATAATGAACTTGTATCCACAATGCATAAAGAACTCTTACAGCTCAATAGCAAAAAGATGGATAACCCAATTAAAAATGGGCAAAAGACTTGAATAGATATTTCTCCAGAGACCCAAATGGCAGATAAGTGAATGAAAAGATGAGCAATATCATTATTGTGGACTCATCAGAACCAAAGCAAATCACAATCACAATGAGCTGTGTGTTGTTGTTGTTGTTCAGCTGCTAAGTCATGTCCATCTAAGGACAGCAGAAGGAGAGGAGTGGATGGAGATGTGGGCAGAGCAGATGGAAGGGCCATCCAGGCCAGGGGTTCGGGCCCTATGTGCTGTGCCTGGAGCTCAGGGAATCCATGAATGTGGAGCACAAGCTAGCCCTGCCCCACCCCTGGCTGGCACTCCCCTCCTTCGTGCCTGTGAGCAGCGCGCCCTGCATGTTGCCCCAGGTTTGTATCTTGAACTGCAGCTGTGGGTGGCCTGAGGGACTGTGGATGGTCAGCACCACTGGGAAATTTCAGAATGTGTTAGAGCCACCGCTGGATACTCTTACTTAGCAGGTTAATAAATGGTACATACATAGAAGTGTATGTATAAACATACATACAACAAAGGAATTCAAGTGTATAAACATACACTTCTATGTCACAGACTTGTTTTTCATATTTTGATAACCACATTCCAATATAATTGCTTGCCTTTGTGATCCAACAAATTTCATTGTATGCATTTGGAAACATTGCTCTGTTAAAGGCGGGGTCACAGCACAGCTCCACTCATCTGGCAACAAGATCAAGGATACAAATACCTCAGGAACAGACACATGGCAGCTGGGGGTGGGAAAACACGGAGGAAGCGGGGGAAGCCAGGTGGCCCCACTGGGGACTGAACCACCCAGGTCAGTAACATGCGTCATCACTATTACTACACTTGAGGGTTCCGGCGACATCAGTCTGTCATCTGTTGAGCTCAACACTGTGTCCCCAGACTCAGACCAGAGCTGGGGCTCATGATCCAAGAAGGGATTATGGCTTTAATGATTTCAAATCAAATGATAAACAACTTTAACTAAATGGCAGCTACAGGTTTTATTGCAAACAGCACACTTGATGCCTCTGCTCCTCCAGAGGCACACTTGGGGCACTGGGATGACTGGGAAGCCTGGGCTTCCCTTGAGAAGCACCTGGCTGCACCCCCTCAAGCCACCAGGACTTGCCACTTCCTGTGGCAATGAGCTGTCAACCTTCGGCTGTGGCCGTTGTCCCCAGAGCTACTGGATCACGACCCCTCCCGTTCAGCAAGCCAAGAATGCGCATTGGCCTTGGGAAATCCTAAAGATAACCCACCAGGAGCGCCTGTAAGAAGGCTCTTTTGCTTGTCAATATAAACACCTTGAATTCCTTTGTTTTATGGTGGTGGGAAGTCGCTGGCAGGGAGGGAGAAGATTTCAGAGGCTGAGATCAGAGTTACTTTACCCCCGGTGCTTAATGCTGCTCTGGTCCCTGGAGATTTCTCAGCTCAATTCAGGCAAACTTGCCCTCTCGCTGAGAGATGTGTTTGTTCCAGGCTGTTGCTGTAACAGAGAGCCAGCATATTCCCAGAGGACCACCCCCTCCCCCTGCAGGCTCACACATTCTGGAGGGGAATGAGTGGCCTCTCCTTGCCCTGAGCCAAGAGATTGAATTTTTATGGGCAGACATTATACCAGGAGGGTTTATGGGAAGCCGTTATGGAAAACGTTGCCATCAACCCAGCCCACGGTCGTCTCCTTGAGTCAGAGGCAGAGCCTGGTCCCCAACAGTTCAATCTTTTCCACCAACATGTTCCTGAAAAGCAGCCCAGAGAATTAATCCACATGGCACAGGTCTATGGTGTACGATGCACCATGCGGCTTAGACAGAAGGGACAGCTCTGAAATCTGAATGAGCTCCTGCTTCCTCCATCCTGCATGGCACCAAGGAGCCTCATAGAATGCTCTTGAATCAATAAAAACATTTTCCTTAAAGAAAGAACGGTTAACTCCTGTGTGCTTCTTGTTTGTTCTATGGGACATCGAGGAGGAACGGGGTTCCCATGACTCAACAGGGTCCTCACAAGCCCCCTCTTCCCTTCTCGGGCTTCTCTGTGGGGAATGGCCTCTGGAGTTCACGCAGACAGCTCATGGGGCCTCAGAAAGGTGCCTGCCTGCACACTCCGGTGAGGGAATCTGCCTGCAGAACTTCCTGTGGTTCTCTGATGAGACTGGACACTCGGGATGGGGCTGAGAGGCCGCCCGGCACCCAGTCCTTCCTGTGTGCAGAGCCTGAGAGGTAGGCCTGGTGGGGGGCGGACACAGTGGATGCTGGCAGGGGGGTTGATTAATCCCTGAATGCTTTTAGGAAGACGATGGCATTTGGGTTTCCTAATTGTGAAGGAGAGGACCAGGAGGTCACAGGGAGCCGACTCAAACCATTACTGACCTCTCTTTACCTATTTCCTGTTACGCAACTCAGGCCTAACGACAGCCCCCAAATTGCAGGTCATGCTTTACGTCCCCAGAGAGTGGCCAATGCAGACACAAAGCAGGTACTCAATAAATATTGGGTGAGTGGATGGATGGACCCACAGCGAAGATTTAGTGAAATAACGGATGTAAAGTTCTCAGATACTAGCTATTAACTCTATCCTATTTATTGGTCTTGAAAAGGAACTGTGCCCATCTGGCCAGCCCTGGGGCCCAGGGCTCAGCTGACACGGGCTGTGTTTAACACCTGGCATCAGTGCTGAGGTCCTTTCCTAAAGCAGCACATTACTCTTCCTGCTGCATCTTATCAATTCAAGAGCATTCTCTGAGGCTCCTTGGCGCCATGCAGGATGGAGGAAGCAAACACAAGCACAGTCCAGGGTGTGTTCGGTCCTTGGGGCCCAGAGCCCAATGCAGCAGGTGCTCAGGGCTGGGAGGGGCTCACGGTCTCATTGAGCTACAGTGGGCTGTTCCCTGAGCCTGTTTGCAGCTCAGGGAACCAGCCGTTCTGGAAACTCCTGCTGCGGGAGGAGGTAAGTCGATACACAGAGGAGGGCTCTTTCCCGCTGGAGCAGCAACGGGGCAGTTACTGAGATAGATCTAAAAAATTCTCACAGCAGATGACCCCGTGTTCAGTCCCTTCTCAGGTGCCCATGGGGTCTGGCTCCTCCCAGGGCTGCAGATGACCTCCACCCCACCCCCACCCCAGCCGTTCTCCCCACCTCTGAGCCTGCACCTGGACGTTTGGCTCCTTCCTTCAGTAAATACAGAAGTCTGTCACGGGGGCTTCCCTGGCGGCTCAGCAGTAAAGAACCCACCTGTCAATGTGGCACACAGGTTCCATCCCTCGGTAGGAAGATCCCCTAGAGGAGGAAATGGCAACCACTCCAGTATTTTTGCCTGGAGAATCCCATGGACAGGGGAGCCTGGCGGGCTACAGTCCATGGGGTTGCAGAGAATCAGAATGACTGAGTGAGCAGGCAGGCAGGTCTGCTGTGTGCTTGGGAGACATCAGCAAACAATGCAAGTCCTCACAATGCTTCTGCTCCAACAGGGCACACCGTTTCCTGTGATTTCATAGTTTCCTCAAAACCCTTTCAGGGGCTCTGTTATGTCCAGTGATTTTTATAATAATAATAAGATGTTGAACCTAGAGCATTCTGGAATGGAGGTGTGAGGAACCCACAGACTCCTTCCCCAGAGAAACAAATGTAACTGGTAAAAGTATTTAATAAACAGTCATTCAGCATCTTTGGAAATTGTCCTAAGAGCATAGAGCAAGTGGAAAAAAAACCACTCATCCAGGCAAAGGTCCTAAATCACAGTAGGAACAGTGTGAGTCTGAGTCTTTGAGACCCCTGCTCCCTAACCTTAACCCCACCCCTCCAGGTCAGCCAGAGGAAAAGCCTACTCCACGTGAGTGTGGCCAGGAAGACAGGGCTCCCTCCTTCCAGTTCCCTATTTAGGGCAGCGGGTTCTCCCTGGGAGGAGTAGGGCTCCAGCATTTCTCAAACCTCCCCTGAGCTCTGTGGTGTGGAATGGCTGTTCCAGGCCAGCATGGCTGAGAGGTCTGGGGCTCCCTTCCCCCATGCACCACTCATAGATCAGAGACCTGAGCATCTGGGGAGGAAATATGTGCAGATGACATATCTAATAATGAACTTGTATCCACAATGCATAAAGAACTCTTACAGCTCAATAGCAAAAAGATGGATAACCCAATTAAAAATGGGCAAAAGACTTGAATAGATATTTCTCCAGAGACCCAAATGGCAGATAAGTGAATGAAAAGATGAGCAATATCATTATTGTGGACTCATCAGAACCAAAGCAAATCACAATCACAATGAGCTGTGTGTTGTTGTTGTTGTTCAGCTGCTAAGTCATGTCCATCTCTTTGCGACCCCATGGACTGCAGCATGCCAGGCTCTTGTGTCTTCCACTATTTCCCAGAATCTGCTCAAATTCATGCCCATTGAGTTGGTGATGCCATCCAACCATCTCATCCTCTGTCACCCTCTTCTCCTCTTGCCCTCAGTCTTTCCAAGCATTAGGGTCTTTTCCAGTGAGTCAACTCTTCACATCAGGTGGCCAAACTATTGGAGCTTCAGCTTCAGCATCAGTCCTTCCAAAGAATATTCAAGAATGATTTCCTTTATGATTGATCTCCTTGCAGTCCAAGGGACTCTCAAGAGCCTTCTCCAGAATCACAGTTTGAAATCATCTATTCTTTGGCCCTCAGCCTTTCCACAATAAGCTACCACTTCACATCTACTATGAATAGGAATGGATGTAATAATAATTTAAACAAAACCCAGAAGACAACAAGTGTTGATGAATAGGTGGTTGCATTAGAACCCTAATACTTTGCTGACGGACTGAAAATGATGTAGTTGCTTTGCAAAATAATAACTTGGCAGTTCTTCAAAATGTTCAACATAGGACCCAGCAATTTCACTCCTAGGTGTATATGCCAAAGAATTGAAAACATATGTCCACACAAAAATGTGTACACAAATATTTCTAATAGTTTATTCTTAAGAGCCCAAAGGTGGCAGTGATCCAAGTGTCTATCGAGGAAGAATGAATAAACAGAATGTGATAGATCCACACGCATTACTTTCTGCAGATGCTCTAACAAGTGACTACTAATTCAGTGGCTTCCGACCACACAAACTCATTACAGTTTTGTAGGCTGGAATCTGAAAAAGATCATAGAGCTGTGTTCTTTCTAGAGGTCAAGGAGAGAACCTGTTTCCCTGCCTTTTCTAGCGTCTAGAGGCACCTTTGTTCCTCAGCTCCTGGCCCCACATCACCCCAACTTCTGCTTCCACTGCCGCATCTCTTTCTCTGACTCTGACCCGTGGCTCCTTTTTGTATAAGAGCCCTGTGATAACACTGCACCCACCTGGATGGTCCAGGGTGATTTCCTCATCTCAAGGTCCTTTTTGGGTTTGTTTTTTGTGGCTGTGCCACGTGGCATGTGGGTCCCAGTACCCCGAACAGGGACTGAACCCTCACCCCCAGAAATGGAAGTGTGGATTCTCAACCACTGTACTGCCAGGGAAGCCCCTCACGGTCCTTCATTGAATCAACCTGCAAAGTGTCTTGTGCCGTATGCAGTGATACAGTCCCAGGTTCCCGAGTCAGGAGTAGACCTCTTTGGGGGGCCATTGTTCTGTTTATGATATCATACTATGAAAACCTATGCATCAATAGAAAAGAAAGAGGCACTGATAAAACTTCAAAATCCATGAACCTTGAAAACAGCATGCTATTGAAAGAAGCCAGTCACAAAAAACCACATCTTATATGATCCCATTTACATAAAACATTTAGAATAGGTAAATGTATATAGATAGAATATACATTGGTGATTGGTTGTCTAGGGTGTGTGTGTGTGTGTGTGTGTGTGTGTGTGTGTGTGCATGCAGTGAGCGGGAGGTTAGGAGGGGAATGGGGAGCAACTGCTAATGTGTATGGAGTTTATTTTGGGGTGATGAAAAGGTTCTAAAATTATATTAATGGTGATGGTGGCACAACTCTGTGAATATACCAAAGATTCTGAATTTTACATTTTGAAAGACTGAATTTTTTGGTATATAAATTTTATCATAATAAAATGGTAAAATTGGCAAAAACCAGGGTCACGAAGTCATCATGTTTTTCATCACCAAGCCTTCACTGTGAGAAAAACATTGTTTCCTTAAAGAATGTCCGTGTTGAAGCAGAAGCAGAATTAATTTTATTAAACCTTAATATATTTCTTTTTATTATTCAGTGTGATGAAAGGGAAAGTTCAGATAAATACCAAAGGGAAGTGTTTGTCTTGAGGTGAAGGACTTGTGTGACTGTGTGAGTTGCCAGCTGAACTAGCCACTTTTTTTTCACGGAAAATTATTACTTTTTAAAAGAACAACTGACAGGCAAACCATAGTCTGTCATGTCCCAGTGTTTGGCAGACATTTGCCTGAAGATGAACAAAGTGAGTCTGTCGCTTTGAGGAAAACAACTGACAACATTTGTTGCCAGTGATAAAATTAGAGCTTTTTTTCCCAGCGAAAATTAGATTTCAGAAAATTTGTATCTGTTATTGTGAGATTGTAAGTTTCCCAACAATGAAAGACTTTCAGATGAGACTCTTGGCGGTATTAACAAACGTGATTTTTAAAATATTGTATGACTGAAGCTACATATAATGCAGAAAAACAACAATTTCAAAAGACTAATCCATGATGTTATAAAATCACTCGTTGGTTAGAGACTCATTCTAAACACAAGACAGGTCCATGGATTTTAATTTAATGGAGTATGAGAAGTTCAGTGAGATAGTCTCAGCTTCCCACATTGCAACTAACCTTTAGGAAGTAAACACATCAACTTTTGGTATAATATCAAAGAAGAGTGTCCAGTATTATCTGAAAAGATGATTAAAATACACTCCACAAATCTGAGTGAGGCTAAATTTTTCCATATATTTTTCAACCCAAACAACACATCACATAGGGAATGCAAAAGCAGTTATAGCAGTCTTTTTCCAGACATTAAAAGAGTTTTACAAAAATGTAAAACACTGTCATTCTTGTCACTAATTTGGTTTTGTTTTTGTAAAATATGGTTACTTTTCATAAAATGTTTTATGTTAGCAATGTAATGGGTTTATTTTTCTTATTTTTAAATGAATTCATCAACAACTAGTTTCAAATATCTCCATTCCAACATTTACTGTGGTAAATATGGAAAGATTTCACCTGTATGCACAAAAACGCTTTGGGTCTTGAATAATTTTTCAGAATATAAAAAAGCCCGGAGAACAAAACACTGTAGAAGTGCTGGTAGATCCTGTTGGATGTAGGCAGGGGTGGTGCTACGTGGGGAGAGAACAGGATGAGGAAATTCAGAGCACTGAGGCAAGGAGACAGGCTGCTGACCAGACAGGGTGGTCAGGGCAGGCCTCAGAGGGAGTGTGTGGGGTGAGCTATGTCCTTCACACACGTACATTGAAGCCTGAATCCCCCAGGCACCACAGGATGTGACTGCCTTTGCAGACACGGTCTTTAGAGAGGTGATTAAGGCCAAAGGAAGCTGTATGGGTTGGCCCTAATCCAATATGACTGGTGTCCTTGGAGAAGATTACGACATACACACAGAAGGACTGATAAAGAAGGTGAAGCTCCAATACTGTGGCCTCCTGATGCAAGAACTGACTCACTGGAAAAGACCCTGATGCTGGGAAAGATTGAAGGCAGAAGAAGGGGATGACAGAGGATGAGAGGGTTGGATGGCATCACTGACTTGATGGACATGAGTTTGAGCAAGCTCTGGGAGTTGGTGATGGACAGGGAAGCCTGACATGTTGCAGTCCATGAGGTCGCAAAGAGTCTGACATGGCTGAGTGACTGAACTAAACACACAGAAGAGAGCTGACAGACGTGAGAACACAGGGAGAAGACGGCCATCTACTAGCCGAGGAGAGAGGCCTGGGAAGACCAAGCCTTGACCTTGGACATCCAACCTCCAGAATTATGAGACGATACGTTTCTGTGTTTAAGCCACCCAGATGGCAGTATTTCAGTGTGGCAGCCTAAGCAGGTCTGGGAGAGTCATACAAAAGCTGTGGAGCTGTGAAGCTGGTGGCTATAAGGAGAAAGGGCGTTCTGGGCAGTGGGAACAGGGAGCAACAGCGCAAGTGCCTAAGTAACAGCTCCACTGGTGACTGGGACTGAATGAAGGCAAGAGCGGGAAGAGGGTGGGTGGGGACTTCCCTAGTGGTCCAGTCATTAGGACTCCATGCTTCCAAAGAATGGGGCACAGGTTCAATCCCTGGTCAGGGAACTAAGATCTCACATGCTGTGTGGACAAGAATTTTTTTTTTAAAGGAAGAGGGTGAGTGGTGACAAGGGTGGTTGCTGCAAAGCCCTTAACTCTGCTTTGAGTGAAAAGTGGACTCTGGAGTCCTGGGGGCTGACCAGTGATGGGACCTGGCCTGGGCTTTGGCTTGGTCCCTTAGCTGTGTTGGACAAGGATCGGGGTCAGCAAACTATAGCCTGCCCACCACCAGCTGATTTTGAAAATAGTTCGGTTGGAATGCAGCCATGTCCGTTCTTTTACCTATTGTCTACGAGTGCTTTTCAGGCTACAGTGTTGAGTAGCTGAGTACAGGAGGCAAAGCTGAAAGTGTTTACACTCTGCCCCCTGAGAGGACAAGAGTGCCGGCCCCTGGCATTGATGGTGGGGATGAGTGTGGATCAGAGGACGGTTTTGTCCCTCAAGCTCAGAGTTTTCAAAACTGAGAGTGATATCAGCAAGGTGACAGGGTAGGAAGCCCCAGATCCTTCTTCCACGAGAACAATCATGTAATAACAATACATAGATCAATTGCCTTTAAGAAGAATCCAGAAACCAGTTAAGAGAGTCCTGCATCTGAGATGAACCAAGAAGAACCACATCAAAATGGACAGGAAAAAGTGTGACATTTACTTATCCTAGCCCTGCCCCCAGCACAGAAGAATATGATTGATCAAAAACTCCCAACTCTTGGCTGCTCCCTTGGGAGGGAAAGACAAGCGTGAAACATTGGCCAATACACCAATACTCTGACTTTCCAGGGGGCTGGCAGAGACTAGCTTCTGCTTTGGCTGAACCTAAATGTTGACAGGGAAGGGAGCTGGGTTGGGGGCCACTGAGAACAAAAGGAATTCCATGGCAGTTCAGCGCCAGAGAGGCTGAAGTGCCACAGACAGAAACTAGGGAGAAGTCCTGAGTAGAAACAGATGGTTCTCAGATAGGAGGTTACATGGACCAGCAGAGAGAATACCATCACTAGAAAAAGTCTTGAGAAGTCTCCAGAATCTTTAACTGGTGGATTGGTGAAGGTCTGTCTCTATAAGCCAGATTATAGAGACTGAGAAAGGTGGTCATTTTTTCTCCAAATATGTAAGTTCCAACAAAGAAACATGGAAATACAGATGAACCTTTTTGCTGGGTAGGATTCGAGATGCAGATGTAAGGAATGGATGGCAGGGGTGGTGGGGTGGTGCTGGTGGGGTGAATGGGGATGTTGGGATTGACGTGTGTGTAAAACAGAGAGACAGTAGGAAGCTGCTGTACAGCCCAGGGAGCTCAGCTCAACGCTCTGTGGTGGCCTAGAGGGGTGGGATGGGCATGGGTGGGAGGGGGTCCAAGAGGGTGGGGATATATGTATACAGATAGCCGATTCATTTTTTTTGTACAGCAGAAACTAATACAACATCGTAAAGCAACTATGCCCCAAGGAAAAAAGAACAAATTATATCTCCAAAAATCAACTTTAAAGGAATAGAAATAAATGATTTACCAGATAAAGAATCCGAAACAACCATCATAAGCTTGGTCAAGGAAGTAAAAGATATCAGAAAGACAACTAAATGAAATTGAGGAAATGATGCATGAAGAGAATAATGTATCCACAAAGAGAAACTATGAAGAAGAAAGAAGCAGAAACTCTGGAGCTGAAGAACGCAATGACGGAATTGAGAAATTCACTAGAGGAGTTCAGTCTTGAACCTGACCAGGCAGGAGAGAGACTGGAGAACTTAAAGACAGGGTGTTCAAAATAATCAAGTCAGAGGAGCAAGAAGAAAACAGAATGAGGAAAAGTGAAGAGGGCCCGAGGGATTTACAGAACAGTATCAAGTGGAAATACTTAGACATTATGGGAACCTAAGCAGGAGAAGAGAAAGCGGCCGAGAGCCTATTTGAAGAAACAGTCAGTGAACATATCCCAAATCTGAGGAGAGAAACAAATACACTAATTCAAAAAGCTTGAAGGTGGCTCAGTGGTATAGAATCAGCCTGCCAATGCAGCAGACGCAGGCTTGATCCCTAGATCAGGAAGGTCACGAAGGAGGTCAGGAAGGAGAAAACGGCAGCCCACTCCAGTATTCTTGCCTGGAAAATGCATGGACAGAGGAGTCTGGTGGGCTACAGTCCACGGGTCACAAAAGAGTCAGACACGGCTGAGAACACACACACACACACACACACACACACAGACCTCCAACTACGTTACATCTAAAGAGACCTATACTGACATCAAGCCATTAAAAATCACAAACAGAGAATCTGGAAAGCAGCAGGAGAAAAGCAGCATTACACATAGGGGCTCTGGTAAGACTATTGCTGGATCCTCAGTAGAAACCTTGCACACTAGCGGGGAGAGCGTGCTGCTTCCAAGTGCTAAAGAAAACGTTGTCAACCAAGAAAGCGGCATTGGCAGAACTGCCTTCAGAAATGAAACATAAGGGACCTCCCTGGAAGTCCAGGGGCTAAGACTCTGAGCTCCCAGTGCAGGGGGCCCAGATTTGATCCCTGGTCAAGGAGCTGGATCCCATGTGCTGTAACTGAGTTCTCATGTTGCAAGTAAGAGATCCTGCATGTTGCAACTAAGACCTGGCACAGTCAAATAAATAAATTTTTTTTAAAGGTAAATTAAGACTTTCTCAGATAGACAAAAGCTGAGTAAGTTCATCACTAGATCTGCCCTGCAAGAAACACTAAACGGAGACTTTCAAGTTGAAATGAAAAGATGCTCAACAGCAACGCAAAATAATATGAAATATCAAACCTTCTGGTGGAGGTGTCTATATAGACAAATAAAATGCCTATAGCATCATAATGTTGGAGTATAAATCACTTTTAATTACAGTGTAGAATTTTTTTTTTTAAATAAAGCATAGAAAGTAACTATAAATCTTTGTGAATGAACATGCAGTATAAAAAGACATAATGTGTGTCACAGTAAGATAAATGGGCTGCAGGCATGTAAAGGATAGTTTCCATATGTGGTTGAAGCTAAGTTTGTATCAGTTTAAGTGAGAGTGTTACAACTTTAATGTGTTTTATGTAATTTCAACAGTAACCACAAAGAAAACATCAACAGAATAGACACAAAGAGGGATAAGAAGGCAATTAACATACATTATCATCAGCCTCTGGGCGTCCTAGCGCCTAAAGTGAATCTCTTGCAGACAGCATATTGTTGGATTTCTTTGTCTTTTTTGATCCATGGTCACTGTGTGTCTTCTAATTGGGGGGTTTAATCCATTTACACTTAGAGTGATTACCAATAGGGGAGGACTTACTATTGCCATTTTTACTGTTTTCTGTATGTTTTTTCCCTCTTTGTCTCTCCTTCCCTCTCCTACTGCCTTATTTTATGTTTTGAGACTTCTTCTTCTTTTTTTTTTTTTTTGCAGTGACGAATCCTTAGCTAGACTGAGAAAAGATTCAAATAACTAAAATTAGAAAGGAGAGAGAGGGCGTTACCACCAATGCCAGCAGAAATACACAGGATTATAAAAAAAATTCCATGAACAATGATGAGCTAACAAACTGGATGACCTGGGAGAAGTGGATATATTGCTAGAGACATCTGACCTACCAAAACCAAGTCACGAAAAAACGAATAAAAATCTGAGCACCCTGTAACCAGCAACTAGAAACGCTGCCAGGAGAGCAGCAACCCTGCCAGAGCCTGCCGGCAGACCCTTCACGTCTCCTCGGGACCGTTACTTTGAAAGATGGGTGGTCCCTCCTTTCCAGAGAACTGCCACACCCATGTTGTCAGAGCTGCTGCGCGCTCTGGACGTGTGAGCAGCTGTGAGGGGAGATGGGGTTTAACGTGCTCATTTCAGGACTTTGGTCTCGTAGGTGCCAGAATCGTCCTGCTAGAACATCCCCTGATGGCATCACTGTGCTGCCGACAGGCGGGGATGACTGTCGCCCTCCACTCTTGAGTCCTGGCCCCGGGTCCTGGCAGCTCGGGGTCCTCGCCAGTCCTGCATGACCGGCTCCCTGGGTGGCGAGGGTTGGCTCAGGCTCAGCTCCCCATGGAGCCCTCTCCCCCGCATGCCCTGTCCCCACCCCGCCTCCTGCCCTAGGGAGGTGCCCATTTCTCCGGGGCTCAGCCAGCTTCCCGCTGACACCCACAGGGCCTGTGGGAATGGGCAACTTTCTGTACGTGCCCCCCACCCCGGCCCATCCCAATCCTCCCCACAGGCTGTTTCTTGACATGGAATAAGCCTCCTCTCCCTTCTGAGTGCAGAGGAAACGCTGCTTCCTGCGGGTGCCTCCCCAGGCCAGTCAGCGCCTCTGCAGCCCTCGGGCACTGACGACCTTGCAGTGTGCAGTCAGTGTGGGGCTATCTCAACACTCACCCCAGAATGCAGGCTGGTGGTGGGGGGCTGGGGTGTGCAGGGTGCAAGGGCTGTTCACAGGGAGCCACCAGCAGGATCCCAGAGGACCCACCAGGGCCACTCGCTCCTTGACCAGGTCTGCAGTGAGTGGCTCCCGTGTGCTGGGCACCTCTCTGGAGACATGACTGATAAACAGGCTCTGTTAACGCACTAGCAGAGCTGTGCACCAGAGCGGGAAGGCGGATGGTAGACAGATGGGCAGCACAGAGAGAACTCAGGCGGAGCAAGGGGCCAGTGGGGCAGGGAAGGTGGTTCAGGCCAGAGGCAGCCTTGAGGCCTGGGGAGCCACGTCCTCGAGACCCTGGCAGACACTCTGCTGGACCACTGCCGTGTCCCATGGGAGCGTGCAGACCCGATCACAGACAGAGCATCACAGACAGAGCGAGGCTGGGCCTTATTCCTCAGAGTGGAGCCTGGAGATGCAGGGACCCCCAGCGGTCAGCCACAAGTATCTGGATTGTAGCTCAGCACCCAGAGTGACATCAGGTGGACAGTGTGTTGAATGCTGTCCTGACTCTGACCTGGGGCCCACAGAATCAGAGGCCCCTCAGGCCAGGAGGCTGCACCATGATCAGAACCTGGCAGAGGAAGAGCTCTGTGTCCTGCCTGAACCCCCTCCAGATGAAACATTCCAGAAATCTACTGATTCCAAATGCTCTGTTCTTAAAATGTGCAAAGAGACTATTCATTTTCTATAAAGAAAAATGTTTTTTTTTTTTTGGCCAGAGAGTCAGTGTGGGCCTGAGTCTACGGTTGCTGATATGGTGGAAGAGGGCCACCCTGTCCCTGGGGTGTGGTGGACACCTGCATCTCCCTGCCCATGGGGTGCTGAGGCCCTGCAGGCTGCGAGGAAGGTCCCCTCCTGCCCAGCGGGCACCGAGGCTCCTGGGATCACATGTAAAGCAAACCTAAAGCTGCCTCCGGGGTGCCTGGCTCAGGGCAGCATTCCGGCCAGTTCAGTCTGGACACCGGCCCCATCACAGCCCCCCTCGCCACTCCCTGTCTGTAAATCTTGCACAGGGCTGACCTCTCTCCCTCTGATCCCTTCACACGAGTCTGTCCACAGCAGTTGAGTGAACACATTTCATCAATTACTTGGGTTCTTGGTATAAAATCCTCCAGCATCTCTGTCTGTGGGGCCACTGGGTTCTCTCCCACCCCAGGGCCCTTGCACCTGCTCCTCCCCTGCCCAAGGCTCCCTCCCAGCCCTCCGTCCTGCAGGAGGAACCTCAGGGGCCCCCTGGCTGCCCCTTCTCAGGAAGAACCACTCTCAGCACCGGGGGACCCCTCGGTGCTGCTGATTACAGTTTCTGTGTATGGTGTTGGTTCCCCTGCTTTTAATTGCCTCTCCCCAAAAGTCTGGGGGTCCCTGAGGCTGGAATCTTGTCTTTCTGTTTAACCCCTGAATTCTCATCATTTAGCACTTTACATGGCACACAGTAGGTATTCTACAAGTGCATTTTGAAAGGAAGACTCAGGAGAGCTTTGACTTCTCTTGTGGACTCACCTGTTTCTGTATGTCATTTGTTGAATTATATAAGCTACAGGCATATTATATTCACCAACAGAAATTTTCCAGCATAAAAAAAAAGAACCTGAAAATTTACACATTAGAAACAAAGTTAAATGGAAAGGTTAAAACAAGCCCAGCTTAATTATTTTCCTTCCGCAAACACTGAAAAACTCAGATGAAGAAGAAATCACTCCTGATTAATTTGCATCTGTCTTAAATCCAAATGGAGCCTTTTTGTTTTAACATCACTTAATGCTGAGGCAGAGGAAGACTTGTGTTTTTAAAGACAAATGATTTGAGTCTTATTTTTAAATCTCCATGTAGCACAGATAATTCTAAGAAGCTTGTTTGGCAAAAGTTAATCAGACATTGGAGATTAAATTTTTCCTTTATAGTATGCCCACATTTAAAGTTATGAAGAGAAATTCTAAGTAAATAAATCACGCTTTATAAATTACTAATACCCAAGGAACAGATAAAGACATGTGGTGAAGTTGCGTTCCAGTCTCAGATGTGTAGGGACACACACATCTCTGATCTACTGTCAAACGGCTCTAAATAAAACAATTAGAGATGTTTGCATATATTTATCTTCTTGTGTGTTTGTATGAGCGGGATGCCAAGAGTGTGCTCGGAGCTGCACAAAAGATGAAACAGGACGAGGTCTCAGCCCTCGGGGCCTACAATCAAAGTGAGGCAGATAAAACAATTCAGACATGAAATACATCAGTTGAGAAGGCTGTTAAAATTTATGAGGTGCAAGGTTTGTTGGCTTTTCCAGGAAAGGCAGAACCGAGAGGGGGGCCAGCTTACTGAGAACCACCGTGGGCGAGAGAGTTTCAGGAGGAAAGTTGAATAAAAGATACAAGTGCGCTGCACCGGGAGAGAGAAAGAATGGGTGGGGGTCTGCGTGGGGTCCGGCTGTGGGCGGGAAGAGCAGGCCCCCGGGAGCAGAGCCCCCAGGTAAGAAAGCCAAGGACCTGCGCCTCAGGTCTAAACGGATGACTCGGTTTCACCTCGGGGGAAAGTGCCATTGCTCAGGTGACCACTGGCATGTGGGACTGGTCCCTCCATGGAGAATTCAGGGTCCTCGCTCTGCACGTCTCATCCTGCCAAGGGCCTGGAACTGCCTGAGAGCAGGGCTGGTCCTCCGTGTGAGTTGAAGAGAACAGAGCCCTCCCTGCCCTGGTTTCCTGCCCAGACTCTGCTTCTGGATCAGGCTGACACCTCAGATCACAGAACCTCGGACTGACGGCTACAGGAAGAAGTCGGTCTTCTCTCGGGTCCTGGGGTTCAGTGTTAACTCTATTAAACCACTTTGGAAAGGAACTTAAAAATCTAGAGCTTTCCCAGTTTGCAAGCCCCAGTTCCGTCTCTTTCCCAACTCTGGCTTGCTGCAAGTAATTGGTGATGACCCAGAAGAGCCATGATCCTGGCATTTGGGTGAGTACTTCTCAGGGTCCGCACCTCTGAAGGACCCCTGCAGCTAGAAAAGCAAGTTCTCATAGCAGCACGGTAACATCACTTGTGTCTCTAAAATGGAAGACAAATCTGTGCACGCTTATGTATGTTTTTAACTGTGCAGGGAAGTAAACACACGAGGCAGGAAACATGGCTTCTCCAGGGGAGAATCAATTCAATGTGGGGCTGGTGCTACTCAAGTGGCACGACTTGACTTTCCAACGATAGGGAATCACTCATGTGATAACTCATGCAGTTAAAAATGAATTTAAAACAGAAGATGCCAAAGAAAGCGGCTGCTTTCTGCTGCTTAGTTTTCCTTCAGGAATGGCGCTGAGAACTAAGTGGGCTACCAGGAGGCTGTCAGTCTTCAGGTTTCCTGTTTCCTCCTCCTCCCCCCATCCGGGCTGGGGTCTTCCACACTCAGCTCCCCAGGCAGGGCCAGCTGGTGCACCAGAAACAAAATGCTGTGGAAGGTGCTGGTGGCCCGGCTGCTGGTGGCTCGGTTGGGGAAGGAGGCGGATGTGGGCCTCTTCCACCAGCACCTCCACTGCCACACCCCCCACCCCACTTCCCTCGCTCTCTGCCCAGGACTCTCTTCTGATTCTTTGAGCTGAGACAAGACTGTAACAGGAAGATGAAAGCCTTCTTCCCAGTCTCACAGTCAGTGTTTTTTTTGGTTAAACTGACTTGGAAATCAGTGTAAAATTTCAGTGGAGGAGATGCTGTGCCCCCACCCCCAATGGGGGTCTCCAAGGATGATGAAGTGAGCAGAAAGACAAGCGCCAAGTTGGAGGGGGAAATGCTGCTTCATTGTAGTGTCCGCGCCCCACCTTCTCTGCCCCACTTCAAGCTGCAGCACTCCTCACCCTCCTCAGGGGTTTCTCCCTCCTGCCGCCCAGGAGCCCGGAGGCCAGGTCTCCAGAGGGACCCTTCCCCACTCCTCCTCTCCCCCTCATCCTCCCCTGTGCCCACTTGGGTTCTCAGTCTCTCTACAGCTATCAGATGAAGAGCCTGATGCTGGGAAGCTGAGCCCCCTTCCCCAGTCCCTGCATCATCTCTGTACCCCGAATCCCACAGCATCCTTCTCCACGCCTTCTTTTTCAGTCGTGGGGCACCCGGGACAGCAGTGAGGAGGACAGCACCCCCTCCTGCCTTAAGCTCCATAAACCACACCCACTTCATCCACACTTCTATCCTCAGGCTATTAGCACACAATAGGCACTCAGATGTTTTTTCAATGAATAAATTAATGATTGAACGACAGTGGACAATTTTTGAACTGTTATTTGATTGCTTTAGGATGTAGGTGTGCATGTTGTGTTCACGCATGCGTGTGCATGTGTGTATGTGTGTGTGTGTGTCTTGTCTCCCACAAACTGGTGCCGTCTCCAAAGATGGAGGCTAAGAGCAGGACCTGTGGTCCCAGCAGCCTGGGTTCAGACTGCACCTCTGCCACTCACTGCCCGAGTGACTCTGGAGGTCACACCAGTTTCCTGTGCCTCCATATACCTTGTCTGCAGAAGGAAGATGCTTCATAAGGTTATTGAGAGCATCAAATGAGTTAATGTGTGTGAAGGTCTTAGGACTGTGCCAAAGAATCCATCCATGCTGAAGAGTGTTGGCTGCAATCTTCATCATCATCACCATGAACATCACCATCATCCTCATGACTATCACTATCATTATCATCATACCAGCATTATCATAACCGCTGTCACCATGACCATCATTATCATCATCATCACTATCGCCACCATTATCACCATCATCATGAACATCATCACCATTATCATGACCATCATTATCATCAATTATCATCACCATCATCATGACCATCTTTACCATTATCATGACCATCAGGACCATCACTATCATCATCATTACCATCACTATCGCCGTCACCATCATCATGATGACCATCATTATCATCATCATCTCTAAAGCTCCACCAAATTTCAGGAGGGTCCCACAACAGATATTCAGTGAAATCCTATTGAGCTGAATTTGGGCAAATAATCAGAAAGAGAAAACTTCCATTGAATATGAAGATTAAAATTAAGGGGGAAAAGATGCATAAATAACATATGAAGAGGAGATCTGCATCTAAACAAGCCAAATAAATAGAAGTGATTTGCTACTGGGTTTAAAATTGACAGGACAGGAGGAGGAAACGGCCCATGCATGACAGGGCAGGGAAGACCCAGGGTGAGGAGGACTTCTGCCAGTCAAAGGGGAGCTGGCTGGAAATGAACAGGAGCCCATGTTTTGAGCCTATGCCGCTCCACGTAGCACTCAGCTGTGCAGATGGCGTTTCCCGGCAGAATCGCTTTGCTGGAATGTTTCAGAGCAGACCTGTGGCTGGGTGCCAGTATTGCCACTTACCACGCTGGCCACCCTGAGCCAAGATTCCTGAGCTTCAGGTCCCATTTTCCTTATCTGTGTTGTGCAGGAGGAGGAGCAGGGAGCCTGGTGTGGGGTGGTGGCGGGGCACGGCAGGCTCTGCACGCAGCAGTGGCCGGCTGAAGGCATGTGGAGGGGAGGCAGGGCTGTCGGCGGCACCCTTGAAGGTGACCTCCCAGGAAAACGCCATCACCCCTCATGGGGAAGCTGCTCATCAGGCTCCCCCCGACAGGCTCGTCCCCTCACGCTTCACAGTGACCCGATGGCAGGCAAGTGTCCTGTGGGTGGGAGTGCTGGTGGCCAGGCTGGGGGCCCTGTGCACTTCACCTCCCTTGGGCAGCCATGGCATGGACTGCCCTGGAGCTGGGAGCCTCTGTGGGTTCTGGGTCACTGCTTCTGTCACCTGGGGGTTCTTTTTCCCTCAACTCATTACATTTTACCATCGTCTGAGTGAAAATCATATTACGCAGGTGGCACTAGTGGTAAAGAATCCGCCTGCCAATGCAGGAGACTCAAGAGATGCAGGTTCGATCCCCGGGTTGGGAAGATCCCCTGGAGAAGGAAATGGCAACCTGCTCTAGTATTCTTGCCTGGAGAGTTCCATGGACAGAGGAGCCTGGCAGCTACAACCCATAGGGTTGCAAAGAGTTGGACAGGACTGAGTGAAAATCTACTGGGATACCCTGAAAACCACCTCGCTGTGGCCAGGCAATGTGCTGCCCCTGGACACAGAGCAGTGGGCAAGACTGGAGCTTTTAGGGGGAGAAATAGACTAATTTGATCCACTAAAGACAAGCAATCACAGAGCTGAAGAGCGTGGAAGAAAACTGAGTGATCTGGCCGTGGGCAGAGCAGGCACTCTGACTTGAAAGGGGGCAGAGAGGCCTCTCTGGATGGAAGGGGCTTCTCAGACCTGCTGAGAAGGAGTGGACACTGCTGTGGGCACCCAGGGGCCAGGACAGGACACCCCAGGCCCAGGAGCAGGGGGGTTGAGGCTAGGCTATCTAGAGGCATAGGGATTTTATTCCCGGAGCAGGGGTGAAGCCAGTGGAGGAGCTTAGCAGAACGAATCCTGACCTTGTGCTTATTAGAGGTCCCTCTATTGTCTGGAAGGCTTGCACACGTGACGTGCTGTCCTAACCTGGGTGTAAGGGGGAAGAAGTCGGCGAGGGGAGGTGCTTCTAAAGCCTGAGTAATGCAGCAGCAAACTCAAAGCCTGAGCAGTATGATGTCACAGACAAGACACTTAAATGTGGAAAGAAGGGGAAGTGGTGATGCTGACGTGACTTCAGTGAGAAGAGAGAGAGGCTGGGCTGCCCGGAGAGGAGGGGGCGCCTCGTCCACCCCGCTGCAGGCCCACCTGTTTCTCCTCCTCTCCCAGACGTGTCCACACAAGGTGGGGGCCTGGCTTTTGCCATGAGGTAGCTGGGAAGGCCTCCTTGAGGAGGGTGCTTAGGTACATATGTTTGTGCTGAGACTTGAATGACAAATGCTGGGAGGACTATCAGGGTGCTGTCCCATGATGATGACAAGACAACCCAAGGACAGGCTGGTCTGCATGCTGGCGAGACCCTAGGACTCTGAGATGCCCCACTGGGGAGGGTGACAGAAGGGGCCTGACGCTGCCCATGGCCATCAGAATCAGGGAGAGATTTCAGGTACTGGAGAGAGTCATACTGTGGGGGCTGAGTAACAACACCCACAAATGTCCATGTTCAAACCCATGGATGCTGTGAAGATGTCACCTTCCAAGGCAAAGGGGACTTTGCAGATAAGATTAATTAAGGACTCTGAGATGGGAGGTGACCCCGGATTCCCTGGGGGCCCAGTGTTGTCACAGGTCCTCATAAGAGGGAGGTGGGACGGTCGGAGAAGGAATGTGATGACTGAAGATTTTTGCTGCTCCCTGACCACAGAGGAGGGGCCGGGGGTCCAGGAGCCCGGATGCCTCCAGAGGCTGGAAAAGGCCAGGATCCAGATCCTATCATGAAGCCATCAGGAGGAACCACCCGCTGACATCTGGACTTCCAATCTCTGGAACTGTGAGATCATAAATCTGTTATTTTAAGACCCTCTCTGTTCATTTGTTACAGCAGCAAGAGGCAGTGAATACACATGACATGTCCACTGTCGGATATTTGCAGCCAGGCTAGACAGACAGCTTCTAGGGTCTCCCTTGTCCATACCCCGTTTCTCTCTCATGCTTCCTGTCTCTTCTGAGAACCAGACCAGAAAAGAGCAAGGCGACTCTGGAGGAAGACTCACCTGCCTCCCTAATTCCAGCAGAGAAGCTGCTCTCTGGGTCATGGTTGACTTTGGGGTGTGTTCACTGGCCATTGGTTTGCAGATAAGCCCTCATGGACAAGAGGCTGGGATCCAGGCCCTGGACAGACTCCGTTTGGTGACTGTGACTTCCTCAGGCCCTCAGGTCCCAGACAGGCTGCCTCCTGTCACTGATTGTGGCTCAGGGCTCAGGGGGTCTCTGTGAGGCTCAGGGTCACCTCGACTTTTTGGGGAGTCACAGTCCTAGCACTAAACCATTGACATGAACAAAGGGGTAGTGGGGAGGTTGCGTCCCACTGTACATTGGCCAGGATGACCTCACTCTATGTTCCTGCACTTTCACAGACATGGTCTGCAGACAGAGACGCAGAGTCATCTACGCAAGGCATCTCGGCTTCGGCCTGCAGAAGACACACAACAGACTGACTTCCCTTCTTGAGTCTCAGCTCAAAATCAATGAATCGCCTTCACTGTGTGGGCAACGCAGCCGAAATGAGCTGTGTACTCTGCTAATTAAGGCACGCGAGGTCTGAGCTGCATAGGCACCAACGAGACACGCATGAAGTGGTAACAAAACACACTCAAACATTAAAAAAAAAAAAATAGAATTTGCCTTGACTTTATGCAGATTTCTCCCCTTTTTACACCAACACGAGTCTGTAAATCAAGGCCTTTGCCCCGGGTTGCGTTATAAACAGAAAGGTTGCACTCCGCAAGCGGGCTGCTCTCCAGCTGATAAAGATGCAACATGCACGGGAGGGGCTGGATGAACCTCAGATGCACAGATGTTTACTCTACAGTTTTATTTTTATTCAGAAAGAGTGTGCAATTTAATTAACTACTTTATTTTATAAAAAAGGTACATTTTGACTCCAAGAGCTTCTGAATGACTGCAGTAGAGGGGGAGGGACCTTCCCGGTGAGCAGCAAAGTCGCTCACCTCGATTTGACTGGACCTTCATCGTGAAGGCAAATGTCATCTGGCTTTGCGTGGAGACGGGCCGGTGACGACAGGCGCCCCACTGTGCTCTGCACTGGGCCTGGGGGCAGAGGACAGGGAAGTGAGCCAGACCAAGGCTCTGTTTTCATGGAATCCAAATCGGGACCTCGTGACAAGGCAGGGGGGATTCACAGGGAAGTACTCCCTGGTCACCTGGCCGCTGCTGGCCCTCCCATTCTCTCTTGTGGACAGGGTGTGGTTCTGTGGACATGAGTCTGAGGAGTCTTGGGAGGAGTGAGTGCAATGCATAGTTGCCAGTTGGAGCCCACCATCTCTTTGGGAAGCCCCTCACCTCCATCTCAGGTGGTTTTAGCAGGACAGGCCCTCTCCCCTGGTGCCATATTTGGGCCCCAAAGAGATGACCCGTGTTGCCTGCCCCTCGACCACAGCGGTTCTGGGGTGCAACCCCCAAGGGACATGGGAGAGAAAGTGTCCCCTCTCCTTCACAGACCCGACAGGTGGACGCTGTCCTCTCTTCCACTGGGTGGGGCGCAGGCACCACCTCAGTGCAGGTGTGAGGATGGGACCTGCCGGAGGCCGGGCACACGGAGGACTGGAAACAGATGGGAGGATGAGGAAGAAATGATGCTGTGATGGCGCGAGCTCTCATCAGACGAATGCTGGGTTTGGTTTTGAGTCCCTCATAACCCAGACACTGCACAGCAAGGAAGAGGATGACTCGGGAGGAGGTGGCCTGACAGGCAGCAGGCTCCTGGCAGAGGGACACCTCGAGCTGCCACCTCCAAGGACCATCCCGTGAGGTCGGAGTGTGAATGCTGAGCTGCAGACCTTGTTTCTGACTGCTGAGCTGTGAACAGTCTCTCTGGACCTGTCGCTCATGGCTCTAAGCCCAGGCCGGGAGGGGAAACCAGAACATCCCCAGCTCCTTTGCATTAATCTGAAGAGGAAGTCGGCAGCTACATCCAGTGAAGTCACAGAACAGAGTGGTATAGAACCTTCTGACAAACCCAAAAAGTGACACCGTTTCAAGAAAGCTGAGTCTGCTGAGGCCAACACGGCGCTCATACATAGCTTCAGCCCCAACCTTGCCTGCCTGCCTGCTGCCAGTGGACCGTGAGCATGGCATTCTGTCTGGCTGGGGACCGGCCTCTGCTCTCCAAGCAGTGGATCCTAAGCATCACAGCCACCCCAGGAGTCAGGCCCAGCCTGGTGGGGAGGCTGCATAGGCACAGGGGCTGGGAAGGAGGGAAGTGGTCAAGATTCCGTGCTTCCACTGCAGAGGGCTCGGTTTGATCCCTGGTTGGGGAACTAAGAACATGCCGTGTGTGTGTGTTTGTGTGTGTGTGTGTGTGTTTTAAAGGATAAGATGGGAGAGAAATGAAGACAAGCTTTGCCTGTTCACAGCTTTGCCTCAGGCTAGTTTGCTCCTAAGACAGAAGGAGTAGGCAAGACATTGATCAGAAATGTTAATTGTGTCAAGACACACACCGCTCCCCACGTCCTCCTGGGGCTGCCCAGGGCCACCACCAGGAAGATTTAATCAGCAAGGTGGAGCCACCTCCTCCCACAAAGGCAGCTTCCAGAATGGTGAGAACAATGGCCTCTTCCCAACATGCTGCCCACACGCCCAGCCCACCAGCCCCATTTGTCCTCCCTGAGACCCAGACCTCAGCCCACAGCATGTGTGGGGAGAAGAGAGACTCGGCTGGGCTGTGGTGGACCGTGATGGGGTCCTTCCATCACACAGACCATCAACAGGCAAGAAACTTGCCTGGCAACAAAGGTAAATATTTCCTTGAGCTTCTTGCAGCCATCAGCTGAGTTTTCAAGGCTGCTTTTTAATTTTCTACTGCACTTTATGGCTCTTGCAATGACTTTCTTGTCTGGCATTAAAAATAAATAAATCTCCCAAGACCCTAGAGTCCCAAGGCTTAATGGGGCTAATTGTGGATTTGTGTTTTCAATCTTACAGATGAACTGCTTAGGGGCACAGATAAATTAATGTGCTTCAGACAAGCCCTCTTTCTTTCTCACCATTTCGAGCACCCAGGACAAGGGTGACACGTGAGTTTCTTTGGGTGCCAAGTGACAGCAGTGACTGCCAAGAGCTCTGAGCTGAGCAGGTTCACAAGTCTCCATCTAACCCAGCTGGGATTGATTAGTGATGTCTGCCTCAGGTGAGGGAGGAAGGGGTTTGCACAGATGCCATCATTTCGCCAGCTGACATCCATGCATGGTGCTGTCCAGGTGCTGAGGAGATGGCTAAGCCAAGTGGCTGGTCAGACAGGCACCAGTGAAGCCAAGAAAATGGGTTAGAGAACAAGGCTAATCCATCCAAGCTTGGTGTTCTCAGCACCAAGAGGTTCTTTATTCTCTCACAACCCTGGCGTGCCATCTACAAACACCACCGTCTGGAAGAAGGATGGAGGTGGAGGGGGTTAACAGCACCACTGGCGCTTAACCCAGTGAGAATGGATCTGAAGTGTCGTCTTGCTGGAGGAAGAAGCTTTGTTTTATGTTCACATGCACAAATGTAATAAATGTCAAGATGCAACCCGCACTGAGAAGCTGAGCTCCCAGGAGCTGTGCTCCAGTTCCTTCTGCAGCTTCAACTCACTGCCACGCCCGCTGCTTCAGAAGGGAAGCATACACCCTCTGGGTCCATCCTTCACTGGGTCCCTCTCCACCCCCAACCATCCCACTCATAAAGGCTGATCCCAGGAGGAGCAGTGTCTTACAGCCAAAGCCCCTGACCATCTCCCTAGCCCCTCCCATAGCTTCTTTCCTTACTCCAACCTCTTCGCTGAATTAAATCCTATTTATTCCCAAGATCCCAGTTCACATGTCCCTAGGGAAGCTTGCATCCATCAGGCCATGCTCCTTTATTCCTTGCTCTGTAGGAGTCAGCAAACATTTTTTTTTTTTGTAAAGGGCTGAGAGAGTCACTATTTTAGGCTTTGCAGGGCATATGCTGCTGCTGCTGCTGCTGTCAAGTCATGTCAGTCATGTCCAACTCTGTGCGACCCCATAGACAGCAGCCCACCAGGCTCCTCCGTCCCTAGGACTCTCCAGGCAAGAGTACTGGAGTAGGTTGCCATTTCCTTCTCCAATGCATGAAAGTGAAAAGTGAAAGTGAAGTCACTCAGTCATGTCCGACTCTTAGCAACCCTATGGACTGCAGCCCACCAGGCTCTTCTGTCCCTGGGACTCTCCAGGCAAGAGTACTGGAGTGGGGTGCCAGTGCCTTCTCCGGCAGGGCATATGGGCACTTTGCAATTGTTCAGTATTGATCTTATAGCATGAAAGCAGTCATAGACAATACATAAATGATGGACATGGCTGTGTTCAATAAAGCTTTATGTGCAAAACAGGCAGGGGGTCACAGCTTGCAGACCCCTGCTCTATAGAGTCATGTTCCTTTCTTCTCACTGCTCTTTTTTTCATTCCAAGTTTCGACTGTCTGTCTTTCATTAACAGATTCAAACTCTATGAGTACAAACTGGTGCTTTTTTATTTTTTATTTTTACCACTATGATAGCCCATCTGATAAATGCTTGTGAAATGTGGCACTGAGCCTGGCACTGGAGCTGTGTGCAAGCCATAAGCATGCATCCTGAGAGTTGTATTAACACTGACAGGAAAAACCTCTTTCCCCCTCTCCTTAAACTGGAGAACAGGTAGGTTTGGCTCTGTCATTGCCAGCTTGTCTCACTGAGGGGAGAGCCTTGATTGAAAGGAGTCAAACTGGAGGAGGCAGAAATAAGAGACACCAGGCCCAGATGATAACATCTTCAGCCCCTGGATCAAGCCATCACTGAAGGTATTGCCTGGATTTTTCTGATACTTTTTAATATTAGTTACTTTGAGTTCAGTGTGGCCACCTACAGTTGAAAGAGTCCTATATGAAGACTTTGATTAAGGAAATATGGAGCTCTGACCCCATTTTGACACTTTTCTAGTGCCTCAGTTTTTAATGTGGTGGAACAGTCCATGAGTTCATTAATAGGCATCTGAGCCGCGCTGTGGTTAGTCCTGATCTGTTCTGAGGCTCTGCCGTATTAGTCTTCGCCTCACTGGAACAATGCCCAGGTGTTTAACTGGCCACCGTTGGGGCATATGGCAGTTGGCACAGCTATGAGAATCTTGGACTTGGCCCCACGCCCTTATGGGTGAGGACAGAGCCTGCAGACTGGAGTGCACAACCAGCCCCTAGCGCAGAGCTGCAAATGCGTCCCTCCATGGAAGAGCCGGGGCTCCCATTGCCGCTGTCTCGCCCTCTGACTGCCAGTCACAATCTGCTCATCTGACCAGAAACCCCTGTTTCTCTTATTTGGGTCGTTTGCCGAGGATCTGAGTTATCTTTTAAACTCAACCTGAAAACTACATTTTCTCTGTTAAATAAGTTAAGTTAAATAAGATCCATAAGGTTCCAGTGGCATTCACACCTGGAGACAGAAGTGGGTAGGGTAGTAGCTGGCTAGGACCAGAGGATGCAACTCTGTGTGACATTTATCTCCCCACAGCGATGTGACGGCAGTGGGCACCACTCCTGGTGTGCTCCACGGCGCCCCCATTACACAAAATGCCTGCATCTGTATTCATTTCATTTTCCTCGTTGGGGCTGATGCGCCTCACGCAAGCACAGCCTTGCTTGCTTGGTGGAACACGCAGGCAGCTGTCCGCTCGGATGGCGATAGCATGAGATCCCCAGTGAAAATATTAATCTTGGCGTGGTTACAAGTGAGGAGATGCTCTTTTGAGTCTGACATATGGGCTGGGCTATTGAGCTGAAAAGGAGGGGAGGGCATTTTACCGCCACAATCAGGAGAGCAGGAACCTGAGGGCTCAGTGAGGGAGGGACCCCAGGCCACAGGGGTCAGTTGGGGCTGCTAGTGAGAAGTGGATTCCTGGGGCACTGCCCAGGGTGGGGGACTAATTGGCTGGAATGCCCACCTGCAGACCACTGGCTTCACTGTGCCCCCACAGGTACCCCAGTCAATCAGCCCGAGGCTGAGTGGGACTCAGGAGCTGTAACAATTAAAACTCGTGCCTGCTCTTCCTCCGAGGTGGGGCTGGGGTGGGGGTGAGGGTGCGAGGATGCAGGAAGAGATGGTGCGGGGAGGGGCACGGAGTTCCTGGCTGCACTCGAGATGTTATCGGCACACAGCTTTCCCTTCCATCTGTCCTGGTTTGAGTGCATCACGATTGTGTCTGTGTGCAGTTTACGGACGCAATCACAGTTGTGATATGAGGAAATTTCTTCCAGATGAGGACCCAGAACACAGAGGCTGTTGCTGCTTTCTCTTCTGCTCCTAATGAAAGGGTGGTATTAGCAAGAGGGTGTGTGGGAGGGCTGACTCAGGGCTCAGTGGGCACCAGGGCCTGGGGCCCCCTGAATGGCATGTGCCGGCAGCTCTGTGTGGCCGGAAGACACAGGCTGGCCTTGTGACTCTAGGCATGCTCACAACTCCCTCTACCAGCCTTGTCTCCTGATCTGTGATGGGTGATCACACACCAGGGCGACCCCACAGGGTCTAAGCCAGGTTCCAGGATCATGACGTACTCTTGGGACCTCAGTTTCACTCTCGACAGCATCTAGCCTATCTTCCAAAATGCCAAACCAGGGAGAGTTCCCCAGAAATCTCCAAATCCTCCTTTTTTTTTAGTTTGTTTCTGAAATGAATCTCGAGGCAAATGCCGAAGTGAGTCCTGAGCACTGGGCGGGGCTCAGAGGTTGCCCAGTAACAGGACTTCCACCTTCCCTCCCTGCAGTTACTAGGATGGCATTTCCTCCACCTCCCTTCATGATGGGGGTCCCACCATGACGGGGTCCCTCTCTGATGGGGGTCTCATTTCCCAGGTTTGAAGTTCAGCTGAAATTGGAAACCCCTCCCCAGTCAGCTCGCTCTCCCTAAAGGCAAATTTTGTGCACAGGTGGGACTGCAGGTGGAGCCCCCATGGCCCAGGCAGGAAGGGCTCCTGTCCCCAGCTGTTTGTCTACAACAGGGACTTAAAAAAACAATTGTGGTTGAAAATTCATGGCATAAAATTGTACATCTTCACTGTGTTCCAGTGAACAGCAGTGTTATCTCCACACACCCATCACCGAGCAGAATCTTCTCATCCTACAATACAGAAATGGTTCCCACTGAATGATGACCTGACTTCTCCCTCAACCCCTAGCCCAGGGCACCCATGCTCCTATTTCTGGGGACCTCAGGTAAGTGGGATCCTATAGCATTTGCCCCCTGTGACTGCTCGTTTCAGGCAGCATCCTGTCCTCATGGTTCATCCGTGTTGGCAGATGTCAGATCCCCTCCCTTTAATAGGCTGACTAATATTCCGCTGTGTGGCCAGCACAGTTTGTTTACCCACTTCTCTGTTCATGGAGCACTATAGGGTATACACTCTAAGTGAGATCTTACAAGAAGAGGGAACTTTTCAAAAGCCACTACACAGTCAAACACAACACACTTGGAAGAGGAAGAAAACTCCAGCTCTGGTTCCCAGGTGTCTAAGGTCTCCTTCCTTGTGGCCACCTGCAGTGTTGTGCACAGAAATGATGCTTCTGTAGTGAGTGGTGCAAACCAAGGCAAGAAAACGGTAACCACACAAGGACGTGGGGAAGGGCCTTCTACCTGGAGGCAGGGCGGCATCCCAAGGCCCAGGGGTAATCCCAGTGCACGGTCTGAGCTTCCCGCGTGGATGGGCAAGGCTGCCTGAGGATGGCCGGCAGGATCTGTGTGCCTCTGCTGCTGCCCTGGAGCCTCCCACCCTCCTCACAGGCTCACACCATGCCCGGGCCCCCTCGCCTCACAGCTCAGATGACTGCGCCCAGGCTGGCCCCAGATCCCGTCCAAGTGAACACCCCTCCCTCCCTTGACCTGTGTCCTGCCTTTCCACCCCCTGCAGGAACACCTGGGGGAACCTCTGACCTTCATTGTGGAGAATGAAACACATGAATGTGTATCATATACATTATCATGTGTCATATATACACAATTAATCTATGGGACACAGAAGTATCAAAGACATAGGAAAAGCCCATTTTAAAGCAAAGTCAGCTCAGCTCAGAGCTCATGTGACTGATCCCAAGCTCAGGCAAGGTATCCTCCTGAATGTCCATCTCCTTCTTTGATCCAGCCTGCTTCCTGGAAGCCATGGCCCTAGAACGAGAAATGCTACCAGTTCCAGCCTGTTTCACTCGTTTAGGGCTTGGCTCCAGGGAAAGCTACACCTGGGCCTCAATCTTGCTCTGTCATCTTCCAATGGTGGGACCCTGTGAGTCTGAGCCTCAGTCTTCTCCCCAGTAGCCACAGCATGATGCTTGGTACGAGGTGTCACTCTGAAAGGTCCTCAGGGCACGGGGGCGGTGCTCAGGAGAACGGGAAAGCCCCTCCTGTTCCTTGCAGCAGTGAAACTGCCTCGTTTCAGCTCCTAAAGCCTCAGCTGCAGCTCTTGAATGCCTGTGAACTGGCCCAGACCCCAGGCTAGGTCAGCTAGGCCTGACTCCTGTAGAAAGATGGGTAGGCATTGCCTTGCAACTGCCTTGCAGAGGGTATCAAAGGGGCCTCCCTGCTGAGTGGGGATGCCCACCTGCATTTCTGGCTCTCATAGGAACGTGGGAAAAACCCCAGTCCTAAGGTTGCTGAAGCTGGGGGGCCCTGCTCCCCGCTGGTCCTATGCTTACCTACCCTCTGCTCCAGCAGCCCTAGAGCCTCCAGCCCTTCTGCTCTGGGTAAGTCCCACTCTTTCCTGGGCATCTGGGGGACCATGATGAAAGATGGATGTATGTCAGCCTTGCTGGCCTTAGCTCAGGATAAATATCTCTGAACTGACAGAGGCTGCATACCTGCTGTGGCCACAGATAGCAAGCCCTGGGGTCCTGTTAAGATTGGGGTCGAAATTCCTGTTCAGACCACACATAATGCTCGTTGGTAGAAGACAGCTGACACACCCTCCTTGGGAGCTGTTGTTTCCAGAGTGAAAGTCCACACCTTGTCAGAAAGCAGCCTGCAGGCTGGGTATTGAGCCGCCCTGCAGCTTCAGGTCAGGGATGCAGAGCCCTGTTTGCTCAGAGAAGCACGGGGTAGCAGGTGAGGTAGGGGGTGGGAGGGGAGGCTCCCTCAATTTGCAGCCTCAAAACACAGGAGAATCTTCCAGTCTCAATGCAGTCTCCCTGTCTCCTGAGATAGCACAGACACACTTATGCACCTGGGCTCCACATGTTTTTAGGAGAAGACCTCAAACTTCTCAACAGCCACTACACATGCATACAATTCTTTTGGAGGAGGGAGAAACACCAGCAGCCCCAGGGTGTGGTGGAAAGGCGATTAGCATTTATTACAGGAGCATCATCACATTTTGAGGTCAAGAAGCTCCTCTCCCACATGATTCCCCCAATCAAGCACCCACTTTATTTGGTATCACTTCCCTGGAATTGGAGTTCCAGATCAATAGCCCAATGACACACTGCAAACACAGTCATCCATACACACCACACCCCCTACTCCCATAGCACCTGTGCTCAGAAAGCACAGGACTCAACGCCCAGACCAAAAACAGACTACCTCTTGTCACCCACCTTTCCATTGCCATCCTCAGGGTGGCCCCAGAAGATCCCGTTCCTGGGGAGATGCAGCACAGATCAAGGCTGCAATAGCATTGGGCTGCCAGGGCCCACCACCCATATCTGCAGCTAGGCCTGTGTGCAAGAGAGTGAAGACGACCCAAAGGGCAGCAAACTGTCAGGAGCAAGTTTCCTTGAGGCCAACAGTGAGATCTCAGATGCAATGCGCAGAGGCAGGGGGATACCAGGTGTGCTCAGAACCCCAGCCTTGGCTCTGTGGGTCCACAGGGACCTTCTTCCCAGGCGCTTCCCAGAGCAGAATCAGGAGCCATGTCGTAACACAGTGAGTGTTTGCCTTTGAAGATGGCTATTTGTACATTCTCTCCTGGAGCCACAAAAGGAGGGCAGGAGTAAAACAGAGCTGCTGTCATGCATGGCCAAGCTGAGGCTCCCACAGGCTCATGCCCATGTGCACAGGCTGACACAGGCTATGCCTGCAGCCGGTGGGAACAAGCCTGACCAACGGAGAGGAGCTGGCCTTGTCACTGGAGCTGAGCTGCCCAGGGTGGGGGATCCCACTAGGGCCTGAGGTCCTGGCAGGGCCGCGATCTCAGGTTGGTGAGACCCTTCCTCTCTTATCCTGGGAAAATTTGCTCAGCCACAGTTTACACAGAAAGACAGCTTATTTAACTTTTCAAATTAAAGCTTAAAAGCCCCTAATTAAACCAATAAATCAGAGCCATTCCTGTGGGAGGGCGAAAGGGGCCAGGTGGACTCTGGATCCCTCCCTCATACGCTGCTTGAGGTGTGAGTGGCTGTGGTACATGGAGACTCTTGCTGCTCTGCCAGCCCAGCCGCGAGGGATGTCCTAGGCTCTGGTCCTGCCAGACGCTGCAGGGTGGGGTACACATGGCTGGCCTGGGAGGGCGAAAGGGGCCAGGTGGACTCTGGATCCCTCCCTCATACGCTGCTTGAGGTGTGAGTGGCTGTGGTACATGGAGACTCTTGCTGCTCTGCCAGCCCAGCCGCGAGGGATGTCCTAGGCTCTGGTCCTGCCAGACGCTGCAGGGTAGGGTACACATGGCTGGCCCCCACCAGACCCCCCCAGTTCTCAGGTGATAGCCCTGAAAACCAGGGAAAGACTGAACACCCCCACACTGAGGCCCCAGTGTGGGGGTGGGTCAAGTTGAGTGGGTCAAGATTCCAGGGAATCTTGAAATTCCCTGAAGTGGAATGGGGATGGCATTGCCACCATCCTGGGCCTGGACTTTGCCCAGAAAGAGGGAGTATCATCAGCTAGACCTGGAGGAGAGCTGATCCTTAAGCCACAGAATGAAAGGTTAAAGGTGTGTGTGTTTTTTAATTCTTTTTCTGCCCAGGTTAGTAGAGCAGGAGTTGCAGATGTTTTCTGTGCATGGACAGAGCTTTTGCTCCGTGAGCACCAAGGACTGTTTCACAATGACTCAGCTTTCCTGTGAGTGCAGGAAATGAGCAGAGATAATAAATAATAATAATAATAATAATAAATGGTCAGACAGTGTGTCTTCCAAGACAATGTTGTAAGAGGAGGAAGCAGGCTAATCTGGGCTCATGGGCCACGGTCGGTCCCTGCCAGGGCCCATCAGAATAAAGATGGTGACCCACCCTTAGTACTGCTTTTTATTTTGTTTCATTTTTTTACTTTTAGGCTGTGTCATGCAGCATGTGGGTTCATCCTTGACCAGAGATTACAGCCCCTGCATTGGAAGAGTGGACAACCAGGGAAGTCCCACTCCCATTACTTTTCATGGGACACTCCTAAGGAACAGGATCCCTTTCCTAATTCCACTGGCCAGGTGCAGGCTGAGGCAGGAATGAGGCTGTGGTGGCTTTGGGTCCCACTAGCTGTGTGGCCCAGAGCAATTACTTACCTGCCCTATGTTTCAGCTTCTCATCTGTAAAATGGGGTAACAGCATGGTTTCTCTTAGGGGTGCAGAGAGGACTAAAGTGAACTAAGTCTATGGAAGCCCCTAACACAGCCGCCGCTTCAATTCCTGCCAATTGGGTGTGGTTTAGGTACAGTTGCCGGATCCAAAGGATGGAAAGAAAACTGATATCAGATTTCCTACCTTTACTATCATTCAGAAAAGAAACAATTATTTATTTGTGAGTTTGTATGCACCCAAGGGCGCAGGGGTGGAGGTGGCTGGAGGGGCAGTTGTGTCCAGAAGCAAAGGCAAGTGCTTCCAATGACTTATCCGGGTGGACCCGGGGGAGGGTATGCACAGTCCCTACAGACCCTGCAGGGTGGGAGGTGCTGTCATCTTCCAGCTCCACATGAGGGTCAAGCAACCTGCTAGGAACTGGTACTTGGAAGCCTGGACCCAGGCAAGGGGAGCTGTCACTCGTAACCCCTTGGATATAATGGCACCTGGAAACGTCCATGAAACAACTTTTACCACGATGGTTATATGCACTTATAAACCTGAATCAACTGAGTTGCTCCTGAAACATTATATATATATAATATATATATCTTTAAAAGATGCATACTTTTAGAATCTGTTACCCTGGTCTTGACAAAAGTAACCAGTCCATGGGCAAGAAGCCGCTGTCCGTGGTGCTGATGCCAAGAGGGCTCCCAAGGTTGTCAGCCACCCAGTCTTGCTTCACCTAGTAACCAGATAATCAAAGCCAATGTCCTCATACAGCTCAGTTCATCTCTTCTCTGCAGGCACTGCAGGGGACTCAGGACACCTGATAGTTGATGGCAGGAGAGGGAGTGAGTAGGTGTTTGAGAAAATAAATGAGTTGATGTCAATGGATGAAAGTTTCAGATGTGTGGTGTTTGTGTTTGAAGTGTGTGCAGCTGAGGAACTCAGTGCTCCCAGAGGGCCAGCATCTGCTTATGAGTCTTGGCAAGTGAGGGGACCCTGGGAAGCCAGTTGCACAGCCCCTGGGACAGAGAAAAAGGATGGAGAAGCCCCCAAGAAGACTCTGGGTGATCTTTAACTGCAGGATCAGAAGGTGATGCCATCACTTTGCCTCTCTGACCAGTATGCTGGCTCTCACTGGTGACACACGGATCCTCCCTTCTCTGAACAAACCATATGTTCCAATGAGCAAAGATGCTCTTTCCTTGTTGAACTTCCCCCAGGCCTGCCCAACAGGGAGATGAGGATTAGTCTTTAAAGCCACTTAGCACAGCTGGTGACTCATCAGTGGGGGGAACGTGAGGCTGGCGCCAATTGGTAGCCAGCAGCCCATTCGGAGGCCCAGCAGCAGTCTCCCCAGGACCGTTGCTCTCTGGTGGGTCCGGAGGCAAGGATGCTGCTCTGCCTGTCAGAGGACGTTCCCTGTGTCGTGGGCATATGGGCCGGCATTAAGTTTTCCCACCACTTCTACATGATTGATACTGACTCTGACTTTCTCTCTATGGGTTTGCCCCCTTTGCACCTCAGCTTACTCACTTGTGAAAAGGGACAGTAACAGTATCTGCCCCACAGGCTTTGATGAGGACTTGCTGAATTATAATAAGTAGAGTCATGGGAGACATTAGATCAATGACTGATGACACGATGAAGACGATGTGTTGACAGAGGGCAAAGGGAGAGTGTGTGGTACCTGATCCCTGGCTCTTCAGCCTCTGTGCTTTCATCAAGGCATCCTCAGGGGCCCCAGCACATGATCCAACCGTGACCCTCATTCATTTCACATTTGTTCACATTTAACACATTGTGAGAGGCTCTGTGAGGGGGAAGGGAAGGTGGATGGTGAGGGTACAGTGAAGTATGGGGGAGAGAGGATGGTCCCATAATCACAGACAACCAAAGCATACTCTTCTCCAACCCCTCCAGCACGGAAGCAAGAGAAAGGCTTGGAGAGGAACCTAACTGCTCACGGTGCTGCTCCAGAACTTAACTTCTCCATCTGTGCTGTCTGCAGTGAAAACGGGTGACAGGATCAGAGAGAGGGCTTTGAGAACCAGGCACAGCCAGTGTGAGGTTCTCAAAAGGATGGTCCTAGGGTTCAGGACCAACTCCTTCCTGGGACAGCATTCCTGGTGTGAATGACTGAGAATTCCTCTTTGTCCTGGACATAGAAGAGAACTGCATAATCTTATACCAAAACCCAGCATGGGCTGAATGGGGTGAAAAAGATACCATTTCATTATTACCCAGTAATCACAGTTTGCCCTAGTATGCTATTATCATTGGTTAAAAAAAAAAAAAAAGTTCAGAATTTAATGAAAGTGAGTAAAAGTAAAACTAGTCCATCAGAATTCCAACTTGAAAACATAACCATTCTCCTAACTGGCAATTTCTGTATAAACCCCAACCTACTACAAGAACCATTTTATTGTCACAGCTTGAAATTTGTTCTGAATTACCTTGATAATAATATAGACATCCATTCAGCAAGGCGTACCACACCGCTAATGGATCTCGGAGGCCTAATTTCTAAAATCCAGTGTTGCATAGTTATCGTATAACTAGAATTAGTGATGCTCCACCAGAACAAAATGGCCTGAGTTTGTCTTTGCGTGATTAAAACGCAGGTAGTTACACATTAATGTTGTTAACAAGACTTTTTGGATTCCAGCAGGGCCATCCATCCGAGAAGTTCACAAACAATACTTGTGCTCTCTGTGGTTGCCCCCACCCTGGAAATTTAAGTGCATTCAAATAGTGCAGTGATTCCGTTAGAACAAAGGCTCAATTCAGAATAGGACTGTAGATGAGGGGCAATTTTGCTCATGAATTTTATCTCCCTTTTTCCCTCTAAGCTATTGGATAACAGCCATCACATTAAGAAATTCAATTAATATATAAGCAGAATCTATCGTAAGTAGATCCAGGTCTCGCTGTACATAAAATTTACTTCCACTTGAAGGCAACCTTGGAATTGAATTGCTTTTGCATAACCAGTGTTGTCTTGGTCAAGTTACGTGGAATGAGAGGTCTCTTGGACCAAAAGTCAATAATTATGGCCTGCCGCCATAGTTAAATGGGATCTGCCACTGGGTTCTGTTAAGTGGCTCTGTGGGAAGGTGGCCACCCCATGCGTATATTTACTGTCTGTGGCTGCTTTGGGTCTCAAAGTGGAGTTGACATGATAGAAGCTCCATGGCTGCAAAGCCTATAATATTTGCCATTTTGGCCCTTTTGTGGAAAACATATGTCGATTGCTGCTTAGACCACAGAAACTTCTAAACCAGAGTGAGCTGCCTGGAGACGGTGGAGCCAGGGAAATGAGGGTGCCTTTGCCAGTCCAATTCTCTGTCCTCTGTCCCCACCGGGCCAGTTCTGACCTTTGTAGTGATCAGCTCACGGCTCGTAGGGTACCTGCTCACCCATGAACGCAATACCCAGAAACACCCAACAGCAAGGAGAAAACTTAATAAAATTTTCACTAACTCATCAACGGCTGACCTTACATTTGGAAAGACCCAGAAATAAATTTTTCTTTTGATTAAATGGAAAATCGATTTCCAGTGACATTTCTATTCATCAGGACCCAAATCGAGGCAGGAACCAGTGCCCCAGGAAGAGGACTAGGGTGCCTGTGCCCTGCCTCTTTTCTGTGACACCCCTGAGCAGAACCGAGCCCCTGCACACCTCTTCAGGGCAGACACCAGGGTTGTGTGACCTGAGGCTTCGGGATTTCAAGGATCTACGCATGTGACCTCTGGGAACAGAGCTGCTTGGTGAGCAAGCTGCAGACGTTATGTGTTCAGAAGGCATGCTACCCGAAGTGGGAACCTGAATTCACAGCAGTTCCCTGTGATGGATAAGGGGAGGGGTCCTTGGGTCCGTTTGTTCTCAACCATGGCTCAGTTAAGAAACATTCCAGTTCACATGTGGACTCTGGCCATGTCACTTGAAGGACTCTTTGCATTTAACACAAGTAGGAAGAGCACCCAGGCGTCCTGGCTGTTCTGAGAACACAGTCTCTGCACAGAGGACAGATGGCCCCCACCCCAACCCCAGAGCCTCTCGCTCTGCGATTTCTTTCTTCTCAATCACAAAGAGGTCTGAGTGGCTACCCACTCCTTTCTGAATCCTAAGGGCACACACACTGTGAGAGAACCAAGCCCGTGTCTGCCCACATCATCCTGGGTTTATTTTCTAGAAGAGAGCCAAGCTTTGAGGACCTGGTGATGCCCTCACGCACACTCTTATCACCAGAGCACATGCTGGAGTTATGAGAGCTCTTCTGAGAGGCAGAGGGATGTGTGTGTTTTCCTGGGAGGCAGGGTTGCCGCGGGCCACCCCACCGCATGCTGGGAGGGTGTCCAAGCAAGAAGGGTGTGGGCCTTGCTTGGAGCTGCAGGCAGGAGCAGACACAGGCTGTCTCTTTCTTTAACACCAGTTTTGATGTGTCATCAATCTCTATGGGCTGTCCCCATGGAGAAGGCATCACAGAACCAAGTTGTCACACAACTGCAAACCATGTGCCTCCCACTAAAATCAGGACTTTGTCGTACCTCCTGTAGCAATGCTGAAGATTCCTTGAGGTGGGAGGGAATTGTTTCTAAAAATGAACACTCTATGTGATTTAGGTAAACTTAATATGATAAAGGAAGGCACTCTGCCAGTCTAATGAGCCCGTAACTCATCGTGTGGGTCCAATTCATCCCAAACGGAACTGCTGTTTATGTGGAGTTTTTGAGTAAAGGGTGCGATTTTGTGATTCATCACATCAAATTCGTTTCAGTCTCTGCACAAATGGCTCCAGAGGCGAATATAATCAGAAAGATGGAAAGCAGCTTGTCCCTGAGCATGGGGCCTGGTGCTCCAGGCAGAGGAGGAGCTGGGTGGAGCAGGCAGGGCTGTCGGAGTGTCCACGACAGGACACGGTGCTGCACGGAGGGCAGGCGGGCTACCCCTCTCGGCAGGCTGGGGGAGCCGCACAAGCGTCAGGGGGAGTGGAGGACGCGGCCTTGACATGGAGCGTGCGGGGTGCTCCCCACACACAAGACTTGCCAACAACACGGGTCACTTGTGCTGAGTGGGGAGGCAGTGGCTGCCTCCTGGGCCGGGACCCACTGAACCAGAGGAGCTTTCAGGGATGCAGGAACGGTCCTGCCGGCCCCTTGATCCATTTGCTGGTCATATGTGCAAACTCACTTTGTGGCAGTCCTGCGATCTGTGCACTGTTCTGAACTATTCTGTACCCTATGGAATTTGCCAGATAAAATAAAGGACCGAGTTGATGTGACGAAGGCTCAGACAACACAAGGAGGAGAGGTACTCCCTCCTCCAGCACAGTGACTAAGCACCTAGTGTATGCCGTGCCCTGAAATACACAAAGTAACTATCATGTTTATCAGCTAACAGCCCTCCAGGGCCACCATGCTGACACACCTCCATTCACTAGGCCTTTACAAACCCTTGGTGGGAGGGTCATTCCTAAAGGCCACCTGATGCGAAAAGCCAATTCATTAGAAAAGACCCTGACGCTGGGAAAGATGGAAGGAAGGAAGAGAAGAGGGGGACAGAGGATGAGATGGTTGGATGGCATCACCGACTCAATGGACATGAGCTTGAGCAAACTCCGGGAGATGGTGAAGGACAGGGAAGCCTGACATGCTGCAGTCCGGGTCGCAGGGTCAGGTACGACTTAGCAACTGAACAATGACAACAAGGAGGAGGGAACTACTATTACCTGCTTTTGTACCTGAGGAATCCAATTTATTATGTCATTTTGTTTTATTGGAGTATTATTGTTTAACAGTGTTGTGTTAATTTCTGCTGTACAACAAAGTGAATCAGCTATATGTATATATATATCCCCTCCCTCTTGAACCTCCCTCCTATCTCCCCCACCCCACCCCTCTAGGTCGTTACAGAGCACTGAGCTGAACTTCCTGTGTTTTATAGCAGGCTCCCACTAGCTAGCTATTTTGCACATAGTAGTGTATACACGTGGGCTTCCCAGGTGGCTCAGTGATAAAGAATCCACCTACCAGTGCAGGAGACATAAGAGACGAGGGTTTGATCCCTGGGTCGGGAAGATCTCTTGGAGGAGGAAATGTCAACCCACTCCAGTATTCTGGCCTGGAGAATCCCATGGGCAGAAGAGCCTAGTGGACTACAGTCCATGAGGTTGCAAAGAGTCGGACAGAACTGGGCGACTGAGCAAACATACATACATACAGTGTATATATGTAAATGAGGAATCTGATCTGAAGTGAAGCCATCAACCCCATGTCACATGGGTGGGCAGCAGAGCCTGGATTCCAACGTCCTGTCTGACCGCGGAGTCCACTCCCCTCCTCACTTTCCTTTCTCCCCTCGAGGCAGGAGGCAGCTTGGCGCTTGCTGCCTGGAAGCTGATCCACGTAGCTGGTTGGCACTTTGCATCCTGGAAGCTTGGCTATTTGTCTCTCAGCATTGAGAAAATGCTCAGGACGAATGCGGATGCCTTTGCAATGAACAGGATGAGGGGATGAATGGAGAAGGCTGCACACCCTTAAAGCACATGAGGAAAGCCCTGAATTTATGAGTCTGTCAACAAAGAAGCAACTGTGGACAAGCCTCTGCCTCAGAGCGCACCCTGCCCCCTCCCCTTCCTTCAAAGCACCGAACTGTTCTTTAAAAGCGGCACCAACGTCCGCCTCACTGAGCTGAGTCTGCTTCTTGGATAGATACCAGGATGGTGTCTGTGGTTCCTAGGAGCCTTCCTCACGCTACTTTCTGGCATCGGCGTGCTCTGTTATCGTGCCTGGGCGTGGAGCTCACAGTACTCTGACCGGCGACTGTGATACGTATGTTACATCAGTGGCTACTGGTTCAACCTTGGGGTCAGGAGCTCTGTTTTTCAAGACCACAGGAGGATGGTTTCTCATTATGACGCTAAAACTGGGGAAGATATTGTTGTTTGTCTCCTGGGTCGAGACGTGTTTGCAAAGTGGAGATTTGGCATGGCTGGCAATGCTGCTTAAATGACTCGTGTGGGCCTTAATCTACCCCTGCTATCCCCACCCAGCAGCAAGGCTTCCACCTGCCTCACCCCCGAAAAGCTGGAGCCATTTGTAATTTCACAAAATGAGACACAGCGCTTTTCTTGCTGAAGGTTTCAGCTCCGTAATCTTCCAAATTCATTTCCTGAACGAGCCACCTTTATCCATTAGTTGGATGATAATATTCCAATCACTTGCCAATTCCTGTAATATCCCAACTCCCCCTTTTCCCGTCTCCTAATCGGTGACATTTCTTTTTAGAAGAATAAGCACCGAGGTGTACTGTTAACTGTTCTTTAAAATCTTACAAGGTTGGGCCACACAATCAGACGCTGCTAATCTTTGCCTTTTCTCTCTGAATTGCTTAAAACGGGTGCTTTTAGAGGCAATTTGTTTACTGCACTCCGAGAATTTAAATTTCTGTAAATACACTTTAATTTTTTTAATAGACATTTTAAGCCACGAAAATGCAACCCATCTGAATAAAAATGTTGCCCCAAGAACTTAATAGTTTCAAAAATTAAAATGTAAACCATTCAGGAGTTGTAACAGGGAGGGATTAATGTGAACATCACACACAAACACACCAGCTCTGTTCCTGTCCCCCGATTTTGAGTCTCTCTTCACCTTCTCCTCTTAGGCTGACACTGGCCCCTGCCTCTGTTGCCCCCATCCCGCCACCTAAGCCTGAGTCTGGAGCCCCCAGGACCCTCCGATCCCAGGCCTGCACCAACACCAGGGCAGTGGTTGGTTATGGGTCCTGGAGTGTTTCTCCCTCTGCATCTCCATCACCCTACATCTCTCATCATCTCTTACTTCTAAAGTGCATAGGGGACCTGACCTCATGTGCCCCAGTGGATGACCTGGCCGCTTCAGCGAGCTGGATCCTTCCTCAAAACAAATCACAGCAAACCTGCTCAGGCCTCTGGGTGTGACTCCCACTGATGGGCATGTGGTGCGGGGAGAGGAGCCTGTTACACCACATTGGAGGTAAAGATGCAAACCCAGAGTTGGACCTCTACAGGGCAGACTACCACCTCCTCAGCTGCAAACCAGAAAGGTGAAGCCAGGGGAAACCACCAGTCAAAGGGCACTGTACACAGTGCAGACCCATCTGGATCAGAACTCAAGTGAACCATTTTTAAAGATGACATTTGAGCCCCAGGTGTGTGGACATGACTGCAGCACCCAGGGGACCAGGGGACGTGTTGAGAACCTTTCAGGTGGGATGACAATGTGGTTAGTTATGGGAGTGAGGGCGTGGAGGAACCCACCTCCTCTGCAATGTGTGTTCAAACAAATCTCCGAGCCAGGCTGGGTCCCAGAGCTGAACACAGTGCTAAGTTCATCCCTTTCAGAGCAAATGGCAGCAGGTGCTGGGGTGGGGGCTGGAAGGAGGCCCTGCCGGTTGTATTCCCCCTTCTCAAGCCTCACCACTTACAGTCACTTGCAGCAACAGAGAACTGTGTCCCATGGACCCTGGTGTCCCTGGCAAGGAATTGGCGTAGCCTACACCCCCCAAGCCCAGGCCTTGTCTTTGGGGCTGGCCTTACTCCACACTCCCTGCAGGCAGCTGGCTACCTTCTGGCTCTGGTCAGTCCAATGGCCACCTGGGGGGTCAGCTCCACCTAGTCATGGAAATGACTAGAAGCAGAACAGACATCCAACTGACAGAAGAGAAAAATCCCCCTGGGTCTGGACTCCTGGCATCACTGGCATGGCCCCTGCACTCACCTCACTGCCCCCTCCTCTGCCTGCTCCCCAGTGGGGTGCACTGGGCCCCACCAGGAGCCCTGTGTCACAGAGCAGACACCCCCAGTCCCAGGAGATAGAACACATCAGGGGAAGCAAGACATCCCTTCCCTGAGTGCAAATGGCACGTTGTGTTTTATTTTTTATTTATTTTACAAATATTTATACAAAGTTTACTCTATGCCAGGATGCTGTTTGAAGGCTTTTCAAATATTAATCTAGGCAACCAGCACCTGGGTCACCCTGCAAGCTCTGCCTGGCTCATGGCTGGGCTCTGAGGGCAAGGCTCCCCTGAAGAAGCCAGCTGAATGGGGGGACCCCTGCCCTGGGGCCCATCACCTTTTGCCTCTGACCTGCATCTGTCTTCCAGCATCACCCAGGGTAGCCCTCCTCTTGAGTCTATTAAACAGGCTGGTGGGAGGGGCTTAGACTGCCGTCCCTGGAGACTCGGTGTCTGTCAACCGGGTCCCGGCTTGCAGCACTGGCACAGAGGACGGCAGAGCCCTGCTGAGCACCCCCACCCAGCGGCCAGACACCTGCCCCAAGTCTCACAAGAACACACACAGGTGCAAGGCGAAGTATGTGCATGTGTTCACACACACACGGGCACATGAAGGTAAGCACCTGTGCACACACTCGTGTCTAAAACACACACACACACATGCATGTACATGTTGATGTATGTGCACACACATGGGTGTATGTGTATGTGATTGGCGTAGGTACATACATTTAAGTAAATGTGTATGCCTGTTGTGTGGATAGATGCATATTTTACATATATGTATATACACATATACGCACATGTGCACATACGCGCATGTAGGCATGCACACACATTTAATCCTTTAAACAACCCCATGGGTTATCATTTTATGTGTATATGAATAGGTGCTACACACATACATGTATATAAGCATGTATGTATACACACCCAGTTTTGTGTGTATGTGAAGCTTACACATGTGTGTGTGCACACATATCCAGCCCCATAATATTCCCTTGCAGGACTGTGTTACGCGGGAGGTGACACAGAGTTCCAGGGCTCCTGCCCGAGGTGGCCGAGCCTGGAGTCGGATGCAGCCTCTTCACTGCAACTCTGAACCACTCTCCAGGCCTCAGCCTCTCTGAGACTTTGTTCAGCCCGGGACCTCTAGGCAGCACTCCCTACCAGCTCTGCTTTCAGTTAGTCTCTTCTCTGTTGTAACAAAGAGACACACCAACACACACCCCGACCTACCCAGATTTTCAGGTGAAGACTCACCTGAGAAGCAGGCAGGACTTAGCACCTTAGTTAGCTGAGTTCTGGGGGTGAGACTTTTCAAACACGTGGCAGAGACAGCAGAGGTCATACATGCCAGAGATACCATGAGCTTGTGTGTGCTGACGATGCAAAGTGCAGGCCTCTGAAGTTTATGTCAAGCGTGCGTATGTTCCATGTGTGTCACACACACACTGTATCACGCACAATGTCCACATGCACTATGATACACAAGTGCACACACTCCGTGCAGCATGGAGCATGGGTGATGCTGATCTTCGAGGGCTCCAGGAGAAATGGAAGGGCAGACCAGAGAAATGGACCTGAACCGTGATTATGCAGTGGGACTCATGTCACCAGCTGGACTTAAAAGAGAGGGGAGGATAGGGTCAGTGTGGGGGCATCCAGATGGATGACTCAACATCTGACACCAGGGCCTGGTTCCGGCGCAGACCCAGGAGGCCAGGGAAGCCTGAGTGGGCGGTCAGCATCCCTCCCGTGCCCATGACAGACTGATAGCCATGACCCCAGGGAAAAGACTTTTACCTCTGACAGGCCTCTGCAGTTTGAATAAATTTCCCACAGCCTTTTGATGGATGTTAATTGCTCTTTCATGAGTTTCCCACCACTTCCCAAATGTACACTTGCTGGACATGGCTGCAATTTCAGCATTTTAAAGGTAATTTTTAGTGTGTTGGTTGACTTGGCCTTTTAGAAAGACTGTGTTTGTTCCCACGTGGGGACAGTTAATGCCATGCTGACCCAAGGCTGCTCAGCCAAGTGACATGTCCCCTGGGGGAGGGGGCAGAATTGCCCCTGGGTGAGAACCGCCCATCTGAAGAGACCCCCTGACAGGTGGATCCACACCTCTGAGTCTCTGTCCCTAGAAGCCGGCTGTGGGTCTTGGAGGAGGCGGGCCCTTCCTAAGGTCCTCGGGCCTCAGTGGTGAGCGAGGGGTAGCCATGCTGCTGTATTCTTTTAGCCCAGTTGAAAAGGCATCCTTGCTGACAACTGGGAGAGCCCACGTCCGCGTCTGAGCCTCTTCTGCAGCCCTGGTGACGTGACCGGGACAAATAGCATTCAGCTTGCCTGTCTCTTGGCGGCTTTAGGGCAGAGAAGGTACCAATTCTGTGATGCACAGCAAAGGCCCATAACACCCTCATCATGGGCAACTAGGCGGTGTTCAGGATGCTGGCGTTTTAAAGCTGAGATTTGTGAGCGTGCGATTTGTGTGTGTTTGCTGGCTGAGCAGCTTCTTACTTCAATCTCTGCCTTGTCTCAGCACCAACTTAGTTCAGATGTATCCTTAGCGTTTTGGGTTTAAAGAACTTTTTATAACCGAAGTTAGAAAGAAACAGCGCTTAGTTTGGCAGTGTCACAAGTGACAAATGAAACCTATTACGGTTGTGAAATTAGCGAGCTGTGACATCCGTGAATCTAGCAACACTTCTGAGTATCAGTCCAACCCTGCATTCCAAGCTTCTCCGAACACAAGAAACTGTCATTCTTCCAAACCACAAGAACTTGAAACATCACTTGCAGAGTCACGTTGGACCTTCCCAAGGGCTGAAGCCGCTGCAGCCCTCATTATGAGTGACAGGATGTGAGCTGTGGGCTGAATGATGGCCCTTCCAATGCAAGAGTCATTTATTAAAAAGAACAGAAAGACTCTTTTAAGATGCTCTGCTTATGAAACGTGTGGTACCACAAGTTCACCGAGCTGAAAGAGCTTCCTTTTCTCTTATGTCAACATAGAAAACTTCCCAATATTGTGCAAAATATGAATTATTGTTTATTAACAGGGTTGTTGGACTTCCCAGGTTGCACTAGAGGTAAAGAACCCATCTACCAATGCAGAAGATATAAGAGACGTAGGTTCGAACCCTGGGTCAGGAAGACCTCCTGGGGGTGGGCATGGCAACCCACTCCAGTATGCCTGCCTGGACAATCCCATGGACAGAAAAGCCTGGTACAGTCCATAGGGTTGCAAAGAGTCAGACAAGACTGAAGTGACTGAGCATGCATGCCTTCACGCATGACAGGGTTGTTATTTACATGATCACGGGGATCTCAGAGACTGACACCATACACTCTATCTGTAAAGAGGGTGTCTAGGGAAAATTAAAGCAATGGAACAATAAAATTCCACACTCCTCAGTCTGGCAAACACGCAATGTCTACAATGTGCTGGGGTCATTTGGTGGGAAGGACTGGTGCATGGGGGGAGGGTAAACTGGTTTAGCCTTTGCGGACAGCGAGTCAGCCAGGCCAGAAAAGTTGAAAATGCAACTGCCTGTTGACCCAGAAAATTGCGGAAACTACTCTAGAGAGAGCTCTTGGACCAGGAGACACACGAGTCTCCTCACTGCCAGGCTGCTTATGATGACACAAGCTGGGACCGGAAGTCGATGAGTCCAAACAGGGCGGCTTCTACTATGCTAACAACCCCCAGGTCTCAGGGGCTTAGCCCCGCACAAGGAGTTTATCTCCAGCTTAGGCAGCCCTCCAGACCTACCGCCCTGTGGAAGCTGGCTCAGCGTTCTGAGCTACTCTGAGTTGGAGGATTTCTGCTCACGGGTGTGGCGACTCGTGTGACACACAGGATCGCGCTCATCTTTCATCTCCCAAAGCACACTGCCTGGCCACATCCGACTCCAAGGGGCAGCTTGGAGCAACCGTGTCTGGTGCAGTGGAGGGAGCAGAGGGCGGACACTGTGGAATCTCAGGAACTATGTCACACAAAGCAAGCCAGTTCCAGAATGACAGGGGGCAATGCCACATACACACATGCTGAGTAAGTTGGCATAAAAATAGCATAATCTCTGCACACATAGGATACTGAGAAAGTACAGAAGCATGGATGGAGAGATGCCGCACTCAGAAGTGTTGCTTCTGGGGACGGAAGGGGTTATCACCTTTCCTGTAATGATCTTATTTCTGTAAGAGGTCTATTTGTTGTTGTTCAGTCGCTCAGTCGTGTCTGACCCTGCGACCCCATGGACTGCAGCATATCAGGCTTTCCTGTCCTTTACCATCGTCTGGAGTTTCCTCAAACTCATGTCCACTGAGTCGGTAGTACTATCCAACCATCTCATCCTCTGTTGTCCCCTTCTCCTTCTGCCTTCAATCTTTTCCAGCATCAGGGTCTTTTCCAATGAGTCAGGTCTTCCCGTCAGGCGGCCAAAGTATTGGAGCTTCAGCATCAGTCCTTCCAGTGAATATTCAGGACTGATTTCCTTTAGGATTGACTGGTTCGATTTCCTGGCTGTCCAAGGGAATTTCAGGAGTCTTCTTTAGCACCACAATTCAAAAGCATCAGTTCTTCAGTGCTCAGCCTTCTTTATGGTCCAGCTCTCACGGCCGTACACGACTACTGAAAAGTGTCTATTAGCATCTGTTAATTCTGGACCGTGGCCCTGTCTGTGTTTGCTCTGTCATTTGCACTTTTCAGTGTCGTATTGATCCTTTGGACAGATACAAAGCTAAGCAGTGTGATTACTGAAAAAGAGAAACACACCCCACGTGGTGACACAAATGAAGACACAGCAGAGCCCAGGGGTGGCCAGGTTAAACCCAGGGCTGGCGCTTCCTCTCTGTTCTGAGGTGTGAACTCTCTGCATCTTATTCCCTCCACCCCGTGTGTTCACGTTCACTAATGTTCTCTACACGTTATCTCATGGGCATAAGGTATGGACTCCAGTCGCTTGACAGCCGCTGTTGGAGAGATCGGTATTTTGATTAATAACCTGAGCAAATACCTATGGCGTGAATGTTAACTAGGGAATTTGACTATTTTCTGGAAAGGCACAGAGAAGACACTAAGTTCCCCTTATGACACCTTTTGGGCACACAGGTAAATGGCAGAGGATACACTATTTTAGGGGCTTCCCAGGTGGCTCAGTGGTACAGAATCCACCTGCTAATCCAGGAGACACAGGTGTGATCCCTGACCTGGGAAGATCCCCTGGAGAAGGAAATGGCACCCCACTCCAATATTCTTGCCTGGAAAATTCCATGGACAGAGTGGGCTATAGACCACAGGCTCATAAAGAGTTGGACACGACTGAGCACCCACACAGTAAGCTATTTTAGGCAGCAGAGGGAACCAGCAAGTTTGTCCTCCCCATGTCCTTGAACCTGGAGAGACTCCAAGGAAACTAACTTGTAGGGAATCCGGGCACCCGCTGATGCCCAGGTAACTGGAGGTGCCACTTTCCTGGCTCTGCAGTGTCGGGGTCTTTCTGACACTTGAACTCTCTGCACAACACCAGTGCTGACCTTGTCCCTGACCCCCAGCGGGCTCCCTGGATACTGCCTTCTGCCCCACGAGAACGGCAGGGTTGGGGTGGGGAGGCCACAGCTCTTCAAGGATGGGCACCCAGGCTTCACAGCAATGAGGCAGGGCTGGTATGAACCAGGAGGAGCTGGTAGTGGCACCAGGATGCCCACACGGTGAGAAAGGACTGGGAAGAGCGGACAGGACTGGCCTGGCCTGGCGGCCCCCTCATGGCGCTGTGCTGTCTGCCACTTTGGGGACCGTTTTCTCCAGATCTAAGCCAGAGCCGCCCTGTGAGTCTCTTTTTCAATCTCCATTTTGAAAGGCACAGCTGGTTCCTCCCCAGGAGCCTCTGCCTAGAGTTTTCTGCAGGGAAACGCGGGGGGAGTGGGGTGGGAGGCTTGAAATTGCTCCTCAAGGCTTCAGTGGGGGAGGGGAAGTGGGAGGGCCGGTGCAGAGACCCTCCTGCCTCCCCCAGTCACCCCTGGCTCCTGCAGCTAAACTCCAAGGGCCCTGGTGCACTTACTGCCCAGCTGCGCCGTCCTGAATGTCTGAATACTCCTTTGAAGGAGGGCCTATGTTTTCATTCATTCTGCACTGGATCTCACAAGTTATGGCTCCGGCTCTGACTCTCTCCACATATAATTTCTTTCTAAAAACATTATATCTGAAAGGTTTTCTGGATGACTACAAATTGATTTTCTTCCTAAGCCTGGTGTTAGGACCATTATTTTAAATCCAGTTCTGTCCGCTCTGGATCAGCAGCCATTTTCAACAAACAGGCCTGTGGACTAGATCGGCACATACAAGGTTGAGCCCTAACGGGCCCTTGGGGGGTGGTCCCCATGGCCAGAGGCCCCCACATAACTCAGTGCACCCTCAGTGGGGCTGCTGGAGATCCAGAGGCCACTGGAGCCGCTCCTTGTCTAACTGACTCTAATCTGCCACTGAAGTCAGTAAATCATTAGCTCATGCTTCTGAGCCTCACCTTTCTCATCGGTGAAGTGAGAATCATTATACCCACCTAGCCTGGGTCCTTATATCAAATAAAGCGGGGGCTCGGGTGACAGAGGCCACAGATGCCCCTCGGATGAAAGGCTCAGCTAAGGGCGGGTGCTCTGCCTGTACGGATAAGGCTGAGACTGCCATTTGAGGCAGGCTTCAGGTATTTGACTGCCCCAGCAGATGGGCAGGTTGACTTCCAAGCGAATCTGGACCAAGGTCCCTTTCCCACCATGCCCACAGGAGGCTGTCACAAGGGGTGGCATCCTTACTCTATGATATCTTCGCTCAAGAGGTCTTGGGAGACCAGTCAAGGCACAAATTGGGGAAAGACCCCAAAAGAAAGAGAATCTGATGAGTGCAGACACCAAGGCTACTTCTGCAGCTCGGGGCCCCGCGAACAACCCAGGAACAACCTCGGGGTCCCCAGAGCAGGTGCCTGTGGACGTTTCTCAGGGGGCTTGATGGGTGCCTGGCCCCAGACAAGTCTCGAGCCTGCTTTTCAACAACTGTACTGAACACAGAACACACATGCCTAGGCACAGACGAAGTCCTGGAAACCAAGCACGTGGAGACTGGTTTTTCCCTTTGTGTCTATGGTCGGACCTCTACCCACTGCCACACGGACCCCTCCCAGTTCCAGGGGGAGTCACTCACTGCCCCAGCAGCACGAGATGCAAGAGCACGTGGGAAATGAAGGAAAAAAAATCGAACAATCTCAATAATATTTTAAGCCACAAAGTAATATTTCTATAGCAGAGTGCAAATAGAATTTTACATAATGCACAGAATAAATGCTTCTGAAAATCAATATTTCCAGCTGGATGTACAAATTAAATGATGATATTCAAGTGCGAGATTAAAACAATGATTTAAGATAGAAATTGAGTTATATTATCTCATGCCTGCCTACCGCTGAATATGTTAATAGAACAAATTTGTTAGTATTCAGTCAATTTGTCTCCTTAAACAGAAGGAGGTGCGGATTACTATCTGAAAAGCAAAAGGTTGGTGAGAAAAAAGCTCCCCAAATACATTTTGGGTGGAAAGACAGCAAAGCCAGATGCTCATGGGGGGATCAGGTGAACCTGGGTACGGCTTGTTCTTCTCCTTCAAGAAGACGTGGAGTTAATTTTCCAGATGCTTCCTTGGTCCCACCGTGCCTGAGAGTGAGGCTCCCGCCTCCCCGCCAGTGCAGGGGGATGATTAGGCCCAGGCATGTGAGGTCTGCAGTGCTCAGGCTCCCATCATTGACACCCCTGGTCATGTCCTCACCCTATTTATTCTCTTTGAAGACTGGGAGGCCTGCTCTGGCCCCCGGGACACCCACTCAATAATGCAGCAGGAGGCAGCCCTGTTCACGTCTCCGCACACGGAGCAGCTCTAATTGTAGTGAAGGGTGGCCAGGGAGACTCTAACAGGGGTCGTGTTGGCTGAGGTTCCCAGTTCCAAGCTGCCCTCTGGGGGCACTGGGACTTCCCATGCCTGGGTCGACCTGGGGCACTTAGTCCAGCATGGCTTTCTGACCCATCTGTGCTGAGGGATCTGCCTGCTCTTGGTGACAGAGGGAAGCGGCAGGCACACCCACTCAGCCTGGGGCACCTTGGAGCCACAGCCCTGGGAAGTCTGCACACATGCGGCCCCCCTCACCTCTTGGCCCTAGGCCTGCCCTGCATTGCCTCCCCAATGTTATCAGCTGCTGTGGATCCCCCTTCCCTGAAAGCGTGCTTTCACCTTGAGCTCAGCGAAGGTTCCAACCGTGCCTGTCCTTCCTGGCTGAACTTCCTCCTCACAGCCTCCCCACAGTCTCCCGGGGGCCTAGCCCTGAAGCCCTCTCCCCCTTGTCCCTCCCACATCACTCAGCGGCCTTCCTTGCAGAAGAAACCACATGGGAAACAGAAGGAAGTGAGTTCCACCCCAGCTGGGGAGCCTGGGGGACCCCGGCCCTAAGGAGAAGGGAACAGTAGTCCCAGCCGACCCCTGCTCTTAGCACCGTGAGACCCTGAGCTGAGAGTGGAGCGGCCTTGTGACCACAAGTTGGGGTGCATCGACGGGTCTTACCTGAGCTGCCACATTTGCAGTAACAGTGTCCTCGGAGCAGAAAACTGATCTGATACGTGTGCACCTGTCTGCCTGTCCACCCCCCAGACTGGGCCCATATTTCCTCACAGAACTCTGTTGGGGGGTGGGGGGCCCGTCTCCCCAGGGCCTTCTCAGCACTGATTTCTGCTCATTAGACTCGCATGTGGGACACTCTGGTTTGTTTTTAAGTGGCCAAACCATTTCTATATGTTTACCACTTTCTTGTGTGTTTCCCCATTTGTCTTTTGCCCACGTCTCCACTTTACTTCTGTTGTGTTGTCTCTTTTGCACTGATCTGTATGTAAAGCGGGTCTTCCTACTGATGAGCTGCATTTGACTGGAGGGGTGGGGGTGAGGGGCTGAGACTTAGCGATCCGTTTGAATATTTGGCCCAGATGATGAGTCTCCATTTTGATATCTGCCCCTTGTGCTTGTCAGGGTGCTGGACTAACCACAACACCACCTGGGATGTCCTTTATGTGTTAAGACAAGGTGAGAACAGAGAGCTTGTCTGGGCTCCGTGCTGCCTGGGGTCGGGGGATGGAGAGAGGAACCTGCCACCTGGGGGCTCGTGGAACTGGGTTCCCTGTGGGACCACCTGGGGTCCACTCTTCAGGGTGATCATGACAGGGTTGAAAGGGCGTAATCCTCAGTTGCAGAGGTGGGGCCCGGCGGTTGGTTCTGGTTTTGCCAGCTCTGGTTTCCATCAGCATCTCTGCCAAGGGCGGCAGGAAGACCCAGGGCCAGTGCAGGGGCCATTTTTGCAGGATTGCCTGGTGCTTTTTCTAGCTTCAGGCTTCTGACCAGGGCCCCAAATCTCCTCAAGTCCCCACACTTGAGCGGCACAGAAGATGAAAACAAACTTTAAAATCCGGGATAATCCTCACTTTACTAATAAGCAGTTTTATCTAAATCCTGTCTTTGAAATTGGGCTTCCCAGTCTGACGCTGGTGGAAGCTTTTCGACATCCAATTTCCAGGCTGCATTTGGACAGTATGACCCCTGGGCTCCACACCCTGCCCGAGGCTTCTCTCAGACCCACCTGGTCTCCACAAGTGGGGATCTGGGTGATACTGCCTCCACTGTCTGCCCTCAGCGTCCAGGGGCCACTTGGGAGAATGAGGAGGAGGGTCTTGGCTTCTGTGGACGAGACCAACCCCTGCCCTCCACCAGCCCATCCATTTGAAACACTCTTTTCATTTATATTATTTAGGAAACATTTTACAACACACGTTGTGATGTGCCAGGCCCTCTAGTGGTTTCATATTCATTCACTCAGTCCCTGTAACAACACATAGGAAGAGCCCTCTACGACGCCCATTTTATAGATGGGGAAACTGAGGCAAGAGGTGGTCACCCAGTGGGGAGTTCTGGAGCTGAGCCTCATACACAGCAGCTGGGTCCATAGTTGCCCCTCTCAGATGGCAGCCTTGGGCAGTGATTCCAATGATATTAAGGTTGCCCAGTCTGACTAAGGTCCGTCTAGTCAAGGCTATGGTTTTTCCTGTGGTCATGTATGGATGTGAGAGTTGGACTGTGAAGAAGGCTGAGAGCCGAAGAATTGATGCTTTTGAACTGTGGTGTTGGAGAAGACTCTTGAGAGTCCCTTGGATTGCAAGGAGATCCAACCAGTCCATTCTGAAGGAGATCAACCCTGGGATTTCTTTGGAAGAAATGATGCTAAAGCTGAAACTCCAAGACTTTGGCCACCTCATGCGAAGAGTTGACTCATTGGAAAAGACTCTGATGCTGGGAGGGATTGGGGGCAGGAGGAGAAGGGGACGACGGAGGATGAGATGGCTGGATGGCATCAGGGACTCGATGGACGTGAGTCTGAGTGAACTCTGGGAGATGGTGATGAACAGGGAGGCCTGGCATGCTGGGATTCAAGGGGTTGCAAGGAGTTGGACATGACTGAGCGACTGAACTGAACTGAACTGAACTGAGTCCACTTTCTCCCTCAACCTCTAGACACGAATGTTAATCGTCCTGACAACAAGGAAGAGCAGCTCCATCTTTTAGCACTGCTTCTGTGGACAGCGCCATGCCCTAGACACGGATCCAACGGATGGACGTGACTGCAACAGATGGACTGTAATGTTGTCTCTGCTGTTGGGTCAAGTGAAAGGCAGGCCCCTTTCACTGGTCAAGCGTACATGCTCCTGGGCCTGCCTCCTGGACCAACAAACTATGGTCGGTAGAGCAGGTCCATCTGTTTTGTGACGTGGGACTCTCCTGATGCAGCCTCTTTGCAGCCAAGCATCTTTCTTCCGGCTCTGTTTTCTGTGAGGCTCTGGCTCTTTCCTGGGACCGTTCTTGCTGCCTTGCTCTGTGTCTCATCCGATTAACCTAGAGGTGCCAGGTCAGGGGTGGCACTGTGTTCCTGGTGGTGTGGGCTCCAGTGAGAAAACCCTTGGGTCCCTCCATCACTCACTAGGCAGCGTCCGCTTAGCCTGACTCCACCCACCCTGTGCGGCTTCATCAATACCAGAGGACCCCAGATGTTGTCGGAAAGAGATTCTAAGAGAAGGGCAATTTGGGGCAACACCCAAGACAGTCAGAGATGAAAAATAATGCTGTGAACATATTCCATGCAGCAAATGTCTCTTCAAATAAAGGAATCTAGAGTCAGAACAGGAAAATATGCTGTAAATTCTCAAGAAATCAGGCTATAGATTTCCTGTAGACAGATTCCATGTCATATGATGACACATTTGTATGAAATTATAAAAACCAATATCCATCCTGGGATTGTGCAATAAATAGAATTTATTAAAGTGTTTGTGAAGCGCCTCCAGTGAGAAATTCATCTTTGATCCAGATTTTAATAAGGATTATATAATCATAATGAGACTGTAATAAAACAGCATTACCTGAATAATCCATTTTATTACCAGTTTTATTATGAGTTTCCATTTATTACCATTCATTGGATATTTAAAGCATATGTAAATGATGCAATGTGAAAGATATGAGGAACAAGAATTATGGTATATGTCTATGTAAATTTATCTTCCTGATATCAAAGATCTTCAGAATTCCAAAGTTTATACAGTCAGAAAGGATCTCAAGAGAAGGTTAAAAATGTGTCTTTGGGTTTCAGGCATCAAATATGAATGTCTTGCCAAGAAAATGGCCATTCCTTCCGACAGGTATGAAATTCAGTCATAGGAATAAATCTTTATTAGGAGTAGGAGACTTTACCTGACACCAGAAAACGCTGCTTACTTGGGCCTTGAGTGGAAATCTTTCTAAAATGTCTAGTTCCCTACATTAGCAAGTGTGTGGACCGCACCTAGGGCTTCCCAGATGGCGCTAGTGATGAAGAGCCTGCCTGTCAATGCAGGAGACAAAAGGGACGCAGGTTGGATCCCTGGGTCAGGAAGACCCCCTGGAGGAGGAAACGGCAACCTGCCCCAGTATTCTTGCCTGGAGAATCCCATGGACAGAGGAGCCTGACAGGCTGCAGTCCATGGAGTCAAAAAAGAGCGGGACAGGACTTGGCGACTAAACAACAAACAAACGGTAAGGAATCAGGTACTTGAAGTCTTGTTAAGGGGGTAGGGCTCATGTTACGGGCTTTTACTGCAAACAAACAAGAACCCCAGCAAAGGGACATGGAAGCTCTTGGGGGTGATGGACATGTTCATGACCTGGATTTGATGATGGTAACAGTAGACATATGTCAACACTTATTAAACTGCATGTATTCATTATGCACAGTGCTCTGTACACCAATCATACAATAAACGTGGGCGTGAGGGGCATAGATCCCTTGCGCTTAGGGACTTCATTGGTGCTCCATTGGCTAAGACTCCACTTCCCATGCAGGGGCTTGGGGTTTGATCCCTGGCTGGGGAACTAAGACCCCACATACCATGCAGCCAAAAAATAAAAATAAATAAAAAAATTTAAAAAGAAGCTTTTATTTATTTAAAAGAAAACATGGGAAGGGGTATCTGGGGTGCTGCTTATGTGATTGTCATTTTCTTGTGAACATTCAGAGGGATACTCCCTGCAATTTGCTCATTTTTCTGTATGTGCTGTAGTTTATGAAAAGTTTGAGAACGTTAGCCAGCATTCCCAGGTTTGGAAGTACCGCAATGGGCACAGAGCCCCTCTGAGCACCCGGGAGGCCTCTCTCCAGTCTGCCACATGCTGTCGCTGCTGCCTCGAGGGCAGAGCACTTGACAATCAAAACTTGAGTCAATTTTCAAAGAGCTTTCCGGAAGAACATAATTAGATTAGAACGTTACATTTGTTAATTTTTCAGTTGCTCATTAAAATTGACATGTCATTTGATTTTGACAGAAACCTTTTTATCTTGATGTAGGGCTGTAGGCTTTTTTTTTTTTCTTCCTATAATAAAGCTATATTTAGGAAGTTCTGAAATATGACAACTGCAATAATGAAATGGAAACCACTCGCTCCATCATTCGTATCTAAGAATCATGAAATAAATCATCTTTCTCCATAATATTTAAAAAGAAAAACAAATGAGGCTGAGGTCTTTATTTAAACTTAAAAAAAAATGAGACTCTCGTGGGAATGAAGCTCATGGCTCTGGTGATGTGTTCGGAACCCAAGCAGCAAGCCTGCTCTGCAGAGGAGTGGTGGGCATGCGGACCACAGGACGTGGCTCAGGGACATCTCTGCTTCCCTCCTCATGACGTGAGTGTGCTGCCACTTCACTTGTGTCCGACTCTTTACGACCCCATGGACTGTAGCCCACCAGGCTCCTCTGTCCTTGGATTCTCTAGGCAAGAACACTGGGTTGGGTTGCCATGCCCTTCTTCAGGGGATCTTCCTAAGTCAGGGATCTAACCCGCATCTCTTGAGTCTCCTGCATTGGCAAGCAGGCTCTTTACCACTAGTGCCACCCGGGAACCCTCACTAAGCCCCCATGTGTAACCTGTGACATGAATGCTAAGTGACCATGCTCCTTCCTACAAAGAGAAGAAAAGAAGGCCTTCTTCCTGCCTCGACTGTGTCCTGTCCTGTTCTGTTCTGCAGAGTCAGAACAGAAGCCCCTGGATGGTCGGTGCACATCAGGCAAAAGGAGTGGTTGGTGGGATGCACTGGGAACCCTGGGAATGGATGGCCTGGGTCCTGGTCCCCTCCCCTGACTTAGTCATGTGCTCTGGGGCAAGATGGCTATTCCTGGACCTTCTGTTTCCTCATCTGTAAAATGGAAGTAGTGCAAGTGTTAATTTTGTACAAAGCGAGGTGGCTGACCCCCAGCAGGTGTGCCCTCCGTGGGAGCAGGTGCCCACGCGGGGACACGCCTTTCTTCCATCCTGCAGACACATGCCTGTCCACCCTTAGTCTCTCTCAACTCCAGCAGTTAGATGGAGGGAACTCCAGGGACCCAGAGCAAGTTGGACACTGAAGACAGATGGAGTCTTGGTTTCTGTATGATGCTGGGCGGGGTACCTCAGCAGAGCTCTGAGCCATGAGTGAGAGAGGGGCATGCAGAGTCCCAGGGAGCTGGGGTTTCTTGGTTGTAGCTGCTTATCAATGAGGCCACAGCAACAATTGCAGAGAGCACGGGTGTGGCCGTTGTGTGGCACGAAGCCCACAGCCGATGCTCCACAAATCTCTGCTTTCCTCTCTCTGTCTTCCTTTAAGCAAGTTGCTGGTTCCTGCCTCTGGAGGGGGTTCAGTTGAAGTCTATCTTGGATACAAAGAACACATTGCTGGGGTCATGGCTATTTCTGAAAAGCCCACAGATACCCCCCAAACACCCTTAGTATCCTGCAGAGGTGTCTGCAAGAAGTGTCCAGGGCCACACCTCCCTGGTGGGTGCGCTGCCCCCCAGGGGATGGAAACAATCCAAGGATGCCCAGTGCAAACCCAAGAGTCAGGCAGAAGAAATGAAACATCCTCACTCCCGCAAACATCCTCACTCCCAGTGCAAACCGAAGAGTCAGGCAGAAGAAATGAAACATCCTCACTCCCGCAAACATCCTCACTCCCGCAAACATCCTCACTCCCAGTAAAACTACCACAAAAGCTCTTCCAAATCCACAGCTGCAGCAGCTCACCTCCCCATGCTCCTCCACTGTTCTAGCTTGGTCTCCCATCACCAGAAACTTCCAACCGTGTTAAATTACACAGGGGATGAGCCAGCAAGTGGGCACTGGGATGAACCAGGGAATTTGCCCACGAGACGTCTGACTAAGGTGCCATTTGAGCTTAGTAACAACAGCGATCATTCAGAAAATGACCTCTCTGAGTCATTTCTGACTTGGGAATAGAAAACTGGCATTGGAACCAGTGTCACAATTTTTATTTCAACGTTCACATTAGAAAGAAGGATTATTTTTTAAATGGCAGGGAGGTGAGAGGAGGTAGAGAGAAGCCACCTTTGTGTGTGAGATTCTGGTTTCTTTTCATTAAAAGCTAGTTTGGAAAATTTGTTTCTTGTGCAACCCGAGAAACCTATCTACAGGGATATCATCTGATGAGAACTGGAAGTGGTGAATGTGGGCTCTTTACATTTTAATTCTGGAATAGTGTGAGACTCACAGAAGTTGCAAACTCAGTGCTGAGAATTCCTGAGGCTACCTCCCCTAGCTCCCCGACGACACGACTTAGTGGGTCCCTGTCCTGGAGGAGAACAAGGAGAGCGGCAGCATGAGGGACCCCAGGGCAGACGGTGGTCAGATTCACGTCTCCATGCGTCCTCATTTTTAAGAGAAGGCAGTTCATGGGCTCCACTCTAAACATATTCCTCTAACAGGGAGGTGTTCCAAGTGGAATGTGGCTGTTTCACAGCAATGTTCTTCCAGGTCCCCCAGCATAAACAGAAAGTAGCATAACTGATTACAGCAGCTACTGAGTTTTGGTGACTTTGTTTCTTTGTAGCTTTAATAAATGGCACTAAGAATGATGGGACAATCCCCTGGAGAAGGCAACGCACTGCAGTATTTTTGCCTGGAGGATATCATGGACAGAGGAGCCTGGTGAGCTACAGTACATGGGGTCGCAAAGAGCCAGACACGACTGAGTGACTAACACTACCACTACTATTATCACTAAGAGACGGAGGGACAGGCTGATACACTGTTGCTGGGCACAGGGAAGCCCCAGGTGTGCAACTGAAGAGCACACTTCCCCTCCCCTGTCACTCGGGGGACAGAGCAACCTGGTGGACCTCACAGCCCCCTGAGTGAGTCCCCTCTCCCCCACTGGCAGGGCCACGGGAACCCTCGAGAAAGGCAATGGCTTGCAGAGCCTCCCCCTACGCCCAGCCCTCCAGCCTCCCCATTTGACTCTGCAGACCTTCCCTCTTTTAAGGCAAAGAGCTGACTTCTGATTACATAGCTCTATTTCGAGATGAGCTCCTCAAAAACCTCGGTGCTGGTTCTGGAAAACAAGCAGAATCGTGCCATTTACAATATGAACATGGCTTTGCATCTGTGCCCAGGGGTCTGCATCTGCTCCCCTTCTCCTCCTTCAGGTCTCAGCAGCTTAGGGGGCAGCTCCGGGGTCTCTCTGGGTGCTCAGCTAAAGCAGCAGGCCCCCCCCTGGGCTGCTCTAGCCCTTAAGCCTCTTATCACTTTTCATCATCACAATTAAGTGAATCCTAGCTCTGAAGGATTTACTGGAGAGTTACTACAGGAAAAGAACTCTATGTGTGTACCCGTGTGCATCTGTCTGCAACCTGTGCACATGTAGGTGTGTACGTGTGTGTGTATATGCTTGTGCATATGTGTGTCCATACATGGTGTGCGTGTCCAGGGTGCCGGGGAAATCTGAGCTGACCCATTTTGTCATGTGGGCCCATCAGGGGCAAGCAGAACCCATCATATCCCTCCTCTGGGCCATGTTCTAAGTCAGATTCTCCGTTTCCTGTCGCAGCTGCTTGAGGTGCAGAATCACAGGTGAGGTGTCCCCGTGTTTGAACTTACGCTCCCATCACTCTCTTCCTGCAGCCCTGAGAAATACCCATACAACTGCCCGGGACTTGAGTGGGGAACCGTCCTCAGCTGGGCTACAGCCCCCACTGCGGGGAGGACGCTCCGTCCTCGGCCTCCTGTGAAAGGAGAGCGCTAGCCTCTGTGTCACGTGGGGCAGACCCTCTCAGGAGTCACGCTATTGAAGCGACATGATTCAATAAGGCCGAGCCTCCTCCTGGGAGTCCCCCACAAGGCTCACAGCCCAGGGAGGGAAGCCCCCGCCACTCCCACAGCTCCCACACAGCATCTTCATTAAAGCAGGAGAGGTGGGCGGCAGGTGGTGGCGGGGAGGCTTGGCAGATGAACCTCAGGGCTCAGTCTGATACAAGAAGCAATTTCTAGACGTCTTCTCAGTTGTTGCTCCTGTGATATTATTCTGGTTTTCTTCCCAGATGCTGTGAACTTCTGGATAATGAAGCCTTGCCTGGACCTCGGCCTCCTCCCTGCCCTGGAAGCCCCGGTGGGCTCTTCCTGTGGAGGCAGAGGAGGTCACTGATGGCTATGATGAGCAGGAGCTGATGTGACAGCCCTGGCGATGGCCTGATGCTCTGGTCCAAGGATGAGCCACTCCTGGCAGACAGTGCGCCTGATGCTAAACCAACACTCATGAGTTGAGCTTGCCCTGGGATGCCATTTCTGCAGGCCCATCAGATACTCTGCAGCCTGATCAACTGGGGCGACTGGTCCATCCCACTCCTGCCCCAGGGACACTGGGCGACGTCTGCAGACATCTTTGGTGTCACAACCTGGGAGGTGGAAGCAAGGGATGCTGTCGGACACTCCACTGCATGCAGGACACTCCCCACTCCAGCAGAGGTTGGCCCAGGCCCGAGGTCAATAGGGTCCAGGTTGAGAAACACTGGCTTTCTTACGCAAATATTTCTTATCACAAGTTCTTATAAAAATGCATTATCATTAAACTTTCAGAAATATGTATTTGTGAAAATAAAAATATCCTCAAAAATTATTTAGGGTGGTGGGTCAGATAAAAAAATAAGAAAAATGCACAAGCATTTCATGAAATTAGAATAAGAATCTGAGGAATTTCCTGGTGGTTAGGACTCTGCACATCCACTGCAGGGGACATAGGTTTGATCCCTGGTCAGGGAACTGAGATCCCGCAAGCCTCACGACACAGACAATAAATAAAGGCAGATTCCTAGACACTCAGTGGTTCCCACTGAGTCCCAAGTTGGGCCCCAGGAATGAGACAAAAAATAAGGAATCAGGTTTTTTTTCCTCTTTTTTTCATTTGAAGACACTGAAGCAGGTAAGGATGTAGATTTTGTTTTGTCTCCCCCTTAAAATCACATTTTAATAGAGGTCCACAAACCAACTGCGACACAGCTGTGTTTTGCTATCCCTTTTCTCCTCCCCCATAAAAGGTCTGGATTTAATTAATTTATCAGTGCTTTTCTTTGTTCCAGTTCAAGTTCAATTAGTTGGTTAAATGACATAATGGATACGGAGTAAAGCTTTGAGAAGGGTTTAAAGCACTACACACATAGAAAATATCATATTGAAACCTGGGAAACAATTTGCCCCAATTATCATCATGGGATATTTGCATGGGTTAGTAATGACAGGCAGTGTGCATGTACTGCTTTGGTATTTACAAACCCCTCTTGCACGCGCTATTGCATCAAAAGAAAGTGAAGCGTGAGTGAGATGCAGATGCCAGTGCTGCAGAGACAGTCCACCTTGAAATTCAAGCCAAAGATCACTTCCTTTCCCTTCAGTAGGGGGACAGAGTTGAGCTGAATTGATATCTGCTCCCTTCATGTGAGAAAACCCAAGCGAAATGACTGGTTTGTCATGGCACACGTTGATCAGCAGCTCTGGGTTATTGTAAGCAATTTTCCCTAAATATTAACCAGGGTTAGTTTTACTTTTATAGAAATGCAACATTTGCCACTAGGATCCCATACGGGAAATGGGTACATATCTTTCTTGTAAGGAGGAGAGCTCAGTGCTTACAGGTGACGAAAGCCATATTGTCTGCACTGATGGTGGGGGAGATGGATGGATGGTGTGTCCTAACCAGATGGAGTGCAGAAACGTGAGTGTCCACTCCTGCCTGGCTGTTCCTGCCGAAGGCGAGTGGCCCTGAGGTGCCCTGAGACCACTGTCTACGGCACTCCCCACAGAACACCTGTGATTAGCCGAGGTGTTTATAAATGAATGCTAGTGAAAATTATGGCTCTCAACTGAGAGGCTGCTGGAGGCAGAAATATTTTACAAAGGGTGCTCTCTATAAGGCCGTGGAAGAGAAGGATGGGCAGGGGTGGGCTTGTCGTGGGCTCTGGGTTAACCTTGGGCTTCCTAGGTGGCACTGGTGATAAAGAACCTGCCTGCCAATGCAAGAAACATAAGAGATGAAGAGATGCGGATTGGGTCCCTGGGTTGGGAAGATCCCCTGGAGGAGGGCATGACAACCCACATTAGTATTCTTGCCTGGAGAATCCCACGGACAGAGGAGCCTGGTGGGCTACAGTCCATGGGGTCCCAAAGAGTCAGACACGACCGAAGTGACTAAGCATGTTCGCACCGGGTTAACCTTATAGTTCTCAGAGCATTCTCCAATCCAACCAGGAATTCACCTGAGGACTCAACAGGCTGTGACCTTGGAGAGTGTTTCCCAAGTTGCCTGAAAGTTTCCAGCATGGATGAGGAAACTGGGCCCAGGCACCCGAGGTTAGAGAGACGGCTGGAGGGTGGACGGGTGCATGGACAAAGCCAGCCAGCTTGGGGAAGCTGGAGTCACCCACCTGTAATCTGGGCTGAGGGAAAAGCAGCAGAGTTCAGACAGAAGCCAAACCAGGTTAATTGTTATGCAGCATCTCATTTCAAGGCATCAGTGGTGGATGGAGCTGACTAGCCTGAAAGCAAGACACACGCTCTGAATGCAGCATGGTGGCCCAGATGGGCTCGTGAGTTGACAGTTCTGTGTGATTTCTTTCCACTTTGCTTAGAGAAGATGCTGAAAAGCTGCAGCCCACCTCAGCAGCAAGTGCCTGACTAATCAGTTGTACAGGATAACCCAACAATAAAAAATTAAAGGGAGATGTGAGGCCCTGGAGCGGATAACAAGACACACAGGCACCTGGGTGGTCAATTAAAGTTTCCACGGAAGACAGCGGCCAGCACTGAGGTGAAGGGGCAGCTGGGGCTCAGCAAGGAGCAGCTCTGCACACAGGCCCCCCCACCTCACCCCACCACTGGGGCCTCAGCTTGCCTGACTGGAGGGGGAAGATGAATCAATTAATAAAAACAAATTACCTTTTACCAAGTTAAATAAAAGCTAATATAAATGAAGCACCGTGCGTATGGCAGATTTACGTTCGCTATAACCATTCCATTCCAGGATGGAAACGTTTTAATGTGATATTAAAAAAGACCAAATTAAACTTTAATGGATGCGACACTTGGTGTCAGAATCAGCACGGCGCTAGGCTGCAACTCCAGTGACACCAACTCTCCAGATGTGGGGAGGCGCCTTTGGGGAAGGGGTTTGCCCTGCGCCCCTGCTAGCCTGTTAGTGGGTTGGCTGTCCCTCCTGGGTCTCCCTCCCCTCCCCAGACTGGAAGCACAGTCCCCAGGCCCGCCCACCCTCTGCGTGTTGTGGAGGGGGGAGGTCTAGGAAGGCCCCGCAGGATCATGGCTGGCTTGGCCTGAGCTCATGCGAGCACTAAGGCATCCTGGAGTGCTGACAGTGTTCCTGCAGGAAACGCATCCCTCGCCCTCTGGTCTACTGACCCACGTGGCTCCCTGGGAGCACAGTGCCCAATCATCAAATCCGGATCTGGCAGGTCAGGATGTGGCTCACTGCTGGTGCAGACAGGGTTCACATCCTGGCCACTCCAAGACCTTGCTGATCCTCCCGTGCTGTGCCCGGGGCTCCCCCTGTAAAGCAGGCATGTACTCATCCTGTCAAGGTCCTCAGAAGGTTGGCAAGGTGGGGCGGGTGTGCGCCGCATGCTCACCACCAGCACACATGGTGATGTGTTGATCTGGAGCTTAGCTTAAGATGCCCTCAGGCAACGATGAGAGTGAGGCTGGCCCCCCACCCCTTCCCATCATTGTCCCTTTGGACTCGTTTCTCCCTCCCTCGATGGGTTTCCTGAGAGAAGCGTTTGAGGCAGCTTTAGAAAATACTGTGTTATTGTGCTGTTGATGTACCGCCTGGTCTCAGAGGCCATCTCCATCACTCTGCAGCATGAGATGCTGAAGGTACAGGAGGGACCAGGCTGTCCTGGCCCTGTAGGAGCTCGGGGTTCTGCTGAACATGCTGATACATGGTGTTTCTGGTGGCCCTGGGAATCAGTGACAGTTACTTATACTCAGAGAACTACGTATGAAGAAGAAATCTAGGAGACATGCTTGATGGAACAGAAGTCCATTCTGATGGGGATGAGCTTAAAAGAGACTAACCAGCTTGTAAGTGTTCTTAAAATCAAAGAAGATAACATGCTGGGGTTCACAGTTGATCCCCAATATGGGGTGCAGGCCCTTCTCTGGTCTGGAAGAGCCTCCTGCATCCCCACCATGATCTCAAGTCTATTTGCCCCTCAGAAGTTGTGTCCCCCACTCCTTGTTGGCCTCCAGCACAGATGAAGATCCACTGCCCATCTGAACATTTAATTATCCCCTTCATTGTCTCACCATAGTTTGGACAAATATAATCTTATCTTTGCAACAAGGATGCAGTGGGCAGATGGGCTGGCAACATGGGGTCCAAGGAGTTGCTGGAATTTCCATGCAGAGTGACCCCTGGACTCCATGGAACCTGCAGTCCATGTGGGTCTTCAGGGAGGGGCCCTGGGAGGGAGCCAGAGAACCCATTCCTGATACGCAGTGTGTCAACTCAAACAAGAAAGGAAGCACCTCAGGCCGTCGGTCACTCTGTAGCTGTCTTAGGAGGGCTCCACTGCGTCCACTGGAAATACACAATCTCGGCTAATCAGATGGCTCTTCGGACCAGCCAGCAGGGCAGTAGCCTTCGTGGACTGCAGTGTCCTTCTGTGTTAATCCAGGGCCTTTGGGATGTGGCCCGCACACATCACCAGGTGATGTCCCAGAACCGGGAGCTCAAATGGAGGTGAGCAGTGGCCAGGTCCATGGGGTCTGGGCCAAGCAGAGACTTTAAAGCTTTTCAATCATTTTGCAAAACGTAAAAGAAAGCCAATTACACATTAAAACAGAGCTCCTGTTTCCTCTTCTTTCAACTCCATTTGTGATTAAGGGCCTGTGCTGTGCCTGATGCTTTGATGGCGCCTCCAGGATAAGAAGCCTCTGCAGGTGAACAGTCCAGGCTCAGCGGGGTGCCCGGCCCGTGTCCAGGCCCAAGGCCACACAAGGACCAAGGTCAACTGTGCTGAGGCTTCAGAGGGGCCCTTCCCCTCCCACCCCAGGGGCCGTCTGAGTGCCTCTCGTCACCACTCCTAGAAAACGTCGTATTTATGACCATCTAAACCCTCTTGACCACAGTTCTGGGGGTGCTCTAGAAATGATTAATATCTGGGCCAAATTCATGTGTATTTTCCCAAGGCAAAATAAATCCATGGCTCTCCATTCAGCTCCCTGCCGAGGAGCACATCACTGCATTACCAGCCAACTTCAGCCCAGGGGATACTTGGCTCCGATAAGACCTGGTCACTCGGTTAACGCCCATGGCCCTTGCAGGGACCCATGACAAAGAAAAGATCGGGCATGACGGGGAGGCCAGTCTGCACAGCAGGGAGGGGTGACAGGGGAACAGAAGGGGACTCGCAGCCTGGAGTTGTCGGATTTTCTTTTCAATGTTTTTAAGAGAAAAGAAGACTGGTTGCATTTCAGGGATGAGATCTGGCTGAAGGGAAGGCAGGTGTGCTGAACGTGGCCATGTGTGTGCCTCGTGGTTACTGACATCACATTTCCTGAGTGCTGGGTTCTTCCCTGTAGGATGAGGGGGCAGTAAGTTCAGCATGGCCTTGGGCTGCAACGAGAGGATGTGCAGGAGGTCTGAGGATGTGCACCCCCCAACCCCAGCCTGTGTTCCTGTGGAGCTGGCGGAGGAGTGGACACCACAGCCCCACCCTGGGCTCTGGGCGTTGGCCCCCACCGAGACCCTTGCCCCTTCCCTCCTCGTCCTCCTGCGTCCTGCGATATCACAGGTTGGGGACCTTGTCCCAGGCAGAGACAACAGGTGGCCAGAGGGGCAGGAAGAGGCCAGACCGGGGCTGGCTCCAGGAGGACAGTGCTCTGCTCTTCAAGTGGAAGCAAGCTGGTCACATGGGATGTCCAAGGCTGCCTCATGAGGGGATGGCATGGCTCCCCTCTTGGGCTTCACCCTCGGTGGAGGTGGCGGGGGTAGAGGGAGGGGAGAGGGGCACTTAAATGCTTTAATTGTGGAGAAAAAGCACTCAACTGGTATCCAGATTCTACTTTGAAAAACCCATCCGATTTTGATGGACTGAATTTATAATTTGCCAAAACAGACTAACAAGAAAACCTGAATTACAAAAAACCCAACACTGTCCCCGTGCAGGCAGTGTTCTCTCTCAGGAACATGAACCCAGTGAGTTTGCAGGGGGAGGCGAGGACAGCCCGGCCTGCTGGCCACAGGCTCCATGTCACCAGCAACCTGCTTCTGAGGGGCTCCTGTGCAGGTGGCCGGACCACCAGGGGTGGATGAGGCGAGTCTGGGTGCTGGCTCCAGCCCTCAGCTAGCCTTCAGAAGCAGCCTGGGCACATTTAAGTGACTGTCATGGAATGATTCCTCCCCTCACCCACTCCATCTCCCTCTGATGACCTACTTTCAGTCTTTCATAAGCCAGCACTTGGAGAACTGGGTCATGACAGGAGGGAGGCTTTGGTGATGCATATTCTCATAGACTCAGCCATTTAATCTCCCCTCTTCTGGGCCTGAGACAAGCCAAGGCTTATTATTCAATCTACAAACAGGTTACTCAGAGGAGAGAACGGTCACTTTAAATGATCATGGCTCATGTTTCCCTGTATCTGAGGCTCCCTCTGTAAAAACTCAAGGGTTTTTTTTTTTTTTTTTTGGCCGCATAACACGCAGGATCTTAGTTTTCAAATCAGGGATTGAACCTGTGACCCCATTCAGTGGAAGCACAGAGCCCTAACCATTGGACCACCAGGGAAGTCCCTCAAGGGGTCTTTAGAGCAGCTCACACATTCAGACACACATGCACACTCAGATCACCACCGTGGGGGCTCTGAAGAGGTGGTCGTGGAGCCTGGGTGTGAGTCAGAGAGGGCACTGGACACTGCAGGCTGGACCACGGACAGGAGACTAGCTCTGATTTCCTGTTTGGGGTTAGTACCCTCCCTCATCTCCCAGGAAGTCCAAAGAGCTTGATTACCACGTTTGCAATCAGTGCAGATGAAGGGTGTTTTGTGAAAAGCCAGTGTCCCAGGAGGCGAGCTTCATAGTTCCTGAGAGCAGATAAAGAGAGCTCTTTATCCACAGGCATCTTATCAGCAGCACAGGAATTTCCCAGATATTTACTCTCCAGGACAGCCACAGAAAAAAAGAGTCTCACAGTTCAGCATATCGATGTCTTCAGGGCAGAAAATAGTGCTGAGCATCCACAGTGACTTAATCTCTACAGAGTGATTAGCTCTGTTTCTGATTAGGAAGCTCGGAGCTCCTCAACTCCCTGAGTGTAATTCCTCCATCTACACAACGGTCAGCACCTCACTTAACGCAGAAACCTGTTTTATGATGCAGCGCAGAAACCTGTTTTATGATTCATGAGCAGATTTGTAAAGAGCTACAAATTGTCTTCAGTAAACGTTGGAAAGTAGCACATGTGTTGGTCAAAATGAAGCAATGTTTCTTTTAGGCCTTTTCTTAGTGGCTGGGGAGGGGCGTGTTTCTGAGTCTACAGTCTCATCCAAGCTAATCTGATTGAGCAGAAGCACTTTTTAAACGAATTCTTCATTTCTGTAAGTGGACAAGAGAACTACAGTACAGGCCATGGAATACGAGGGAGGCTGGAGGGATGGAAGATGCCTTCCAGGCCAGTGGTTCCCAAGGTGGACTTCTAGGCTCTACCTGTGAAAACTGAAGGGGCTCGGGCTCTGGTGCCCCCCAGGGAAGCCTGATACACACATACACACCAGCAGCAGAGTAGGAAGCTAATACACTTCCTGCTGAATAAACAGTATGTTCTGCTCGACTTGTGTATTCCATCTCACGCGCTTAAGGACCTCAAAGTGTTAGCTGCTTCAGTCATGTCCAACTTTGCAACAACATGGACTGTAGTCCACCAGCCTCCTCTGTCCATGGGATTCTCCAGGCAAGAATACTGGAGAGGGTAGCCAGATCTCCAGGGGATCTTCCCTACCCAGGGATCAAACCCAGGTCTCTTGCATTGCAGACAGATTCTTTACTGTCTGAACCACCAGGGAGGAGATACTTGGGACCTACATCCCCTAAAATAATTTAGGACACATATTTCTACCACTTTTATCATTCATGCAATCTCTTAAACAGTCCTGCTGCGGATGGCCAATGACAAAGCAACCACAGGGAGAAAGGTGGGGCGGCCGGCCACCTGCTGGACCCCGGAGGCCGGTCCTCTAGCAGTGACCACGGTGGAATGCTAAGCAGGATGCTTGTCTATCTCAGAGGAAGTCATCACCCCATCTGGCAGATCAGAGTCAGATAATAAATGAGCCCTCCACTCCTTGGATGGGAGTGAAGGAGAGAGGCCAGGTGAGGCATAGCGTCCACTGTAAACTTCTGCCCCACGCTTTCCCAGGGACAAGCCTCGGGCCTTAAATCACAGTCCTCAAGGCCAAATCCAAACTCACAGAACTCAAGTCGTGACCTGTCTACAGCCACACACCACACAGCACACGTTGAGGATAGTTTTTTTTTTGGCTGCTCTGAGCGGCTTGTGGGAACTTAGTTCCCTGACCAGGGATTGAACCCAGGCCCATGGCAGTGAGACCACGGAGTCCCAACCACTGGACGGCCAGGGAAGTCCCCCGAGGATCCAGTTTTTAGTTGTCCTTTGTCTAAGCATCACTCGGAAGGAGCATTCAGAGGAGAGACATGAATGTAAAGGTGAAGTCGCTCAGTCGTGTCTGACTCTTTGCGACTCCGTGGACTGTAACCTACAAGGCTTCTCTGTCCATGGGATTCTCCAGGCAAGAATACTGAAGTGGATTGCCATTTCCTTCTCCAAAGACATTAATGTAGTGTCTTTCAAATCACTAAATTTCTGGGTTGGAGATCTTTCTGATCAGATTTTCAAACAGCTTTAAATGAATAACATTCTACTGAAAAACACACGCAAAGCTATACAGGCTTTCAATAAGGAAATTTCAAACGCTGAATATAGATGCAGCTGATATTTACAAATGATTTCCAAATGATGTTAACCCAGCCATTAGCGAAGTTTACAATTGATTTTAATGAGAACCTTCACCATATGGAAAGATCCCCCCACCCCTTTTTCCTCTCTCCCTCCCTTTTTTACCCCTAAAATATGACGCTCCTCTCCTTAGCATCATAGTACCAGCTGTGAGCAGCGAGTGAGCTGTCTGTCAGCCTCAGTGAGTGGTCGAGCTGTCTTTCCTCAGACCTGATCTGAGTGGTCCTGATTTCCCCTTTGATGTGGTGGCTGACACTGCCTGAGGCTGAGGCTGTCTAGCAGAGGCCTGTGGAGTCTCTGAATGTCAGCTCCTCCTGGTTCCACCACCCCATCCAGACTCCCACCCTCCAGCCTCTGACCTCATTTGGCTCCCAGTCCTGCAAATGACTCCCCAGGCTCCTCATACACCCTTCTCTCCCCACCTGCTGCCTCTCCCTGTTCGGCCCTAGGAGGGAAGGTCCCCCTCACCCATCACTCACATCCTCATCCTCCTTCAAGCCCACCTCCTCCAGGAAGCCTTGGCTGATCTCCACCCCCCGCCCCCGCCCCCCACACAGCAGCTCTCAGTGGTGCCTCCAGTTTCAAGGAGACGAGAGAGGCTTCTCCAGAGTTCAGCCTCCAACTTGGAGCATTAAGACCAGCACTGGGGCCCATGGGCTGCCTGGGGTTGCAAATGTCTTGTGACATAGCATCCATTTCTGAATTTACTTCCAGTCTCAGGATGACATCGTGTTCCCCGAGACTGAGTCTACTCATATCTTAACTGATCAAATCACTTTTAGTGACACAGGGATGGTTCTGACACTGCTGCATCATTAAAGGGAAAAGCTGGTGATATGGCCCCTTGTACTGGTGTGCTTCTCCATGTGAGGCAGTGTGCGCAGGAACAGCAGAAGACGCTGAGATACTGACAGCGACGTTTCTTCCCAGCGGTGCAAGAGTTGGTGGTTCTACGTTATCTTGTTTATACATTTTAAAAAACAGCCCCTTTATTTCAGAATAGTTTGGTTTTTTTTAAATGAATTGCCTCTTTTAGTTGCTGGAACCGGGGCCCCTGCATTGGGAGCTCAGAGTCTTAGCCACTGGGCCACCAGGGAAGTCCCAGAACAGTTTTAAATTTATTGAAAAGTTGCAAAGACAGCACAAAGAGCTACACAGTGTGCACCTGCTCTTTCCTTCTGTTAATGTCTCACCATCACCAGGTACGTTTGTCATAATTAGTAAACCAATATCGATACATCATTATTATTAGCTAAAGACCACACTTTATTCTGGAGGAGGAAATGGCAACCCACTCCAGTATTCTTGCCTGGGAAATCCCAGGGACAGAAGAGCCTGGTGGGCTACAGTCCACGGGGCCACAAAGAGTCGGACATGACTGAGCAACTGATCACATACACTTTATTCAGACTTCCTTAGCTTTTTCCTACTGTCCTTTTTTGCCCAGGATCCCATGTGACAGTTAGCCATCACTCTCCTAGGCTCCATTAGTCTGTGACAGTTTCTCAGACTTTCCTTGGTAGATGGAGGATTACCAGTCAGTTCTGCTTTGTTTTTTCCAATGTACTCGCTTTCTGTTTTTATTCTCCAGGTTCTGTTGTAAGTCCCTGGCCTCAACCATCAGAAATATTGATGAAATCCAATCATGACTAGGAACTGTTCAGTGAATATGTATGGAAATATTGGGAGATTCATAGTTTAGGTTATGGAAAACCTTGATGTTCATTAACATGGAAAAAACTAGATGACTAGAGTAATTAGTGCTGTAACGAGCATCATTTTTTCTTAGGTGTTGATTACCACCCACTGAATAATTCCAGTGATCACACACATGGGCACTGCCTAAGCCAGTTTTATGGGATAGAAATGGTCAGCCTGCCGGATGCCATCTTATTTTCTCCATCATGTATTTGCGTCTGTGGACGTGTGGCCTGGCTACAGTCTGGGAGGCAGAGAGATGGTCTATTGAGAATGTAGGCATCGCTTTGTGGTCCTGATCTCAACTCTTTTGGATAAACATCCAGCAGTGGTGTTGATGGTTATATGTTAGTTCTGTCTTTAATTTCTGCAGGAATCTCTATGTTGTCTTCCTTCCGTAGGGAGAAATGACTGGTAATCCTCCAACTACCAAGGAAAGTCTGAGAACCTGTCACAGACTAATGGAGCCTAAGAGTGACGACTAACTGTCACATGGGATCCTGGGCAAATGTGTAAATGAGATGATTTCTCTGCATCCTTTCCAACTCTTGTGCTTTTCTGTGGTCACAGCCATCCTGACAGTTGTGAGGTATCATCTCCCTGGAATTTTGACCTGCATTTCCCTGAAGTTACTGATACTGAACTTTTTCATATATGCCTGTTTATCACTTGCACGTTCTCTTCAGAGATACACTTGTTCGAGTCCTTAGAAAGTTAGGTTAATTGCTTTTTCTCTGCTGTTGCTGTTTTTGTTTGCCATTTAATCGTGGAATTACGTATGCATTTCCGGCATTAACCCCTAACCTGATACATGGATTGCAGATATTACCTGTTAGGCGTTTTGCAGGATGCACCCTTCATTTCTGAGTGCACCATTGTTTGTTTTTCTAGAGGGGAAGCTTCTCTGAGACATAGTGAACCACCCCCGCCCCCGCCCCCCAGATGTGTATAAGAGACAGTCACAGAAGAGTTCAACCAGTCTCCTAATCCTGCTCATTCTTCCTTGACAAAAGTCTTCTTGCTCAAACCTTGACTCAATTCACGTTTTCATTGCCAGTGCCATTACACACTATTATATGACACTAGCCAGGCCCTCGTTTCTAAATTATTATCATGAGTCTCCCCAGCGTTCTCACTGCTTCTGAGCACTTCCCATTCCTGCTTTACACTCACTAATAAGTACTGAATTTACAAGGATGAGCAAAACAGAGCCCTTGCCTCAAGGACATTACAGTCCAGTGGAGAGGAAAAGTATTAAAGAAAGAACTGCACAGATAATTATAATTACAAATTGATATCATTACTATGAAGGAAAAGAATACTGCTCTGGAAAAAGAATAAAAGGAGACAGTCATAATTTATAAGCACGATTCAGAGAAGACTTCACTGAGGAAGTAATATTCAGAGTGATATAAGAAAATCGTGCAGGAGTTAACCAAGTAAAAACAAAAAGGAAAAATACTCAAGGCAAAAGAATTAGTATAAAGATTCTAAATCAACGATTGCAGAAATAGTATTGTGGAATGATAATGATGCTGGCTCATCATATAGTCAACTGGAATGCTCCTTCCTCACCCTAATGGAAACTTTCAAGTCTCAGATCAGGTAGTATCTTGATGAAACTTGCCTAACATGACATTCACCTAGGTTTATCAAGTTTTCCGTACTTAAACTTGTTTCCTCTTCACAACAGGTATTGGGACATTGAGTAATGTTAGTATCTTTCTCTAGATCATAAGACTAGAAATTAATGGTAGAGGGATGAGGTAAAACTAGAGTATTATTTCAAGTATTTTTATTAAAATGTTAATAAATGTACATGATAAAATTAAGTACAAAATAATTTATAATCAAAAGATTTCCTTCTCAGGGTTCACCTCTGTGCTTTCCCATTTTTCTGCACCAAGGAATCAATTATAATTAATTCCTTGTGTATCTTTCTAGCAATTTACTATTTATATATTTTATATGTATATATGTGTAATGTTAGTTCTATTAAATATATATAATTATGTTTTATAATTTTTGTAGTATTTATATCATGTCCTTTATTTGAAATGGCTTTTATTTCAAATAAAATTTTATCTTGGAGTTTATTCCACATTAACATAATATATTCACAGAAAAATAATATTACAGTGGGAAATCTATCACTTTTAATCCATCACCTATTGATGGAGTTAAAATAGTTTTGACATTATTTGTTAATAATTGTGCTATAGTAAGAAATAGTTTAATCTTTCCTGTGACCTAAAACTGTATGATTCTTAAAGCCTGAATCACCAGCTCTATCCTGTACTGCTCTCTAGACTTTTCAAAACCAGTAGCCTCAATAAACTTGGTCAACCTTTGGGCAAGGGCTTATATCGTCTGCTTATATGACTGCCTTAACAATGACTATCCTACCGTTAGCAAAAAGACAAAAAGATCCTATGATAGAGAAGTCCCTTCTTTCAGCAGTTTTCTATTTCTTCCATCCTGAATTTGTGTATGCTGCTGCTGCTGCTAAGTCGCTTCAGTCTTGTCTGACTGTGCGACCCCATGGTGCAGCCCACCAGGCTCCCCCGTCCCTGGGATTCTCCAGGCAAGAATACTGGAGTGGGTTGCCATTTCCTTCTCCAATGCAGGAAAGTGAAAAGTGAAAGTGAAGTTGCTCTGTCGTGTCCGACTCTTAGCGACCCCATGGACTGCAGCCCACCAGGCTCCTCCATCCATGGGATTTTCCAGGCAAGAGTACTGGAGTGGGGTGCCATTGCAACAACTACTTAACCTTAAGTACTTAATTGTTTATTTGTCCAATGCCTGGATTTCTCCATTCAAATGTAAGCTTTAGGAGCACAGGGACTTTTTTTGCTGTTCATTTCTCTTTCTAAGGGTCTAGAAAGAGTTGGACTGTGAAGAAGGCTGAGCACCGAAGAATTGATGCTTTTGAACTGTGGTGTTGGAGAAGACTCTTGAGAGTCCCTTGGACTGCAAGGAGATCCAACAAGTCCATTCTGAAGGAGATCAGCCCTGGGATTTCTTTGGAAGGAATGATGCTAAAGCTGAAATTCCAGTACTTTGGCCACCTCGCGTGAAGAGTTGACTCATTGGAAAAGACTCTGATGCTGGGAGGGATTGGGAGCAGGAGGAGAAGGGGACGACAGAGGATGAGATGGCTGGATGGCATCACGGACTCAATGGACGTGAGTCTGAGTGAACTCCAGGAGTTGGTGATGGACAGGGAGGTCTGGCATGCTGTGATTCATGGGGTCGCAAAGAGTCGGACATGACTGAGTGACTGAACTGAACTGAGAACAATGCCTGGCATGTAGTCATTAGTCAATATTTGTTGATGAACAAGTGCTAGCTATTGGGAAGGTTGGAAGTTTATTAAAACATGATATTCTTGATATAGTAATACATGTTATAATAGGGCTTCCCAGGTGGCTCAGTAGTAAAGAATCCACCTAGAACACAAGAGACCCAGGTTTGATCCCTGGGTTGGGCAGATCTCTGGAGGAGCAAATGTAAACCCACTCCAGTATTCTGCCTGGAAATTCCCATGGACAGAAGAACTTGGTGGGCTACAGTCTGTGAAGTTGCACAGAGTCAGATATGACTTAGTAATTAGCATGCAAAAACATACGCACATGCTGTAATAGAATACATTAAAATCCTTTTTAATATATCCCATCCTGTCATATCAACCCTGTAAAATAAGCATGTTATCTTTGTCTTAACAGTATGGAAATGGAAACTCAAGAGAGTTTAATAACATTGCTAGGCATCACAAACCAGGGATTTCTAGTGCTGGGATTAAATTTAGGTCACTTAGAATCCAAAACATTTTTGCTTTTCTCTATACAATATCACATTCCTAGAGAATGGTTTTCCTTTCTTGAACTTCATCCTATTGGCATCTGACATTCCTTAGGGTCCCAAAGTCAAGAAAGATCAGGTACTCTTGAGGAAGGGCAGGAAGAGGAGCTAAGCTGATACCAGAAACACCTGGGGGAAAATGCAGGTGCCAGCCCTTCATCTGGCTCTGAGGACATAAGAGGCACATCTGGGAACAGATCCCCTAAGTCAGGACTGGGAGCAGGGCCAACCCATCTGGTCTGCTCACTCACACCCGACACAGAGAAGGCTGCAGCGATCTGGCTTCAGATCTGGTCGTTAATGGCTCATCCAGGAAACGGTGCAGGACCTCCCTGGTACTTTTTCTGGTTCTTCTGACAGCAGAGTCAGAGTTCGTCAAACTCTCAGAGCCTGCATGAAGCATAGGTATCAGGTACAGCTGAATAAGGCAGATCGCCCTACTGGGCACAGGTAAGGATGTCAAGGGCCAAATCAACCCAGGCCCATCTCAAGGTTCAGCTGCTCAACTAGACAAGGTTTGGTGGAATGCCAGAATTCTATTCCTGTGTCCATACCAGAAAAATCATATCTGTTTTTTGCCTCCCTGAGCCTTGATTTCCTTCTTTTTTTTTTTTTTGTCAGAAAGGAAGATCTGAGACCACAAGAAGATTCAGATTACCAAAGTTATTGTCCGACTGTGACTCCAAATATTTCTGGTTCAGAAAAATTCCGGTCTCTGAAGCTTTGACAGGACATACATCTCTTCCAACTCTGGACTTTCCTCTAATTAACTCAAGGAAGACTTGCCTCAGTGGAACATTCACGAGGCAGAGCACACTATTCTTTAGCACAATTCTATGACTGCAGAAAGTCCAGAAAAGTGAGTTCCTCCTTCCGGGACAGTCAGTCAATGATTCACAGGTCTAGAGTCTGTCATACAGAGTGAAGTAAGCAAGAAAGAGAAAAGCAAATATTGTATATTAACGCATATATGTGGAATCTAGAATATGGTATAGATGAACTTATCTGCAAAGCAAAAATAGAGACACAGATGTAAAGAACAAACATATGGATACCAAGGGGGAAGAGGAATGGGATGGATTGGGAGATTGGGATTAGCATATATACACCACTATGTATAAAACACATAGCTAATAAGAACTAACTGTATAGCACAGGGAACTCGATGCTCTGAGGTGACCTAAATGGGAAGGAAATGCAAGGAAGAGGGGATGGATGTGACTGATTCACTTTGCTGCACAGCAGAAACTAACACAACACTGCAAAGCAACTATATGCCAATAAAAAATAAATAAGGAAGGAAAGAAGAATGTTCCTATGGAAGTTGTGGAGGGTCTGGCAAGGCGTCTGTGCATTGACCATGGACCAGAAGGTTCTGCAGTGTCTTCCATCAAGACAGTCTGCCATCTCTCCTGCCCAGCAGTTTCCAGAAGTGCTATGGGAAAGCCAATAGTCCATTTCATCTCTACTCCCTCCTCCTTTCTGGTCCTTCGCCACCAGAACCACTCACCATGTTTTGTCATGAAATGAAGCTTCTAGTGAAAGTCGCTTTCAGTAGAAGAATGTGAGTGCACATGAAATCTAATGAAAACTCAAGGAATGATGAACTTTCTGAAATTCTTATAGTCATTTATTATAAATAGCTCAAAATGGATTTTCACTGGGCTTGTTCTAAGTATTAAGCAGTTCCTTGTCTGAAAGAGTTTGCAAATTAAACTAGGAAATTCCGATTCAATAGATAATTGAAATAGAAAATTAAAGATAATTATTTTTAAAGCCAGGAATAACCCCATCTGGAAGTAGCACGGGGAAAACATACCTGAGTTTTAAAAAAGAGAAGGAGGAGGTCAGCAAGATAAAGGAGGCAGGTGTGCCAACAAGTGAAGTTGTGTGAAAAGATACAAAGCCGGACTGGCAAACTTCCAGCTAGCCTCCTGTTTTATATGGCCCATGGGCTAAAAATGGCTTTTAATTTTTTTTAATGATTTAAAAAATCAAAAGAATAATAGTTCATGGCATCTGAAAATTATATGAAATTCAAATTTTGATAAATAAAATCGGTATTTGGATATGCTCATTTGTTTAGGTTTTGTATATATTTGTGTACCTGTTGTTTTATGGGCTTCCCAGGTGGCGCTAAGGGTAGAGACCTGGATTTGATCCCTGGGTGGGGAAGATCCTCTGGAGAAGGGTGTGGCAACCCACTCCAGTATTCTTGTCTGGTGAATCCCAGGGACAGAGGAGCCTAGCAGGCTACAGGCCCTAGGGTCGCACAGAGTCAGACACAACTGAGTGACTAAGCACAGCACATTATAATATAGATTCAGTATTTTGTATGTGTGCATTAGTTTAGATGTTGTGTAGTTGCAACAGAGATCATATGGTCCAGATAGCCTAAAATATTTTATTTCTGTCCTTTTATAGAAAAAAAAAATCACCAACCTCTGTACAGAATCATGAAGGGAAGTAATTCATCCAATAAGTGCAAAAAAGCTGATGATGAGACAAAAGGTGAGACCTAAAACCTATTCTGTGTTCAAAATGTAGGCCTTGTTGAAAACCCATGTTGCTTTTACTATTTTTTTTTTTTGCATTATGATTCTAATTGCAGGACCTGCATTTTCCTGCTGTGCAAACAATTTACCAAATTCCTTAGCTAAGAAATTACTTAACCTCTCCAAACTTCAGTTCATCCATCAGCAACATAGGGAGGATAATAATAGCATTAAAATCAGACAGTTGTTGAAGAGAAGACTATTAAAAAAGTAAAAATACTAGCATAATTCTATTGTATATTCCACAAATAGTAACAACATACAGTCATCATTTTCATTTTTATCGGTATTGCTTTGTTGCTGTAATATAACAAAACGTAGCTCACTGTTGAGTGCTTGAATAATCAGAAAATAAAATTAGGAAGTAACTAGTTCCCCACCACTTAAAGGTGATTTTTACTAAAACTGGCATATTCTTTCAGTTGTTTTTCCTATTTTTTCTTATTTATAAAGCTGGAATTTACTTGTACATATATATTCTTATTTTTTAATTTTAATATTATGTCATGGATGTTATTCAATAGCATTTCTTCAAAAAAGACTTAGATGATTACATGATATTTTCTGAAGTCTTAGGTCATAATTGACCTAGTCAGTTATTCGTTAGTGATTGTTTCCAGTTCTGACACTATAGAGATACAACACTGAATATGTTTATAAGTGAAGGCTCTGATTATTATCTGTTTATTGTCTAAGGCTCTGATTATTGGTTCAAATTAGAAACTCTGAGTTCTTGAGACAAAATGTATGAACACTTTAAGAGATTTCATTTAAATTTTCTAAATTGCTTTTCAGAAAAACTATACAGTTTTTTACACAAAAATCAAAGATATTTTCTACCATACCACCTCCCATATTAGCACTGAGCATTATGATTATTTTTACTTTTCCAAGTTTCATGAGCAAAATGGAATTCTAGTGTTATTTATTGATTTGTCTAATTTGTATTTATTTTTAGTACTGGGAAAATAGAGTAATTTTATATGTTCATTTCTCATTGATATCTCTGGTGAATTGAATCTTCATTCCCTATGTTTTTAAGGGAGAGAGATATTTTTATTTGAAGTATAGTTGATTTAAAAGATTTTATTAGTTTCAGATGTACAGCATAGTGATTTATTTAGTACTTTTATAGCTTATAAAATGTGTATAAGAGACAGCTATAAAATAATAATGTATTTATGACAGCCCAAGCATATTGCAGATTCATATATAGGTTTTGGTTCTTAGCAATTACCTCATCTGAATACCTTTATGAATTTACTTCTAATAATCTCTGACAATTATAGACATACTGCAGGTACATTTTATAATTATTTTTATTACTTAATGTCATAACTGAGGTTAAAAGATTAGGCATGCAACAAGTTATTAGGATAGATAAAGCAACTTTCTTATCTAAAAACAGGTAACTGTGGTTAACTTCCACATAGAGTTGGTATAAGGATTAAACTGGGTAATGAATATAAAGCTCCTGATACCAATCATAAACATTTATTTTCACACTGTGACAATTATTTGCAAGAATAATATTTGAGGGCTATAAAACATGTCACCATGTGTAAGTGCTATTACTTTATATGCTTTACATTCTCCATAATTCATTGTTTCTTGTATTCCAGTATAAACAGTAATGTAGTGAACATTTTAATATTTTAAGTTTTTTTTTTTAAGTCTTCTTCAGCTACCATATTGAGATAAAATTCCAACAGTAGAATAGTGGGTCAAAGTCCCTGAAATTTTGTTTATTTTTCCTGTAATTATTGATCTATTCCTGTGATTCAAGCATTGTGTTCATTAGTATTTCCAGTGATAAATAGGCATAACTTTTAATGGCAAAGAGGACAATTCATCAAGTAACCATAATCAGCCTAAATGTGTAATCACCTGATAAGTGCTTCAAACTATGGACGGAAAAATGGTAAAGGTGAAATGAAAAATAGATAAATCCATATACAGTGGGAGATTTCTATACTCATTTCTCATTAATGAGTAGGACAAGTAGAAAGAAAATCAGTAAGAACATACAACAATTGAGCAGCACCAGAATAAACTAGTCCAAAATGATATTAAAAGGCACCATACTATACTTCTCATACCAAGTTACTGTCTACTTATCACTTAAGAGTAAACTCCAGTGTTTTCTATCAATCTCTCTTAGATCCCTCCAAGCAAATCCAAGTTCACTCTCCTTTGAACACATGTAGCATCTAGCATGTGTTAAGCTCAGTTAGCACTAAGTTAATACGTTAGCACTGTTAAGCATTAAAGATATCACAATTGTATTTTCCATATGCATAGAGGACACAGTCAGGACAGTTCATCATTCTTTCTTGCATTACTGAGACCTAGTCCAGTGCCTGGAATACAATGGGTACTTGGTTATTAAATCAACGATTAAATGTATAAATCCTAAAAAGTTTCCCTAGCTCTGAAATGTGAATTCCAGGTTTGCAGCTAAATGCAAGATATCTCTGCTTGGGTGTCAAAGCATATATCTAGCACCATCCTCCCAGAGAATTTCCAAATGTTAAAAAACTTTTTCTTTTTAATTATCCCTCTTTTTGACCTCATCATTTGCTGGCATTTTCTTTCATTTAATCCGTGGATAGTCACAGACTGAATCTTGGTGTAACAGTAAACCAGGTGCTGCCCTCTCACAGCTCCTTGTTGTGAGCACAAACAGCTACAGAATAAAAAAGCGCCATGCAGAGTGCAGTACCATGTTGTAATTCTGCACTTCAATAAAGGCTATCACAGAAGAGTTCAACCAGTCTCCTAATCCTGCTCATTCTTCCTTGACAAAAGTCTTCTTGCTCAAACCTTGACTCAATTCACTCAGAAGTCTGTTCTTTACATCTGTGTCTCTTTTGCTGTCTTGCATATAGGGTCATCTTTACCGTCTTTCTAAATTCCATATATATAATCTATACTTTTATAGATTATATTCCATTCAAAGTCATTACAAGCTAATGGCTATAATTCTTAGACTATGTGATATACCCTTGTTTCTCACCTATTTTACACATAGTAATTTTGTATCTCTTAGTCGGAGAAGGCAATAGCAAGCCACTCCAGTACTCTTGCCTAGAAAATCCCATGGATGGAGGAGCCTGGTGGGCTGCAGTCCATGGGGTCGCTAGGAGTCGGACGCGAGTGAGCGACTTCACTTTCACTTTTCGCTTTCACACAATGGAGAAGGAAATGGCAACCCACTCCAGTGTTCTTGCCTGGAGAATCCCAGGGACGGGGGAGCCTGGTGGGCTGACGTCTATGGGGTCGCACAGAGTTGGACACGACTGAAGCAACTCAGCAGCAGCAGCAGCAGTCTCATACCCTTAGCTTGCCCCTCCCTCTTCCCCCTCTCCTTAGTAACCACTAGTTTGTTTTCTATATCTGTGAGGTTGTTTCTTTTTTGTTATATTCACTAGTCTGTTTTATTTTTTTAGATTCCTTATAGAGTGATATCATATAATATTTGTCCTTCTCTGACATGTCACTAATCATTATGTTTTCTAGGTTCATGCACATGGTTTCAAATAGCAGAATTTCATTCTTTTTATGGCTGAGCAATATAGTCCATTATATACAGGTGTGTGTGTGTGTGTGTATGCACAAATACTTTTGAATCAATGTTTTTATATTCTTAGGATATATACTCATCAGTGGGATTGCTGGGGCATATGGTAGTTCTTATTTTAGTTTTTGAGTAACCTCCATCCTATTTTCCATGGTGGCTGCACGAATTTACATTCCCACTAACAGGGTACAAAGATTACCTTTTCTCCATATTCTTGCCAGCAAAGTATTGTTATTTGTAGACTCTTTGATGATAGCTACTCTGACAGGAGTGAGGTGATATCACGCTATGGTTTTGATTTGCATTTATCTGATTATTAGCCCAAGAATACTGGAGTGAGTAGCCTATCCCTTCTCCAGCAGATCTTTCCAAGCGAGGAACTGAACCAGGCTCTCCTGCATTGCAGGGAGATTCTTTGCCAACTGAACTATCAGGGAATCCCCCCAATTACTAGCCATGTTGAACATCTTTTCACATGCTCATTAGCCATCTGTACATTTTGGGGAAAAAAATTGTCTATTCAGGCCTTCTGCTCAGTTTTTGATTGGGTTGTTTGGTTTTTTTGATGCTGAATTGTGCAAGCTGTTTATGTATTTTGGATGTTAACCCCTTGTTGGTCCTAATAACATGTGCAGGTATTTTCTTCCATTCTATGTGTTGTCTTTTTGTTTTGTTGGTGGTTTCTTTTGTTTTACAAGGGATTTAATGTTTATTAGGTCCCATTTATTTTTGCTTTTATTGATAACAGTTTTCCTTAATGCTCTTGTGACCCCTCCGCAGACCAATAGACAGTTTTTATTATTTCTTAAATAATAATAATTTGAATAATAATAATTTGTTTTATCTGATACTACAGATAAAATTTCAAATTTATCATTGTATTTTAAAATGTTAAGTGCTGTTTTGGGTAGCATGAATATTTCATTTTAATATTTGTGTTTATTCAAATACAAAGATTACAATATCAAGATAAATAATATAGATACATAAAGCAAAAAGAAAAAATTAAAACACTTATAACCACTACATTAATATTTTAACATTTAAATGAGTGCAATTGAGTTTTTCTATTTATGGATATAGACTTCCCTGATGGCGCTAAAGAATCTGCCTGCAATCCAAGAGACACAGATGTGGGTTTAATTCCTTGTCGGAAAGATCCCCCGGAGAAGGAATTGATAACCCACTCCAGTATATCTTGCCTGAAAAAGCACATGGACAGAGGAGCCTAGCAGGTTATAGTCCAAAGGGTTATAAAGAGTCAGACACAACTGAGCACATATACACAGAGCACACGTTTATGGGTGTAATTTATATTTTAAAATAAGTATCTTCACACTAAACATATTATTTTGTAACATGCTCCATTCACATGTATGCCTCCATGTTATTAAATATTCTTTTATAACATAATTCTAAATTTCAGCTTAGAAATTCATAACAGAGATATAACAATTTATTTAACCAACTTGCTATTTTTGTTCTTTTGGTTCATTTGTTTGCAACTACACTATCATAAATAAGGTTGAGAAAAACATTCAGGTAAACACAATTTTCACCCAAACAGTCTAAAATTGCAGGTAAGATATTGTTAGTTCAAAGTGTCTTTGATTTATATTGGGAGATTTATTTGTCATTTCTTACCTATCATGTTTATTTTCCTTAATTTTTAACATAACTGAGTACTGCAATTGTTTAATCTTATTTTTAATTTTTACTTACTTTTTAGTAACTTTGAACATCTTCCCATGTTTTATAGCCATTTTGAGTTCAAATGTATGATTATATTCTTCGCATGATTTTTTTCTTTTCCCAATGTCTTTTTTTTTAAGATTTTTTTTTTATTGTGGCAAGAACATTTAACATGAGAACTTTTTAAAACATTTTAATTATACAATACAATTTGTTAACTATAGGCACATTAGATTTTTAAAAGTAATTCATCTGACAAAACTGAAACTTTATACCCTTTACACAGAAACTTCCCTTTTTTTCTTCCTTCAGTTCCCTGGATGTCAATATTCTACTCTTACATTTTCAGGCCTTACATTTAAATCTTAATCCATTTAGCTTTAGCTTTTTGATTTGTGCAAGATAGTTTTGTGTTTTTTTGTGTAGCAGAAAAGGTCTTTTTGTTGTGGCTCTTGTGACTTTACTTTTTCATTTTCATTTATTTTCTATCTGAATGGTTAAAGAAAAATTTCCCTATCTTCAAATTTAACAGAAAAATAGCACAAAGATAAGGACACATTGGTATGAGTATATTTCCATTTATTTTGTTGTATACTGAGGAATACTTTCTGTTCAAGTGTTAGCTTAGTTATTTTGATATTTTTCCTAGTCATTTATTCTTGATTAAACTTCATAATTTCATACAGCACCCTAGATATTTTGCCTGTCTTTTAGCAAACTTCATATTCACCCGTGTTGCCTAGAAAAGCCTTCATAGACTGCAGTAGGTGCCCCTATTTCTCATACATCCCACCAAAGGTACTATGTATTTCCTGTATCATGCCCTTCATTGTGATTTAATATAATTGATTATTTGAATATCTCCTTCATTAGATTCTAAAGTTAAAGGAAGCAATCCATCACCATATCACCAGTACCTCAAAAGAGGTAGAATATATATTGAATTTTTTCATATCATTTAAGGCTCTAGCTCTTATTCATATAAACCAGGTTGTTTACTCAAAACAGTTTTTCTTTGCACATTGACTCTAATGTTCCTCATACTTTTTGCAGAATTTTTGTGAGAATCTGTTTCTTTTTCTTTTTTTGATTTGTCCAGTCTAGAAAGGGAAGTAGTTGGAACTCTTGGGACACACTCACTATCTACTCAGGTATACTAAAATACTCCTCTCAGATTTTAATTTTGAAAGCCAGTGGATATTCTGGGTCTTGACAATCAATTGTCAGTTATAACTTTGCTGGACTGAGGAGAAATATCCTAAGAGGGTCACCTCATAATCTGATTAGACAAGAAAGAATAAGCTGACATTGGTACTCCACTGTTTGTACATTGCAAAGGGGGAAAACTTGCATTAAAACTGCTACAGCCTTTCTTTGCATCTCCTTGCCACTTTTTCTACTACTTTGAGTCACCTCGAAACAAAACATGATAAAACAGTTGAGTTTTTCTACTTATATACCCTCACAAGTTGTTTTAGGATTACAGTCCTTAAATATGTACAAAAAAGTAATTACTGGGACTTCCTGGTGGTCCAGTGGCTAAGAATCTGCCCTTCCAATGAAGGTGGCCAAGTTAGATCCCTGATCAGGGAACTACATCCCTCATGCTGAAAATAAGACCCAGCACAACCAAATAAATGAATAAACAGATAAATGTTTTTATTTTTTTTTTAAGTTAGCGTTATTTCTAGTAATAGGTGGAGAAGTCAAACACCATGAATCTTTGAAGAAGGGGGAGACATAATAGATATAAATAGAAATTTTCTACTGTTTTTCGATCTGACTCCACCTAATTGCCTCAGGACCCCTCTCACTTAACCACACTATGAGGGTATTGAGTGTGCATTTTTTTTTTTAAGTTAGCGTTATTTCTAGTAATAGGTGGAGAAGTCAAACACCATGAATCTTTGAAGAAGGGGGAGACATAATAGATATAAATAGAAATTTTCTACTGTTTTTCGATCTGACTCCACCTAATTGCCTCAGGACCCCTCTCACTTAACCACACTATGAGGGTATTGAGTGTGCATCAGAAAATGAGCGTGTGTGGATATGACCCAAATTGTTTTAGCAAATACAGTAACAAAGTGGGAAATGAATCATGAAGAGTAACACTGGGGAAAGAAAAGACATCGCCCATTTCAGAACCCAGGTTCTGGTCTTTCTTCCTTGTGTCTTTATTCTCTGATAACACAAGACCTTTTCTCTTACAACTGAAATCCTGATTGTGCTTCTTTCCCTGACACTAAAGGGAATCCCAACAACAAATCTAGAATCTGACGCTTCCAATCAAGAGTTTCAATCCATGACCACAGCTGGGGGTTCATTCCTATATCAATGGTTGAAGGAAACTGGACAAGAGTAAGTGAGTTTATCCTCATGAGTTTCTCTTCCTTACCTACTGAAATACAGTCATTACTCTTCCTGACATTTCTATTCATCTACCTGGTCACTCTGCTGGGAATGACCTTCCACAAGGCTTTGGGTGTCAGAAACTGCTTTCTGTAGACATTTTTGAGGTGGAACTAAAGTTTATTAAAGTGAGGAACAATCAATTCCATGTTTGGGATTCCTCTCTGCCTCTGTTTTCGTCTTTTCTGGAACAAAACCCAGCTGTTGAAATGGCTATTGAAAAGACCATTGGAGGGAAGGAGCACAAAGGTATATTACACCTATTATTATTATGTGCCATTTTCCTCTGTTTGCCCAATATGGACTTAACGTTCCTTATCTTACTGGTACAAATGCTATTTTAAAACTTCTACGACCAATATATTCTAAGTATTTGCTTTGCTAATGTGCACCAGTATGACATACACTGGGGACAGTGTGAAATTTCTTCTGATGTGAACTTGGGGACGTAAGAGTCTTCTTGATACTTTACTTTGTGTTCTGCAAGACTGACTCCATCAGTAGAAATAAAGGCATGAATCCCCCATGCATTATTTGTCCCATTCATTCATTTCATTTCACATTCCTGAGGCAGTTTTGGCTTTAAATTTGTTTGTATTTAGCATGGTAGATAAAAGTGGGTCACTAATCCCACAACTATCCGTTCATAACTCCAATATCCTTAATCACCTCCTTTCAGGCTATATTTCTGAGATAGAAGGGTCAGAGTTTCCAACTCTCACTCTTATTCTATATTTAGGTTTTTAAGCTTTGTTGAAGTAATTCCAAGTTTTCACAAACTTAATTTCAGGCATGGTGCTGCTTTCAAGGCTTGCAATGGATCCTAGCTCTTCCTATATGTCTTATTAACAACTCTTATGCTTTGCGTACTTTACTGCCTTTTAATTTTCAACTTTTGTGTATGTTGCTGTGAAAGTACAAAAGACCATAAAACACAATTACTGCATTCAGAAGTTTATCATTTCATCAACATTTGAAATTATGAAAGAAAAACTATGAACTCCTGAAATAAAAGGGCCTTGCCTGTGTTCGTATTCCACTTTGCCATTTATTTTTTGGGTGAATAGAGCAAAGTCAATAACTCTTCATACCTTTTTCCTCATCTGTAAAATTATGCAAATAATAATCATATCTATCCTATAGGTTTTTGAAGACTATAAAATAATAATGTATTTATGACAGCCCAAGCATATTGCAGATTCATATATAGGTTTTGGTTCTTAGCAATTACCTCATATGAATACCTTTATGAACTTACTTCTAATAATCTCTGACAATTATAGACATACTGCATGCATATTTTTATAATCATTTTTATCACTTAATGTCATAACTGAGGTTAAAAGATTAGGCATGCAACAAGTTATTAGGATAGATAAAGCGGTTTTCTTACCTAAAAACAGGTAATTGTGGTTAACTTCCACATAGAGTTGGTATATATAATCTCTGACAATTATAGACATACTGCATGCATATTTTTATAATCATTTTTATCACTTAATGTCATAACTGAGGTTAAAAGATTAGGCATGCAACAAGTTATTAGGATAGATAAAGCGGTTTTCTTACCTAAAAACAGGTAATTGTGGTTAACTTCCACATAGAGTTGGTATAAGGATTAAACTGGGTAATGAATATAAAGCTCCTGATATCAATCATAAACATTTATTTTCACACTGCGACAATTATTTGTAAGAATAATATTTGAGGGCTATAAAACATGTCACCATGTGTAAGTGCTATTACTTTATATGCTTTGCATTCTCCATAATTCATTGTTTCTTGTATTCCAGTATAAATAGTAATGTAGTGAACATTTTAATATTTTAAGTTTTTTTTTTTTAAAAAAAAAAAAGTCTATAATCCCTTAAGGACAAAATACTTCTCATTCATTCACTTCATTTTGCATGCCCCAAAGGCAGTATTGGCTCCTAAATTTGTTGGTATTTAGCATGGACAGAGAAAAGTGTATCACTAATCCCTGTTACTATGCCTTTCAGTTCAGTTCTTTCACTCAGTTGTGTCCAACTCTTTGCAACCCCATGGACTACAGCACACCAGGCTTGCCTGTCCATCACCAACTCCTGGACCTTACTCAAACTCATGTCCATCAAATCAGTGATGCCATCCAACCATCTTATCCTCTGTTGGCCCCTTCTGCTCCAGCCTTCAATCTTTCCTAGCATTAGGGTCTTTTCCTCTGTCAGTTCTTTGCATCAGGTGGCCAAAGTATTGGAGTTTCAGCTTCAGTATCAGTCCCTCTAATGACTATTCCTTTATAACCCCAATATCCTCAGGCTATTTTTCCCAGGTAGAATGATTGGAATTTCCAATTTTCTCTCTGAATTTTTTTCCAAGTTTGTAAGCATTGTTGAAGCAATTTCAAATTTTCACAAATATAATTTCAGTCATGATGCTTTTTTCTTCAAGGTTTATAAAGGATCCTATCTACTCCAAAATAGGCCTTATTAACAACTGTTATGTTTTGCCTGAAAAGTAAAAGTGTTATTTGTTCAGTCTTGTCCAACTCTTTGCAACCCAATGGACTGTAGCTTGCCAGGCTCCTCTGCCCATGGGATTCTCCAGGCAAGAATACTGGAGTGGATAGCCATTCCCTTGTCCATGCGATCTACACAACCCAGGGATCAAATCCAGGTCTCCTGGATTGCAGGCAGATACTTTACTGTCTGAACCCCCAGGGAATCCTGAGGGTTTTGGCTAGTGCTTTTCAATTTTAAAAATTTGTGTTTGTTGATGTGAAAATACAAAAGACCATAAAACATAATTACTGCCTTCAGAACTTTATAATTTAATCAGCAATAAAAATTATAAAAGAAAAACCATAAATCGCTAAAATAAGGGAATATTACTTTACATAAAGGGGCCTATATCATATTCTGTCATTTACTAGGTGAGTGACCATGGGAAAGTAAATCAAATTCTTTATGCCTCTTTCCTCATCTGTAAAATGATACATATAATAATAGTGTTTATATGATAGGTGTGTTTTTAAGAGTAAATATTACATATAAAGCATTTATGATAGCGCTAAGCATATTGTTGATCCAAATACAGTTATTTACTCTTAGCAAGTACCTTATCTGACTGAGTCCCTCATTTTATAGCTAAGAAAAGCAAGGTTCAAAGATATTTTATTACATATGTTTAAACAAAATTCAGATGCCTTGAATCTCAATTCTCTCTTTTTTTTAGTACCATGCCCTGCGGGCTACAGTCCATGGGGTCACAAGAGTCAGACATGACTTAGTGACTAAACTACTGCCACCAGTGAATAGCTAATTAAGCAAGTAATTAACTCACATTCAAAGTAAAAGAAAGCTTTAAAAAATAAGAATGGGTGCTCACTTCGGCAACACATATAATAATATTAGAATGATACAGAGATTAGCACTGCACAAGGATGACATGAAAATTCATGAAGCATTCCATATTTTTAAAACCAGACAAAGACAACACACACAAAAAAGAAAACTACAGACCAATATCACTAATGAACATAGATGCAAAAACCCTCAACAAAATTTTAGCAAACAGAATTCAGCAGCACGTCAAAAAGCTCATGACACCATGATCAAGTTGGGTTTATTCCAAGAATTCAAGGATTCTTCAGTATATGCAAATCAATCAATGTGATATACCATATTAACAAACTGAAAGATAAAAAGCATATGACTATCTCAATAGAAGCAGAAAAAGCCTTTAACAAAATTCAGCACCCATTTATGATTAAAACTCTTCAAAAAATCAGCATAGAAGGAACCTACCTCAATATAGCAAAGGCCATATATGATAAGCCTACAGCAAACATTATTCTCAATGGTGAAAAACTGAAAGCATTCCCCCTACGATCAGGAATAAGACAAGGGTGTCCAGTTTCACCACTATTATTCAGCACAGTTCTGGAAGTTCTAGCTACAGCAACCAAAGAAAAAAAAGTAAAAGGAATCCAGATCAGGAAAGAAGAAGTAAATCTCTCACTGTTTGCAGATGACATGATACTGTACATAGAAAACCCTAAAGATAGTATCAGAAAATTACTAAAGCTAATCAGTGAATTTAGCAAAGTTGCAGGATACAAAATCAATACACATAAATCACTTTCATTTCTATATAGTAACAATGAAAACTCAGAAAGAGAAATTATGGCATCAATCCCATGCACCACTGCAACAAAAAGAATTAAATATCTAGAAATAAACTTACCTAAGGAGACAAAAGAACTGTACACAGAAAATTTTAAAACACTAATGAAAGAAATCAAAGATGACATAAACAGGTGGAGAGATATTCCATGTTCCTGAGTAGGAAGAATCAATATTGTGAAAAAGACTATACTACCAAATGCAACCTACAGATTCAGTGTGATCTCTATCAAATTACCAATGGCATTTTTCACAGAACTAAAGGTCCATCTAGTCAAGGCTATGGTTTTTCCAGTGGTCATGTATGGATGTAAGAGTTGGACTGTGAAGAAAGCTGAGTGCCAAAGAATTGATGCTTTAGAACTGTGGTGTTGGAGAAGACTCGAGAGTCCCTTGGACTGCAAGGGGATCCAACCAGTCCATTCTAAGAAGATCAGCCCTGGGATTCCTTTGGAAGGAATGATGCTAAAGCTGAAACTCCAGTACTTTAGCCACCTCATGTAAAGAGTTGACTCATTGGAAAAGACCCTGATGCTGGGAGGGATTGGGGGCAGGAGGAGAAGGGGACAACAGAGGATGAGATGGCTGGATGGCATCACTGACTCAATGGACACGAGTCTGAGTGAACTCCAGGAGTTGGTGATGGACAGGGAGGCCTGATGTGCTGCGATTCATGGGGTCTCAAAGAGTCGGACATGGCTAAGCAACTGAACTGAACTGAAAGAACAAAAAAATTCACTATTCATATGGAAACACAAAAGACCTTGAATCCAAAGCAGTCTTGAGAAAAAAGAATGGAGCTGGAGGAATTACTCTTCCTGACTTCATATTATACTACAAAGCTACAGTCATCAAGACAGTATGGTACTGGCACAAAAACAGAAATATAGACCAATGGAACAAGATATAAAGCCCAAAATAAACCCATGCGCCTATGGGTACCTTATTTTTGACAAAGGAGGCAAGAATATACAATGGGGCAAAGAAAGCCTCTTTAATAAATGGTGCTGGGAAAACTGGACAGCTACATGTAAAAGAATGAAATTAGAACACTTCATAACACCATACACAAAGATAAACTCAAAATGGATTAAAGACCTAAATGTAAGACCAGAAACTATAAAACTCTTAGAGGAAAGCATAGGCAGAACACTCAGTGGCATAAATCAAAGCAAGATCCTCTAGGACCCACCACCTAGAGTAAAGGAAATAAAAACAAAAGTATACAAGTGGGATCTGATTAAACTTAAAAGTTTTGCACAGCAAAGGAAACTATAAGCAAGGTGAAAAAACAACCCTCAGAATGGGAGAAAAGAATAGCAAATGAAACAACTGACAAATGATTAATTTCCAAAATATACAAGCAGCTCATACAATTCAATACCAGAAAAACAATCCAATCAAAAAGTGGGAAAAGGACCTAAACAGATATTTCTCCAAAGAAGACATACAGATGGCTAAGAAACACATGAAAAGATGCTCAACATTGCTCATTATTAGAGAAATGCAAATCAAAACTACAATGAGATATGACCTCATACCAGTCAGAATGGCCATCATCAAAAGTCTACAAACAATAAATGCTGGAGAGGATGTGGAGAAAAGGGAATGCTCTTGCACTGTTGGTAGGAATATAAGTTGACACAGCCACTATGGAAGGCAGTATGGAGATTCCTTAACAAAAACTAGGAATAAAACCACCATATGACCCAGCAATCCCACTCCTAGGCATATACCCTGAAGAAACCAAAATTCAAAAAGACACATGTATCCCATTGTTCATTACAGTACTATTTACAATAGCTATAACATGGAAGCAACCTAGATGTCCATCGACAGATGAATGGATAAAAAAGTTGTGGTACATATACACAATGGACTATTATTCAGCCATAAAAAGGAATGCATTTGAGTCAGTTCTAACGAAGTGGATGAACCTAGAGCCTATTATACAAAGTGAAGTAAGTCAGAAAGAGATAAATTTCATATTCTAATGTATATATACAGAATCTAGAAAAATGGTACTGAAGAATTTATTTACAGGGCAGCAATGGAGAAACAGACATAGAGAATAGACATGGACACGGGGAGAGGGGAAGAGAGGGTGAGATGTATGGAAAGAGTAACATGTAAATTTCATTACCATATGTGAAATAGATAGCCAATGGGAATTTGCTGTATGGCTCAGGAAACTCAAACAGGGGCTCTATATCAACCTAGAGGGGTGGGATGGGGAGGGAAATGGGGGGAGGTTCAAAAGGGATGGAATATATGTATACCTATGGCTCATTCATGTTGAGGTTTGACAGAAAACAACAAAATTCTGTAAAGCAATTATCCTTCAATTAAAAAAATAAATAATTAAAAAATAAAATAAAAAAGAATGGGGGAGAATGTTAATTCTTCAATCAGTTTAAATTCATTATTAACTCTGAATAAATAACAACAAATGAGCAGTCCCAGTAACATCAGTAAATTCATCAAAAGCCACGGAAAACCACTTATAATCACTTGCTTTACTTTTTAATTGACTGGTACTGATACTGCTCCTGAGGTCTTCAATTCCTCGAGGATCAGTTCTCACCAAAATGATAATTGTTTTAAGCAAGTTTATTTTCTCTAGACACATTTGTTTTGGTTGTCCCAGTCAAACATAATTTAATCAACTCATCATTAGTAAAAGGCTTTCTTTCCTTGTTTGGCTAACAAATGAGCCACTTGGAAGCTTTGCTTGCAGCCCCACTTTAATTTTTTCTTTTTCGTAAAGACATTCTGCCATAATAAGATATTCCATTGAGTTTTCAAATTTCTCTGACTGTTGCTTTCTGTAAGTTGGAAATATTCCAGTGAGTACTTAGTGTAGTAATGTCTACATGTATTGTCTATGCTTGGCAAAGCCTGAATCAGTTCAGTTCAGTTCAGTCGCTCAGTAGTGTCTGACTCTTTGCGACCCCATGAATCGCAGCACGCCAGGCCTCCCTGTTCATTACCATCTCTCGGAGTTCACTCAGACTCACGTCCATTGAGTCCGTGATGCCATCCAGCCATCTCATCCTCGGTCGTCCCCTTCTCCTCCTGCCCCAATCCCTCCCAGCATCAGAGTCTTTTCCAATGAGTCAACTCTTCACATGAGGTGGCCAAAGTACTGGAGTTTCAGCTTTAGCATCATTCCTTCCAAAGAAATCCCAGGGTTGATCTCCTTCAGAATGGACTGGTTGGATCTCCTTGCAGTCCAAGGGACTCTCAAGAGTCTTCTCCAACACCACACTTCAAAAGCATCAATTCTTCGGCGCTCAGCCTTCTTCACAGTCCAACTCTCACATCTATACTGAATATCATTACATTATAAAAATAATGATTTACCATCTAATTTGATGTCAGAATATTCTGCACTCCTCTGCTCTTTAAAATGTGACATTTGATATAACTTTTAAAATGTGACATTTGATATAACTTTTTTTCTCATTCTAACTTGATGTCTATGCACTGGTAACAAAATAAATGTTATAGTACAGAAATACACATGGCACTCAAGATGTCAAGCAATAACCTCATCACTGTGCTTTTCTTTTAAAGTTGTAATATTTATTTTTTGCAAGAGTAATTCCCTCTTAGCAGCAAACAGGGCCATGAACATACTCTTATAACTTGAAAACAGCTACAAAAAGAACTGACCAATTAAGCTGTGACCATTTCCCTCTTATGTTCACCTCTTAGCTCCTGGAAATTTTTTACCAGTTTTACTGAGATACAATTGACATATAACATTTTATAAGTTTAAGGTGTACAGCATAGTAATTTAATACATGTACACATTTCACAAAATGATTACCACAGTATGTTTAGTTAATATATCACTTCAAATAGTTCTGACTTTGTTCTTGTGCATCCTCATGATTTTTAATGCCCAAGCAGAAGATGAAAGTACCACTAATGTATGAACTTCAAACAACCATTCAGTTTTGATGTTTTAGCATGAAGTAACTATGATATGTAAATGAATAAGCATGGCTGTGTTCCAATAAAACTTTACTTCTAGGTACTAGAATTTGGATTTTATATACCTTTTTTTTGCAGGATACATGATGAATACACATAATTGCATTTTTATACACTTGCAGTGAACAACCTGAAAATTAAAACTTAGAATTTCTGTTGCAATTGCATAAAAAAAAATAAAACATACAGGAATAAATGTAACAGAAGTACAAACCTTATACTCTGAAAGTTGTAAAACACTGAAGGAAATTAAAGAAGATCTAAATGAATGTAAAAGTATCCAAGGTTCATGAATCAAAAAAACTTAACATCATTAAGATAGCAATGTGCTTCAGATTCATCTACAGATTCAACGCAATCCCTATCAGAATCCCAGATGACAGAGATTCTTACTTCACATCATAAACAAAAATTAGCTCAAAATGAATCAATGACTTAACTGTAAGAGTTCAAACTAGAGTTCTTAAAATACAGCACAAGCGTAAATCTTCATGATCTGAGATTTGGAAATGAATTCTTAGATATGACACCAAAAGCCCAAGCAAACAAAGAAAAAACAGTAAATACATTCAGTTCAGTCGCTCAGTCGTGTCTGACCCTTTGCGACCCCGTGGACTGCAGCACATCCGGCTTCGCTGTTCTTCACCAACTGGCAGAGCTTGCTCAGACTCACGTCCATTGAGTCGGTGATGCCATCCAACCATCTCATCCTCTGTTGTCCCCTTTTCCTCCTGTCTTCAATCTTTCCCAGCATCACAGTCTTTTCAAATAAGTCAGGTCTTTGCATCAGGTGGCCTGGATTTTATATACTTTTTATGTGTCAAAGAATATTGTTTTTTAATTTATTAACCATTTAAAAGCCAAGTAAAAGCCATTCTTGACTCATGAACTATATAATACCCATAGAGGGTTGAATTTGGCCTGTAGAGTATGGTTTGCCAATATCTGGAAAGAGCATGAACCAGAAGCTAAAATTCTTGGGCTTTATCCTGCTTCTGTAACTTGACAACTCTGTGATATTGGGCAAGTTATTTAGCACCTCTGCAACTGTAATTCATCTTCTGTAAAGTGAAGATAATCATAAAACCTATTCCACATCTTGGTTGAGAGAATTAAATGAGTGAGTATATGTAAATCACTAAAAACCAAGGCTGAGCACATAGTACTTTCTATATAGAAAAGTTAAGCATTATGAAGATGCTGATGGCAGTGGTAGTGATGTTGACGATGATGATGAGAATAACAAAAATTATTGAGAAGGGAAAACTAAACAGCAATAAGTGTAGTGCGGTCTGGAGGAGTCCAGTCTTGAAAGGCCTTCTATGCCAAGGTATTTGAACACTGTTTTGTGAAATGGATGGACTAATTAAGAGGGTTTTTAGTATGAAGAAGCTGTCAAGTGTGTATTTTGGAAAAATTACTTTGGTAGTGGTATGGAGAATGGGTGGCAAAGGGACACAGTCTGTAAGATAGACATCAGTCAAAAGACCTTTGTAACTGGTCAGAGGAGAGATCATGAAACCAAAATTCAGTGCAAAGGAAAACCACCTCTTAACCTCAGAGTTAGAAGTCCTCCATCATAGTGGGTGAGAGAAAATCACTGCTGCTCTGGATCCCACCCACTCTGCAGGTCAGCAGGGACTTGCGCTTCAAAATTGGCCTGCTTTCTAGCAGGATTTCATTAGGTGTGAATATGCAGCCTGAGTTCGTTACCCTCTCCCCAGATCTGATCCTGTCTGTTCACCTAAGCTCTCGTTTCAGGCCCCAGGAGAAGCCACTGGGAGCCTCCCTCAGCTGTGCTCCCTGAACAGCAGCATGTCTTATTAACAACTTTTTAATGAGGTCACAGCCTGTGACTGCTCATTAATAGGCTGGTTAGTCAGCAGCCCCAGGGGTGGAAGAGACTGAAGATAGAAGCCAGTGAGAACAGAGCTCAGCCTAAGTAGAGCTGAGGATAGGGAGAGAGAACTAACTCCCTTTAGCAGAGATTCCATGCCTTTACTCTTGGGTCTCCAGGATTCATCCCTTCCAGCTCTCAGTGACTGTGATTCTGCAAATTGAGGTCTCGAGGGACCAGGGACAGAGGTAGGAGGAATTATAACAGAGCCCAGGGATCCCAGGCTCAGACTAGCTCTCAGTCTAGAGAGACTGTTGAGGAAATCAAATCCTATTCAGGTTTTCTTCAATACTTGTGTAAAAGGGATTTTGCTTTTGAAGTTTTATCATCTTCCCCTTCCATAATCATGGACTCCTTTGCTATTCCTCCATCATGTCCAACTTACTATGAAAGCATTAAAGCTGGGTATCCTGTGGCAACAACTGAGGCCCCATGTAGGCAAACATTTCCACTTGTAGAACTTCGCAGTTCATTATACTCTATAGTATTCTTGCAATTTAAAGTAAGATATGAGTTACACAGAATTCTCAATTAGTTTCCTTTTAATTATCACTTACTGCTACTGCTAAGTCACTTCAGTCGTGTCCGACTCTGTGTGACCCCATAGACAGCAGCCCACCAGGCTCCGCCGTCCCTGGGATTCTCCAGGCAAGAACACTGGAGTGGGTTGCCATTTCCTTCTCCAATGCATGAAAGTGAAAAGTGAAAGTGAAGTCGCTCAGTCGTGTCCAACTCTTCGAGACCCTATGGACTGCAGCCTACCAGGCTCCTCTGTCCATGGGATTTGCCAGGCAAGCGTACTGGAGTGGGGTGCCATTGCCTTCTCCTTAATTATCACTTAGGCAAATTATTAGGTTCCCTCCTTTTGCCAAAGAGCAGGGTAAAGAAAGGAATTAACATGTGGTTACTGTCTGTTACCTATTTGTGTACAAAGCATCATTTACACTTCAGAGATATCATCAGGATATATAGAATAGGGACAAAGGAACAACCAGTAAGTGTCAGAGCTTAGGTATAAATCCAGGTCCCTATGATCTAAAATACCATGTTCTTTTCAATATAGTATAAATTCTCTAACATATAAAGGTACAAATTATAAATAAGTTAGAAGAAAACGGAAGAATGATATGTAACATAGAAGGCCAAGAGGCTTCAAAAGGATCATAGGAGAAAAATATTTTAAGACATATATAATCTTTGGTGAGCTATTAATATTTCTTTGGGATCATTGAAAGGACTAATAAAGTTTTTTTCTCTTAAAAAAAAGCTACTTGTGAGACATTGACTTCAACAAGAGGTAGTCACTATTATTATTACTAAATTTTTACATCTTTACTTATCTCTCTACAATTCCTACCTCATTCCATACTCTGCATACCAAGTTAATATCTCCATATCACTTAAGAATAAACTCTAGTGTTTTCTTCTCTCTCTAAGCAAATCTAAGTTCACTTCCCTTTGAACACATGTGGCATCTTGCGTACATCATGATTAAGCATTAAAGACATTGCAATTGCATTTTTCACATGCGTGGAGGACACAGTAGGAACAGTTAATAGTTTATGTTTGCAGTTCTGAGGCCTATTCAGTGTCTGGACTATAATAAGTATGGACTGACTGAATAAATGAATGCATAATTCCAAAATGGTTTCCCTATCCCTCATCTCTCACTGAAATTTGAGTTCTGTATTTACAGCTGCCTCCAGGACATGTCTGCATAGCTATCAAAGCATATGTCTAGCACCACGCTCCCAGTCTCCAAATTTTGAGAAGAATTTTCTTGTTACTTATCCCTTTTTTGTGACCTCATCATTTGTTGACCCTTTTTTTCATTTAATCAGTAAATATTCACAGACTGAATCTTGGTGTACCAATGAACTAGGCGCTGCCCTCTCAGAGCTGTGAGACAGACGTAGAGACAAATAGCTACAGACTAAAAAGACTGTGCCGTGTAGAGTGCTATGTGCGTGTGTACATGTACATGCTCAGTTGTATCCGACTCTGCGACACTATGGACTATAGCCCACCAGGCTCCTCTGTCCATAGGATTTCCCAGGCAAGAATATTTGAGTGGGTTGCCATTTCCTCCTCCAGGGTATCTTCCTGACCCAGGGATCAAAGCCGCGTCTCCTGTTGTCTTCTGCATTGATAGGCAGATTCTTTATCACTGAGCTACCTGGGAAGCCCAGAGTTCTGTACCACATTTTAATTCTACATTTCAATAAAAGCTATCATTTAAGTGTTCAACCAGTCTCCTAATACTGCTCATTCTTCCTTGGCAAAATTCTCCTTGTTCAAACCATGGCTCAATTCTCATTTTCATTGCCATTGTCTTTACACACCATTATGTAACACTTGGCGGGCTTTCATTTCTAAAGTAATATCGTAAGAGTCTCCTCAGTGTTCTCATTGCTTCCAGTTCTCCAATCTTTATACTCATTGGTAAGTACTCAATTTGCAGGGATGTGAAAAACAGAGCCCCTGCCTCAGGGACATTACAGTCTGAAGGAGAGGAGAGATAATAAGGAAAGAATTACACTAATAAATATATAATTACAGTTTGATATCATTACTACAAAGGAAAAGAACATACTAATCTGGAGAAAGAATAAAAGGAGGGAATCCTAATTTGCTTTTGGGATCAGGGAAGACCTCACTGAGGAAGTGATATTTAAAGTGCTATCAAAAGATTGTGTAGCAATTAACCAGCTAAAAACAAAAAGGAAAAATATACAAAGCAAAAGAATTAGTATATACAAAGATTCTAAGTCAGTAATTACAGAAATCGTGTTGGTAGAAATAATAGTAGTTGAAGTTGGTCATCATATAGTCAACTGAACTGTCCCTTCCTCTCCTTAATGACAACCTTCAAGTCCCAGGTCAAACAGTATATTAATGGAGCCGTATCATTTATGCCTATTGCCAGCACATGGCGTATTTCCTGTACTTTGCTTCATTTCCTTCTCAGGACAGGTACTGGGCATTTTATAGAAGAGAAACTAAGACATGGAATAATTTTCTCTGGGTCTTGATATTAGGAATCAATGGAATAAACTAAAATGGTAGTTTCCTTTTTTAAAATTGAAGTATAATTGATTTACAATGTTGCATTAATTTCAGATGTACTGCAAAGTGAATCAGATATTGACAGATTATGTATATGTATACGTATATGTGTATATATTTATGGGCTTTCCTGGTGACTCAGTGGTAAAGAATCTGCCTGCCAATGAACAAGAGGCACGTTTGATCCCTGGGTCGAGAAGATCCCATAGAGGAGGAAATGGCAACCCACTCCAGTATTCTTGCCTGGGAAATCCCAGGGACAGGGAAGCCTGGCAAGCTACAGCCCATGGGGTCACAAAAGTGATGGACATGACTTAGTGACTAAACAACAACATACATCTATATATTCTTTTTCATTGCATAGGTTATTATAAGATATTGAATATAGCTCCCTGTGCTATACAGTAGGTCCTTGTTTATTTTATATGCAGCAGCATGTATTTGTTAATCTCGTACTCCTAATTTATCCCTTCCCCCATATTACTTTTGGTAACCATGAATTGATTTTCTAGATTGGTGAGTCTGTTCCTGTTTTGTAAATGAGTTCATTTGTATCCATTTTTTAGATTCCACATATAGGTGATCTCATATGATATCTGTCTTTCTCTGTCTGAATTAACTTCACTTAGTATGATAATCTCTAGATACATACATTCAGGTTGCTGCAAGTGGCAGTATTTCATTCTTTTTTATGGCTGAGTAATAGTCCATTTTGTATATATACCACATCTTCTTTACCCATTCATCTATCAATGGACATTTAGATTACTTCTATTTCTTGGCTATTATAATTAGTGCTGCTACAAATATTTGGATGCACTTATTTTTTTTAAACAGTTCTTGTGTTTTTCAGATATATGCCCAAGAGTGAGATTGCTGGACCATATGATAGCTCTATTTTTAGTTCTTTAAGGAACCTCAATATGGTTTTCCCTAGTGACTGTACTAGCTTACATTCCCAACAGTGTAGGAGGGTTCCCTTCAGAATGGTAGCTTTCTTTTGTTTTAGGTATCTTTCCATTTCACTAAAACCACAAAATTTGCTTATGACAAAAATTCACCAGACTTCCTCCTCCTAGAGGTGGAAATTAATTTTCCTTCCTTGCACGTGGGTTCGACTTAGTGACTTACTTCTGTGCAACAGACCATGAAAAGGAAATAGTAATAAGTAATGTTCATATGCATCTCAGATATGCAGATGACACCACCCTTATGGCAGAAAGTGAAGAGGAGCTAAAAAGCCTCTTGATGAAAGTGAAAGTATCCAAATCTTTTATTTAGTGTGTCTGACACACCAACAGTCCTGACAGTGTATGTCAAAACTTGGACTTTATCCCTAAGGACAATTCTGGTCTTTCTTTTCCCCTTTCTCAATGAGAGACCATGAAAATAAAATTAGGCAAGTTATTTCAAGGAACTTTGAAAATTATCATGGGCCATGCCAGTGTAAGTTGTGTTGTATAAGTGGTCACCATCTTTGTTGTTATTACTGTGCAGGAAAACAGTTTCTTTTGCACAAATGTTCTTAAACTGAAATCATGCAAATGAGACCAAAATGCAGGATCACTCAAGCGATTTGGAAGTAAAAAGCCAACCAAGACTATGTTTAAAATTCATGAATTGAATCAATGATATAAAATTTCAAAGTAGCAGGTTGATGGCATGGTCTAGTCACTGGGCACTCTGCACATCTTCAGGAAAGAAGAATTAGACTTCTCACGGATTGAAAAAGTGGTATAAATGTATATCATTTAAAGGAGGATAACAGGTATTCATTACAGACTAACAAACTCCATTTCAATGGTGGTCAATTAAGCAAAGAAAGTATAAGGTATTTTAAAATTAGCTTCCAAGAAGGATTCATATTGGTTTGGAAAATCTAAACAAAGACATCTTACTCAAGACTCTGTTTTGAAGTGTCATTATAAACAAGGGAATGAAGCAAATTTGGCTTGTCTTACAGACTAGTTATAGCAACTCAAAACCATATGTCCCTGTTGGTGGGAATATGAATTGATACAGCCACTATGGAAGACAATATGGAGATTCCTTTAAAAACTAGGAATAAAACCACCATATGACCCAGCAATCCCAATCCTAGGCATATACCCTGAGGAAAACAAAATTGAAAAAGACACATGTATCCCATTGTTCATTGCAGTACTATCTACAATAGCTAGAACATGGAAGTAATGTAGATGTCCATCAACAGATGAATGGATAAAGTAGAGGTACATATACACAATGGAATATTACTCAGCCATAAAAGGGAATGCATTTGAATCAATTCTAATGAAGTGGATGAACCTAGAGCCTATTATACAGAGTGAAGTAAGTCAGAAAGAGAAAGATAAATATTATATACTAACACATATATACAGAATCTAGAAAAATGTTTCTGAAGAATTTATTTGCAGGGCAGCAGTGGAGAAACAGACATAGAGAACAGACTTATGGACATGGGGAGAGAGGAGGAGAGGGTGAGATGTATGGAGAGAGTAACATGGAAACTTAATTACCGTATGTGAAATAGATAGCCAATGGGAATTTGCTGTATGGCTCAGAAAATCAAACAGGGGCTCCATATCAACCTAGAGGCATGAGGTGGGGAGGGAGATGGGAGGGAGGTTCAAAAGGGAGGGGATATATGTATACCTATGGCTGATTCATGTTGAGGTTTGACAGAAAACAACAAAATTCTGTAAAGCAATTATCTTTCAATTAAAAAATAAATTTAAAAAATGTGCCCTCCACATTAATGAAGAAGCTAGACTATATCAACAGTTTCTAAAGTTGAAAATACTTCAGGGATTCATCAAACACCAAAATGCTTTATTTAAAAACACACACACAAAGATTTAGACTGCTACAGAGAGTTGAGTGGAGAAAGATTTTTTTAAAGTCCTTTGGTTGAAAAAAAAAGTTGATATAAGTAACCCAAGCAAGGCACCTGGGAGAATATAAGTACCAGCTCATGCCAGCTGTAACAACCTTGGAACATTATTTTAAAATGCCTCTATGGGGTCACAAAGAGTCGGACACGACTGAGCGACTGAACTGAACTGAACTGAAAGCAGTGATAGTTCACATTAATTGATTAGACCAGGGATTATCCCAAGTACTGAACACAAATTAACTTCCATGATCTTCACAAAACAAAGTATGTACTATTATCTTCCCACCATTACAAATAACATACCCATGTCTTTGAAAAGTTAAAAACTTGCCAGAGCTCCCACAGAGAGTACGCTAGCATTCAGATCTGGGTGATACAGCACAAAGCCCATACTGCTAACTACTGAATTATAGCCCTCTGAGAAAAGAAGGACATTTCATCATGTAAAAAGCCACTGGTTAACAGCAACTGACAGAAAAATTAAAAACCTAGCCTAACAGGAAGTAAGACTGTATCTAGTATGGAAATCATGACTGGACCACACTCACAAAAGAGTCGGCAAGAGGAAGGAAACCAAACAAGGCATGCCCACTACAGTGGTGATGAAACCAGCATGCACAAACAGGATGGAAACCACAGCAGCAATCCAGCGATTCGGTGGGGACCTACAGCTTCCGCTTTTGATGGAGCAAGTAAAGAACACACTGATCTATGGCAATAGGTTTCTCAGAGTCAGACAGTCCAGAGTAAACTAGAGGTGATATCTTGTGGGGTTTTTTTGTAATTGTATCTTTCTAATTAAAGGAAGTATTGTGTTTGTTTCTATCAAACATCAACATGAATCAGTCATAGGTTTACCTATGTCCCCTCCCACTTGAACATCCCTCCCACCTCCCTCCCCATCCCACACCTCCAGGTTGTTTACATTTCCATGATGATTAGTGATGTTGAGTATCTTTTCATGTGTCTATTAGCCATCCGTGTATCTTCTTTAAAAAATATCTATTTAGGTCCTCTGCTTATTTTTTTAGTTGAGTTTCATGAGTTATGTGTATATTTTGCATTTTAATCCTTTATCAGATAAAATTTTCCAAATTTTTGCCTTTTTGTCTTGTTGATAGTTTCCTTCACCATACAAAAGCTCTTTTGTTTGATGTATTCTCATTGCCTATTTTTGTTTTCCTTGCTTAAAAAGACATATCAAAAATATAGTGTCAACCAATATAAAAGAGCATATTGCCTATGTTTTCCTTGAGGATTTTTATGGTGTCAGATCTTACATTTAAGCCTTTGGTCCACATTTTAAGTTTATTTTTTGTACATGGTGTTTTGTACATATTGCTACACTCAATATGCTAGCAAATTTGGAAAACTCAGCAGTGGCCACAGGGCTGGAAAAGGTCAGTTTTCATTCCAATCTCAAAGATTGGAATGCTTAAGGATGCTCAAGTTCAGTTCAATCACTCAGTCGTGTCTGACTCTGTGACCCCATGGACTGCAGCACACCAGGCCTCCCTGTTCATCACCAACTCATGGAGTCTACTCAAAGTCATGTCCACTGAGTCTGTGATGCTATCCAACCATCTCATCCTCTGTCGTTCCCTTCTCCTCCCACCTTCAATCTTTCCCAGAATCAGGGTATTTTCAAATGGGTCAGCTCTTCACATCAGGTGGCCAAAGTATTGGAGTTTCAGCTTCAGCATCAGTCCTTCCAATGAACACCCAGGACTGATTTCTTTTAGGATGGACTGGTTGCATCTCCTTGCAGTCCAAGGGACTTTCAAGAGTCTTCTCCAATACCACAGTTCAAAACCATAAATTCTTCAGTGCTCAGCTTTCTTTATAGTCCAACTCTCATATCCATACATGACTACTGGAAAAACCATAGCCTTGACTAGATGGACCTTTGTTGGCAAAGTAATATCAAGAGGCTCTTTAGTTCTTCTTTGCTTTCTGCCATAAAAATGCTCAAACTAGCACACAATTACAATCATCTCACATGCTAGCAAAGTAATGCTCAAAATTCTCCAAGCCAGGCTCCAACAGTACATGAACCGTGAACTTCCAGATGTTCAAACTAGATTTAGGAAAGGCAGAAGAACCAGAGATCAAACTTCCAACATCCGTTGGATCATCAAACAAGCAAAAGAGTTCCAGAAAAACATCTAATTCTGCTTTATTGACTATGCCAAAGCCTTTGACTGTGTGGATCACAGCAAACTGTGGAAAATTCTTCAAGAGCTGGGAATACCAGACCACCTGCCTGCCTATTGAGAAATCTGTATGCAGGTCAGGATACAGTTAGAACTGGACATGGAACAACAGACTGGTTCCAAATAGGGAAAGGAATACGTCAAGGTTATATATTGTCACCCTGCTTATTTAACTTCTATGCAGAGTACATCATGAGAAACGCTGGGCTGGAAGAAGCACAAGCTGGAATCAAGATTGCCAGGAGAAATATCAATAACCTCAGATATGCAGATGACACCACCCTTATGGCAGAAAGTGAAGAATAACTAAAGAATATAAGAATATATATAAGAATGTAATTCTATATATATTATATAGAGAGAGAATATAATATATAACTATAAGAATAACTAATAATTCTTGATGAAAGTGAAAGAAGAGAGTGAAAAAGTTGGCTTTAAACTCAACATTCAGAAAACTAAGATCGTGGCATCTGGTCCCATCACTTCATTGTAAATAGATGGGGAAACAATGGAAACAATGACAGACTTAATTTTGGAGGGCTCCAAAATCACTTCAGATGGTGACTGCAGTCATGAAATTAAAAGATGCTTGCTCCTTGGAAGAAAAGTTATGACCAACCTAGACAGCTTATTATAAAGCAGAGACATTACTTTGCCAACAAAGGTCCATCTAGTCAAGGCTATGGTTTTTCCAGTGGTCATGTATGGATGTGAGAATTGGACTATAAAGAAAGCTGAGTGCTGAAGAATTGATGCTTTTGAACTGTGGTATTGAAGAAGACTCTTGAAAGTCCCTTGGACTGCAGGGAGATCCAATCTGTCCATCCTAAAGGAAATCAGTCCTGGGTGTTCACTGGAAGGACTGATGCTGAAGCTGAAACTTCAATACTTTGGCCACCTGATTCGAAGAATTGACTCATTTGAAAAGACCCTGATGTTGGGAAAGATTGAAGATAGGAGGAGAAGGCAACAACAGAGGATGAGATGGTTGGATGGCATCACGGACTCAGTGGACGTGAGTTTGAGTAAACTCCGGGAGTTGGTGATGAACAGGGAGGCCTGACATGCTGCAGTCCATGGGGTCACAAAGAGTCAGACATGACTGAGCGGCTGAACTGAACTGAACATGGTGTGAGAAAGTAGTTCAGTTTGATTCTTTTGCATATAGTGATCCAGTTTTCCCAATATTTACTGAAGAGACTGTCTTTTCCCATTATATGCTATTGCCTCTTTTGTTTAGATTAACTGACCATGTAAGCATGGGTTCATTCCTGGGCTTTCTGTTCTTTTCCATTGATTTCTGTGTCTGTTTTTAGGCCAATATCTCACTGCTTTGATTACTATAGTTTTTTTAATATAGCTTGAAATCAGGGAGATTTATACCCCCCTTCTCTCTCAAGATTGTTTTGTCTATTCAGAGTCTTTTGTGCCTCCATACCAATTTTTGAACTCTTTGTTCTAGTTTTATGAAAAATATCATTGGCATTTCCATAGGGATTGTATTCAATCTGTAGGTTGCACTGGGTATAATGGTCATTTTAACAATGGCTATAACTCAGCAGTGGCCACAGGACTGGAAAAGGTCAGTTTTCATTCCAATTCCAAAGAAAGGCAATGCCAAAGAATGCTCCAACTACCGCACAATTGCACTCATCTCACATGCTAGTAAAGTAATGCTCAAAATCCTCCAAGCCAGGCTTCAGCAATATGTGAACTGTGAACTCCCTGATGTTCAAGCTGGTTTTAGAAAAGGCAGAGGAACCAGAGATCAAATTGCCAACATCTGCTGGATCATGGAAAAAGCAAGAGAGTTCCAGAAAAACATCTACTTCTGCTTTATTGACTATGCCAAAGCCTTTGACTGTGTGGATCACAATAAACTGTGGAAAATTCTGAAAGAGATGGGAATACCAGACCACCTAACCTGCCTCTTGAGAAATCTGTATGCAGGTCAGGAAGCAACAGTTAGGACTGGACATGGAACAACAGACTGGTTCCAAATAGGAAAAGGAGTGCGTCAAGGCTGTATATTGTCACCCTGCTTATTTAACTTATATGCAGAGTACATCATGAGAAACGCTGGTTGTGCTTTAAATTTCATAATGTCATTTCACAGGCATATGTTTTTATTTGCCCTGGTTTTGCTATAAAGCAAAACGTAACACTTTCCGTAATCCTTGACATGGTGATCAGGAACTTCGAGGGGACAAAAGTTCTGCACTTGAAGTTCTTTTAATAACACTTACAATGACAGCCTTCTCATCGTGTTGGAAAAAACGTTTAAGGTAATCTCTTCCTCTGATTCTCAAAAAGGTACGGCCGAATAGTCATTTACTTGCTATCCTGTTTTGGTGTTGGCGTCACTGGTGTCGTGGTGGCGTTTGCTCCCAACTTCCCCGTGTTCGTGATCTTCCGCTTCCTACAAGGCGTGTTTGGAAAGGGGACATGGATGACCTGCTACGTGATCGGTAAGACCTGGCTTCGTCTCCTGGTCTGTTTGAGAATCAGGGTCTGGGGGTGAGAAGTGCCGCTGCTCAGCCTTCCTCCGGCAAGTCTGGTGACGCTTCACTCCTACCGCGGTGGTTACTCCTGCAACATAGGAGGGTGAGAGACAAGCCGCTGAGTCTTTAGAAATTAAAATTCCCACCACTGTATTTGGTATATATTATGTATATATTTGAAAACCAAATATGAAACGTCGCAAAAAGCTGGGGTGAGCCGCTCTCTAGCACTTTCCAGTCATGCTGCTGTCACACGCCTTCCTGCCTTGCTTTCTTTTTCCTTTTTGTCATTGATTTTTGGCTGCGCTGGGGTTGCGTTGTTGGGCACGGGCCGCTCTTGAGTTGCGGTCCTCAGCTTCTGTTCGTGGTGGCTTCTCTTGTTGCGGAGCGTGGGCTCCAGGGAGCTTGGGCCTCAGAAGCGGCAGCACGTGGACTCAGTAGTTCCAGCTCTGGGTTGCAGGGCGCAGGCTCAGAAGAGGTGGCACCTGGACTTAGCTGATCCGTGGCATGGGGGATCTTTCCAGCTCAGAGATCGAACCGGTGTCCCCTGTATTGGCAGGCAGATTCTTAACCACTGGACCACCAGGGAAGCCCTTGCTTTGCTTTCTCAGAGATTAATTTTTATAAAAATTTCAGTAGTTCCTTGAAACATTTTAAAAGCATTTTCCATATATTTCTATGACACAGTGTGAGCTAACATTGCTGTGCTCTCAAACATTATTCCTTTGATTCTGTTCCTTCCACACAACTGGAGCACTTTATACCACACAGGAGATAACGACCTGAACATGAGAGCTTCATTTGTAAACCTTTGCTATCTTCTATACCCAGAAAGATGGGCTTCTGATTGTAAAGGGAAGAAAAACTTCTCTTTGTCCCTTGCTCCTGTTACTGGAGAAGGTCCTGGCTGTTCTCTTTCCAGTCGTGTCTGGGATGGGCACTTTCTCAGAGTCACAGTGAATTTGTGACCAGGGAAACATGAAGCCTTTTCTTGGATTATCACTCTGGACCTGTGGGCTTCCACTGTCTTCTGTTACTGCCGGACGATCCCTCTTTGGGGTGCCCACTTTGGGATCTTTCAGATCTTTTTCGTGGGGCCCTACTGGTTGATGGCTGGCATAGGAGGGGTAACTGCTATGAAGTGTTTTTAAGGAAGCCTCAGGCTTGGTGAGCTTTCCTAGTTGTGCTCTTAGGACAGCAGTAAGGGAGCATACCCCAGGATGATCAGAATGGAATTAGGGGCAGATAGAAACCAATAGATTCCATGTGCAAAGCAGGAGCTGCAGGAGACGCGGGTTCAATCCCTGGATTGGGACGATCCCCTGGAGAAGGATATGGCAACCCACTTCAGTACTCTTGCCTGGGATATCCCATGCACCGAGGAGCCTGGTGGGCTACTGTCCCTGGGGGTGCAAAGAGTCAGACACGACTGCGTGACTGAGCATGCACTGGGTTTGACCAGAGGGCTTGGGAGCACAGTGCACACTGCACGGTATCCTGGTGATACTGACGGATGGATGTAACAGCTGTAATGTCTGTGTTTCTTTCTCTGTTTTAGAACTGATATTGAGCTTCCTTAACCTCTGTGTTTATTTTCCTTCAGTGACTGAAATAGTAGGTTCAAAGCAAAGAAGGATTGTGGGAATAGTGATTCAAATGTTCTTCACCCTTGGAATCATAATTCTTCCTGGAATTGCCTACTTTATCCCCAATTGGCAGGGGATCCAGCTAGCCATCACACTGCCCAACTTTCTCTTCCTCCTTTATTACTGGTAATTTGATTTTGGTCATTATCGAATTTATTCTTACTCAACAGACACTTAGAATGTGTGCTTATAAACAAACATGGACGTGAAGGCGATTACGGAGATGTCTAACATCTCCAGAAATGGGCTTTGAGAATTTCTAGAGAATTTTCAGAGGTTATTTATTGATTGATTTTTGACTAATTCTTATTATTAAGTTATAAAATTCTGAAACACATTTAAAGTAGAGTATTAATTATATTTTATTATTTTGTAACATTTTTAGGAAAACTACAAGGCAACAGACTGTACCTGCCAGTATTTCAACATGCAATTTAAATGCAGTGAACAAGATTGCTTCTCTGTATATTTTACTAAACAAATTAGTGTTACTCAGGAATTCTCAGAGGAATGAGAAAATGTTAAGAGCCTCAGAAAATTAAATTATCAGAAAATTATAGGTGTAGGCATTTGATTCTTGTTAGAGTGAACATATTTTGATTATTCTTCTAATTTAATTTTAATATATGAGCAAATCAATTTACATAAATTAGGTTCTTAACCTTTTCCTAAATGCTCATTAAATCCCAGTTCTTTTCTTCTATGTAATTGAGGACATGTATTCTAATATAGCTTTCTTGCAAGAGCAATGTAATATTGATTTATTTTGTCATGAGCAATGATTCAGTTGTCAAGTGAGCATTTTTTCCCTTCCACTATAAGCTTGCAAAGGTAATCTACATTTCAGAGAGCTAATTCTAAGCTCTCAGAATCTTCTAAATATGCATCTAATTGTAAGATCCATTTTGAATGAAGCTCAAGTCATAAACTTTTGAAATTCACAAGCATAACTCAAAAAAGACTTCTTCTCATTAGGGTTGTTCCTGAATCTCCCCGCTGGCTGATTACTCGGAAGAAAGGAGATAAGGCCTTAAAAATTCTGAGGAGCATTGCCAAATGCAATGGGAAATACCTTTCGCCAAATTACTCAGAGGTAATTTTACATATTACTGGTAACAAGTATTGTTAAAGTGCGTGAATTAATTTCTCACGCACGTATTATCAAATATCTGACTAATCATTGATAGTTTGACTTAAAAAAAAAAAACCTTGGAAGGAATGATAGAAGTAATTGCAGAGTAATAATAGTGTTATAGCTGAAGTGAATTGATCATTTAGTCCATATTTTAATAGTTGTACCAAATTACTAGATCTCATAGTAATTAACCACTCATCCACCTTAACTGCACAAACTATACATCTTTTCTTAACATTCAATTTTAATCTAAAATTTTGTTTTTAAATTTAGTCTTGCAAATATTAACTATGTCAAGCAGAGCTCGGACAAAGATGTAATGTTTCAGCCTTTAGACTATACATGCTAGGCAGTCTGCCCTCCCTCCCATCTTTCTTTCCATCCTTCCATCATTCCTTCCCTGAGCAAAGATGTTTTGGATTCCTCTGTATCACTGCACTGAGAGAAAAGAGAGGTGATGTATTAAAAGCTTGTTCTTGGAAGATTCTCAATATGCTGTTGAGATATATATATAGAGAGATATATTTGAAGCAATGCCTGAATAATTAGAGAGTAGCATCTAAAAGAAAAGGATTTTGCTTTAGCTGCAAAGACTAAGTAGATGCAGAATAACAGAGGGATTACTATAAGAGAATATTTAAGACGAATTTTTAATATTAATATTGCTAACGTTGTTCTCTTTTATAGCATCCAGTTTTTTTAGTTAGAAAAGTTCTGATAAAAATGGGTTTTGTGGGTTTTATTGTCAGCTCCTTAGCTTTGTAGCTCCCTAGAGCCTGGTTCAGGTATATTTGGATTTCTGCCTTCTTTCACTCTTACGTTAAGTGGCAAGCAGTGGGCTCTGTGTTTACAAAGGTTTCAGCGGACCAGTTGTCACTGTTGAAAGCAGATTCGTGATGAATTGAATTGGTCAAAAAGTTCACCTTACAGACAAACCCCAGTGAACTCGCTGGCCAACCCAGTACCTTGAGGCTTGTTGTTTAGCTGCTCAGTCATGTCAGACTCTTTGAGACCTTATGGACTGTAACTCACCAGGCTCCTCTGTCCGTGGGATTTTCCAAGCAATAATGCTGGAGTGGTTGCCATTTCCTTCTCCAGGGCATCTTCCTGACCCAGGGATCCACCTTGTGTCCGCTGCATGGGCAGGTGTGTTCTCTACCACTGAGCCACCTGAGAATCACCTTGAGGGTTACAGATCATAAAATAAATGGTAAAGAGAAAGCATGTCTGTTGACCATGAAGACTAGTCGATCCTTGTCATTGTTTGAGCACATTTCAGCTGTGCTTTTAGGGGGAGAGCCATCCCACTGCCTCTCAGCTTGTAGTGGTCACGCAAGCTGTCGGGTTCCACAGCTGGATCAAATGTATGGTACTTTGTGCTCAGTTTTAGTGGCCAAATGAGTATTTTTGCTCTTCATGCAATGAGTACAATGAAGGCATTGCGCATGTCGTCCCGGAGTGTAAGGTCTAAAGCAAGGTTTTAAGAGTATAGAAAAATAATATGTCCTCATGGCTTATGAAAGGATGCCGCATTAATCAGTCACATCACGTGTTATCATGAGTCATTCTGAGAGGCCCAGGGATGGTTCACAAGAACAGCTGCTGTTCCATGTCCTATGAGTGTCCAGCCCAATGCTCACTGACTCGCTTTGAGTTCATGAGCAGGAGAGCAATCATTTTAGCAGGGAGATACTTAAAATGCGCTACATGGTTTTGATTGTGAAAGATCATGAACTGTGGGTTTGGTGACTTCCAACACTGGAACTCTAGTTTTTGCAGTAGATGATTTCCATTTAAAAGTCAGATTTGAATTAAACTTCAGTTTCTCTGGGGAATTTACTCCAGCATCCTGGCTACCAATGCAGGCTTAGGATCCTAGTTACTGATCATGTCGGTTGATAAGCCTCTTTGGTCCTTTTAATCTGTAGTTTCACTTTTGTTTTTCTAGCAGCTTTGGGGGTGGAGAATGCTAGGGTTGAGATCTTAGTTTACAGGCCAGAGACTGAACCCAAGTCCCCTGCCTTGGAAGACAGATTCTTAACCACTGGACCACCAGGGAAGTCCCTTGTTCTTTTCACATTGCTGAATTGGTTGCCTACATTCTCAAAAAGTAATCAATACATTGTGGATTGTGGGTTTTTTAAGCCTGCTTATGACCTCCTGGATTTATACATGCTGTGTATGTTCGGTCTTTTGTTCTGTTATTATCTTTATTGATACTCAAATCATCCCTGTCTTTGGACAGATAAGGCTCATCCTCCTTGGTTCCTGAGTCTGTCTGCCACACCTTTAGTAGTTTCTGAATGCCTCCTTGCTCGTTAGCATCGTGAGATTTTCCAAGCTTGTCTTGTTAGCTCCAGTCTCATGGTTGGAATCCCCTGCTTGTCAAAGGGGACTTCAATTTTTTAAACAAATGTCTTCAAACTGATCCTGTCCATCTCCAACCATTAAAAATTTTACAACATAAGCCAGAAGGCAAAGTATTATCTTTAAAAAGAAAAGGAATTTTACATTTCAGTTTTAAATACCTTACTATAGCTGTCATGTATGGATGTGAGAGTTGGACTGTGAAGAAGGCTGAGCGCTGAAGAATTGATGCTTTTGAACTGTGGTGTTGGAGAAGACTCTTGAGTGTCCCTTGGACTGCAAGGAGATCCAACCAGTCCATTCTGAAGGAGATCAGCCCTGGCATTTCTTTGGAGGGAATGATCCTAAAGCTGAAGCTCCAATACTTTGGCCACCTCATGNGTCATGTATGGATGTGAGAGTTGGACTGTGAAGAAGGCTGAGCGCTGAAGAATTGATGCTTTTGAACTGTGGTGTTGGAGAAGACTCTTGAGAGTCCCTTGGACTGCAAGGAGATCCAACCAGTCCATTCTGAAGGAGATCAGCCCTGGGATTTCTTTGGAGGGAATGATGCTAAAGCGGAAACTCCAGTACTTTGGCCACCTCATGCAAAGAGTTGACTCATTGGAAAAGACTCTGATGCTGGGAGGGATTGGGGGCAGGAGGAGAAGGGGACGACCGAGGATGAGATGGCTGGATGGCATCACGGACTCGATGGACGTGAGTCTGAATGACCTCTGGGAGATGGTGATGGACAGGGAGACCTGGCGTGCTGCAATTCATGGCGTCGCAAAGAGTCGGACACGACTGAGCGACTGAACTGAACTGAACTGATTCTTCCAATTCATGATCACAGCATATCTTTCCATCTGCTTGTGTCACCTTCAATTTCTTTCGTCAGTTTTCTGAGTACAGTTATCTTACAGTTTTCTGAGTACAGGTTTTTTGCCTCCTTTGTTAGATTTATTCCTGTCATCTGTAGCCTGCCTGTTCATGGGATTCTCCAGGCAAGAATACTGGAGTGGGTGCCATTCCCTTTTTCAGGGAATCTTCCAGACCCAGGGATTAACCAAGGGGTCAAACTCAGGTCTCCTGCATTGCAGGCAGTTTCTTTACCATCTGAGCCGCCAGGGAAGGGTATCTTACAATTATAAAAATCCCAAGGGTCAGTCCAGCCACAGCATTAGTTCTGAAGAGAAGTCTGTAGGGACTTGCCACGGCCCCAGGTGAATGTTCCTAAGCATTTCTAGCCAATAACATTGCTATCAAAAGGCAAAGAGCAACAGAAGACAGGAAGTTAAAGCAAGGAAAGTTGTTGAGAATGATTCTTTGATTTATTATTTGAGCACCTGTTTACATGCTGATTGAAGCCATTTACTGAAATGGTAGCACTAGAAAAAGCAGTTTTTAGTAAAATCTAGGGCATTCAACATGTTAAGCTTGAAATGCTTCTTTAAGATCTTCAAATAAGGGAACTTTACTCAATATTCTGTAATAATCTACGTGGGAACAGAATCTAAAAAGAATGACTATATGTATATGTATAACTAAATCGCTTTGCAGTATACTTTAAAAGTTATAACAAAATATTATACACCAACTATGTGGTTTAGTCACTGACTCTTATAGTATCTGATTCTTGTGATCTTCATGGACTGTAGCCTACCAGTCTCCTCTGTCCATGGGATTTCCAGGCAAGCATACTGGAGTGGGTTTCCATTTCCTACTCCAGGGTATCTCCAGCCATTCCCCAGTGGCTCAGTGGTAAAGAATCAGCCTGCAATGCAGGAGACTTGTAGAAGATGCAAGTTCAATCCCTGGGTAAGTCAACTATACTACAATACTGGAGTGGATAGCCTATCCCTTCTCCAGTGGATCTTCCTGACCCAGGAATCAAACCAGCGTCTCCTGCATCACAGGTGGATTCTTTACCAACTGAGCTATGAGGGAAGCTGCCACAATATAAATAAAAGTTAAATTTAAAATAAAATTTTTTTAAAAGATCTCCAAATGAGACAGCAAGACCTACTCATGTGGAAATCAGAAGGAAGATTCAGTTGAACAGAAATTTAAACATTAGAACAGGAAGTTTGATTAGTCCTAGCAAAATTATGTATTGCAGTAGGATTATATTTCACAAGCAAGGCATATAAAATTTTTCCATTAGGCAGACTTTTGAAGAGTCACTGGGAAAGAGGAAGGAGGTTTGTTCCTTTGTACTACGTTATGTCTTTGTTAGACTACAGAGAGTCATGTTCTTGCAAACCACCAGGACACAACCACCCCCTCACAGATCATTTCACCCATGTTCTCCCACATGCACTGTCATTCACATGCCTTAAGCATACAATTTGCCGTCGTGATTCCACCCAGTTAATGCTAACTTCCTCCTTTTGAGCGTTGCTGAAGTTTCCTGACTACTACTAACTGCAAAGAATCATAAGAGATAATATAACAGACAAGGGAAATTTTTAATGCTTTGAGATATCCTAAATTTCTTACAATAAAAACTATCTCTTTGTTTTTTGGAAAACACAGGCACAGATCTTTCAATTTCTCCCTTCATTTCATCCCTCTTTTCATTCTTTTTTTTTTTTAATGTGTGGGTACTCAACTCAGTCTGATTTTTCTGTATTTCTTAGTCAAATATGGATTTTCTAATCCACTTCCCCTTGATCAATGAAATACATATTCTTAAACCCTTCTTTCTCTATCACTTGACCTCGAAAAACTAAAATGGAGCTAACTTTTGTGACGATGCTGAGTTTGTTTGTTTGTTTGGATTACACTAACATCTGAGGTTGGTTTTTTTTTAACATTCAAGAAAATTTCAGGTTATCTAAACCAACAATGTTCCAAATTCACATAAGGAGGCAGGTTGGGTTGCTCTCTCTCACTCTTATCTGATTTTTTTATCATCACATCGGAAAACAGATATTTTAAATCATCTGAGAAATAACAAAGCAAAGTGATGAGAAATCTTTAATGTCTCCCAAAATAGAAAATCTTAGATACCATTTAGAATCACGCCGCATGTTTCTCTTATCTTCCCAGTTGCTCATAAATCTGAGTTATCTTTCTAATTTCATGCTTCCTTAGCCTATTATTGTGTATGACTTCTATTTTAGTCCTAAAATCATCTAGCTTCACAATTCTTTCACTTTCTTGGGCACTTACTTTATAGAACATCAATCTTGAAATCAACATCAATTCCTAAATTCCCATTCTTGGTTTTTTTACTTCAACTCTCCTATCTGGAACTATTATAAAAAGAAAATACAACCTCACTTCCACTTTGAAGTTATTCTTCTAGAAACACTAGTATGTACCTTTGTAGTGAGGCCTGTGGAATCTCTTAGGTCTGTTTCCGTGAAGCTTTTATCCAGGAAATCTGGGTTTATTCAGAGAAGCTAGACCTTAGTTATTTTACTCTGAAAGACTAGGAAACTTTAGATGTGAAATTAATCTCAAAAGAAGTAGTATTGTTAAAGGCTAATTTTTATTAAAGGGGAGAAAAAAATTCTAGAATCTGCATGTGTCATAACAAAAATTACTTAAATTTGGGACTTCCTTTGTGGTCCATTGGCCCCGACTCTGAGCTCCCAGTGTAGAGGGCCTAGATTTGTTCCCTGGTCAGAGAATTTGACCCCATATGCTGCAACTAAAGAACCACACGATGCAACAGATCAAAGATCTGGCATGCCACAACTAAGACTCAGCACAGCCAAATAAATAAATATTTTTTTAATTATTCAAATTTCTTTAAATCCAGCTGAAATGTATGCTCTAACTTCACAGTCCTTGCCCTGGTTGTTCAGCCCTCTGTAGGCTCTTGCCTCTTTTTGCCAGAGACCTTGAGTCCACGTCAATCCAGGCTCAATTTACACAGGCTGCTTTTTCTCACATTATAGCATTTTCATCACAATGAAGAAAAATAACATAATTCCTATTCTGCAACATTTGTGTATGAATGTACCCATTAAAAAGTTTAATACAGTATTAAATAATTAGATAATTTTTTAGAGAACCTTATATACATGCAAAACTTCTTTGTGGGATATGATATAATAATTTATAACAAGATGTATATAATAAGATATATTGATATATTTGGTCTTCAACCTTTATTCGTGACTCACACACCCAAAGTGCTTATAATTTCCGGAGTGATTAGAGCAATTGAAACATCTTTTGTTACACTTGTTTTTTGTCCTTGGTTTCTAATGTAGCTCAGAGCAATAAAGGTAAAATGGGTGTCTTTTATCATTTTTTTAATGTATATGTGTCATTGAGTCCCTTAACAATTCACCTGAAATTATCACATCATTGTTAATCAGCCATACTCCAATACAAAATAAAAAGCTTACAAAAGAAAATTTTAAAGAAAATTTTAAAACCCTTTCAATCAGTTTATGCTAATGAGATAACTTTTGGAATGTCCCTGTATAACCTATGGATAGAGGCTGATTAACAAGGGGACCAACCATATAATTAGAGTGCTGAAACTTACAGCCCCACTCCCCATCCTCCAGGGAAGGGAAAAGGACTGGAGGCCGAATTAATCACCAATGACTGATAATCAGTCATTCTACTGAACATGAAGCCCTAGAAAACCCCAAAAGGACAGGGTTCAGAGAGCTTCCAGGTCAGTGAAGAAGAATGCTTCCATGTGCCAGGACAGTAAGGCATCCTCCCAAACTTCATGGCGACAGAAGTTCCTGTGCTCAGGAAACTTCCAGACCTCATTCTATGTATGTCTTCATCTGGCTGCTAACTCTTCTTTAATATCCTTTGTAATAAACTAGGAATCTAGAAAGTAAGAGGCTTCCCAGCTGGCTCAGTGGTAAAGAATCTGCCTACCAATCCAGGAGACCCAGGAGACTTGAGTTGGGTTCCAGGAAGGCCCTCTGGAGGAAGAAATGGCAACTCACTCCAGTATTCTTGTCTGGAGAATCTCATGGGCAGAGCTGTCTGGTGGGCTACAGTCCATGGGGTCGCAGAGTCGAATACCACTAAGTGGCTAAGCACGCATGCACACACTAGTAAGTAAACTGCTTTCCTGAATTCTGTGAGCTGTGCTAGCAAATTAAACAAAACTACAAATTAAAAATTAATACAAAATAGATGGTTTTCTAAAAGATAAAAATTAATGGAAATGACTAAGAAGAATTAGAAATCCTAAGCCTCAGAATCATAGAGGAAAGGGAAAATGTGGTCAAAGAAATCCTCTTAAATAGACAAGAGTTCTGAGAACTTCATGGGCAAATTTAACCAAATTTCTAAGAAGTATATATATACCTGGGGCTTCCCTGGTGGCTCAGAGGTTAAAGCGTCTGCCTCTAATGCGGGAGACCCGGGTTCGATCCCTGGGTCGGGAAGATCCCCTGGAGAAGGAAATGGCAATCCACTCCAGTATTCTTGCCTGGAGAATCCCACGGACGGAGAAGCCTAGTAGGTTACAGTCCACGGGGTCGCAAAGAGTCGGACACGACTGAGCGACTGAACTGAACTGAACTGATATATATACCTATATGCTATGGTCTGAATGTTTGTGTCCCTCAAAAATTTACGTGTCGAAATCCTAATGTCTAAAGATGGTGGGGCCTTTGGGGGGTACTTAGGTCATGAGGATGGGGCCATCAAGAATGGGACTCCTAAAAAAAAAAAAAAGAATGGGACTCGTGTCTTATAAAAGTAGTTCCAGGAAACCCCTAGACTTTCCCTTCCATCCTTGGAAGAGACAGGATGAGGGATGTCACCAACACATGATCATGCTGATGCCTTGACTTGGACTTCCCAGCTCCAGAACTTTGAGAAATACATTTTCTGTCGTTTATAAGCTACACAGTGTCCAATGTTTTGTTACAGCATTCCAAACAGGCAAAGACACTATAATGCAGGTAAATTTAATCAAATGGTTCAGAAAATAGAAAAGGAAGAAGAGCATTCTGACTCATTCTACAAAGTAGATATAAACTTATTTCAAACTTGCAGAGCACACACACACGTAAAAACTATGGGTCTTCCCACTTACAGAGAGAAATGCTTAGAGCAAACCTTACAACGTATTTAAAGAATTCTGTATTCCAACTATGTTAGATCTAGTCCCTCAGCCCTCAGCATCCACTCCCACCTCCTTCATCGTACCTATCATTACTTCGGAGAATGGAAAGCTATGAATGACATTTTCCAGATTCCCTTTTATTTTCTTGATGCAAATTTGTAAACACCAATTAAATTCAATAATGTGTGAGACTTGGGAGTAAAAATGAAGCAGGAGCTAACTTTCTATTGATAATAAAGGTCATAAATTGTGAATTTCCAGATGCAGTTGTGGCTAGACTGAGTATTCCTGTGTCCAGCCATCAGACCCTTATGGGTGAAAAGAAAATTGTGATGGGACTTCCTTGGTGGTCCCTTCCAATGCAGGAGGTGCAGGTTTGATCCCTGTTCAGGACACAAAGTTCCCATGGTCAAAAAGTCAAAACATAAGACAAACAATATCATTACAAATTCAATAAAAACTTCAAAAAGAAGAGAAAATCGTGATGAGGTTGGCATGGAGGCAAAACTCTCTGGATGCTGCAGACCCTGGGATCACCGTTACTGCAGTATGACCTGGACCTCAAGGGCATCATTCAAGAATTGCCAACTCAGAGAGATATAGAAGCTGAAAGGGGCCAGGCCCACCACTGCTTTGAATAGGCAATGGACATCTCAAATGGACAAGTGTTGGACAGCAAGAGTCAATCTCAGTGACCATTATCTTTTATCACAGGTTTCTTCTGCAGAATAGCTGAGTTTGTGGTTTTGTTTTTCAGAACTCTGCTTCAGCAAGATGTGAAAAAGATATGAGGTTATGGAAGCTCATCCAATTCCAGATATGATGAAGGAAGAGGGCCACCAGGAAACTGCCCCCTGTCCCCAGAAGACTGGGTTGAATTTATCACTTAGCCACCTGCTTGGCCCTAATCCTCCTTCAGTGGCCAGTGGATGAGGAAGGTGCGTGTCCACATTAAGAAGCAGACAACTGGACATGAACTTTCATGGTAGAAAGAAACCAGCAAGAAACAGAATGCTGACCATGCTGGGCAAGCTGGATGAACGTGTGCATCTAAACAAGGACTGCTCTGTGTCCTCGCATTCGAATGAGGTCGTGCTGGGAATTCCCTCTGCAGGGATCTGGCAGGACTGACATGCAGTTCTCTAAATGCTCATGTTTGTCTCATCTTTTTTGTTATTTATTAAAGTATTAACACACTTTATATTAATTAAAATACTGATTAATTGGCATACTATTAATAAAATACTAATTAATTGATACACTGTTAATTAAAGTATTAATATACTATATATTAGTTAATATACTATATACTAGCATTAACATACTATATACTATATTCTCATCTTTATATAATTAAAAAAAAAAAAACGGTCCAAATGTGAAGAAAAGTAAAATGCTGTGTATTGAGTGCTGCTGGTGTCGCTGTTTTCAACTTCTGAAACACTGTTTGTGGTTTTTATTGTTGTTATACTCATTTATAAATATATCACACTGCATTTACCAAAAAAAAAGGAGAAAGAATCCCCAACTCTCATTAATTTAGTCTCCAATCATTTTTCATATTTAAATTTAGGGTGCACAAAAAAATTTTAATTTTAATTTGAGTTTTCTAGTATACTAGCCTCTTGACATTCTTATTTTCTTTTGTTGTGTTTGATGTTTATTATACGAATATCATTAGCCAATATAAAAGCTAGAACTTTATAACATGTCTATGTGCTCCTGCCAATCCTGCCTCCTGCCTACCATACAAATGTCACCATTATATTGAGCTTTGATTATCAAACCTTTGATTTGTTTTCACTTTTACCATATATGTGCCTAAACAATGCAAGCATACTGATTAAAGTTGGTGGCTCAGAGGTAAAGAACTTGTCTGCCAATCTAAGAGACATGTGTTTGATCCCTGGGTCAGAAGATCCCCTAGAGAAGGCAATGGCAACTCATCCAGTATTCTTGCCTGGAAAATCCCCTGGACAGTGGAACCTGGCGGGCTACAGTCCATGGAGTCACACGTCAGACATGACTTTGTGACTAAGCAGGCACACACTGATTAAAGTTATCCCCATGAACAACTCTTCATTTTAAAAACCACATTTCAAAGACCCTAGATTTCTCTTAATACAGCATTTGTTGGATGATGTTTATAAATGAAAAATGTAGATATATGTACTTCCCCATGTGGTTGTACCAATATAAATTCAAATCAGTAAAGTGTAAGAGATCTCATTTATCTACATCTCCAACACTTGGTATTACCTATTTATTCATTTTTGCCATTAAAATGGGTATGAAATATTATATTACTATGATCTTGACTTGCAGTTCTCAAGTTATGAGTGAAGCTGAGCAGCTCTAAACATACAGCTTATTAGGTTATGTACTTCCTCTTCCATGAAGTGCTTTTTACTTATTTTTCCCAATTTTTGCCTTTCTAATTATTTCATGACAGTTGTTTAAGGTTCTTGGTATTAATACTGTGCTCCTTAAAAGTAATTGAAATATCTTCTCCCAGCTCAGTTTTCAAAATTTTTTAATTTAAAAACACTATAAAGGGTTTTGATAAACACAAGTTCATAAAGAATCTGCCTGCCAGTGCAAAAGATACAGGTTCAATCCTAGATCTGGAAGATCCCCTGGAGAAGGAAATGGCAACCCACTCTGTATTCTTGCCTGGGAAATTCCATGGATAAAGGAACCTGGTAGGCTATAGTCCATGGGGTCACAAAAGAGCCAGACACAATTTAGCAACTAAACAACAACAAAGCCTTTTAATAGACAAAATAGTACAATATCTGGAACAAGGAATGTCGAAAAGAAGTATGAAAAAAGAGAAGAAAAGAATGAATAACAAACTAAACAGAAAAAAATTAAGGAAAGCTCATCCTAAGATTAGTGGGAAAGAGGTTAATAGAAGAGGATGAACTGAAGAGAGAAAGGCATTGGAATATCCCCATGACCTGATATGATAAGAATTATTGTAAGTTACAAAAGGAAATTATAATTTTACAATGGGTCTAAATTTTAAAGATGTTAGTGAATAAAGTTCCACTCATAGGTAAATCTTCTTCATCTCACATATTGATTTCCTTTTAGAATCACAGAAAACATCGTTCCAGCCCCATCCTCTCCCATTCCAGAAAACAACTGAGGCACATTCCTCTGCAGAAAAGTTGGGTTCATTTTGGTGCCAAAATCTAAGGAGAAACAAAGGGTAAAAACACTTCAGTGAATGCTGAGTGATTGACTAGAAGGTACTTAGGGTTAGGGTTGAAAAAATTGGGGTTCAGGATGAAAGAACATCCCAATAATGACTCCTTTTCTTCATATAGCCATCCTCAAAAACCTCACATGCAAAAAGAAAAAAAAAACCTCACATGCAAGTGGCTTCCCTGATGGTTCAGTGGTTAACATTTTGCTTCCTAGTGTAGAGGGCACAGGTTCGATCCCTGGTCAAGAAGCTAAGATTCCACATGCCTTGAGACCAAAAAACCAAAACATAAGCAGTATTGTAACAAATTCAATAAAGACTTTAAAAATGGTCCACATCAAAAAAACAAAGTCTTAAAAATAAAACCACATGTGCAGACACATACTTTCACTCTTGCTAATCTAAAATTCTCCTGGAAAATAAGTTTTTATGAAACAAGGCAAGATTTAATGTTTTAAAACCTGATCTTCACTTCCTCTCCTATACAGAGCACTTATCCTGACCTCTCTCACTTACGCACTCTTATCATATTCCTAAATCTCTCCGTCCTCATGGAGCTACACAAAGTGAGTATCAGAATGCTTGAGTCTGGGATACAATCTGTGGTAGGGTGGGACAGAAGGGACAGGACATTATTTTTTAAATTAAAAGAACTGGTACTGCTGCTGACTCATTTGACTTTAAGGAAGTAATTAAATTCTTCATCTACAAAGACAGGAATCACCACAAGTTCCCCAAATAGCTCACAAGGTTGTGTAATAATGTATAATTAAATTCAGGGTTTTTTTAAGCCACAAACAAATAGTATTATTATATAATTTTCCTATTAGAATTTGAACATAATACTGCTTCAGACATTTAAATCTTATTAATTGGAGAAATACTTAACTGAATTGTTTAGGAGCAGCAAAAGTAACAGTTAAGAGCACCATCTTTGGACTTTTTAAACAGAGTTGAGACTACTTTCTCACCTTACTAATTTATTGAACTTGGGCAATTTATTCTATTTCTTATCAGTAAAATGAGTTCTGAAAAAGAAGTTTTTATGAAATTTAGGTAAGATAATGCACGCACTTAGTAAGAACTTAATGATTGTTAGACTCTTGTTTTCAAAGTTATAGCCATTAGTATTAGCTTTAATAGTTGCTGCTAACAAAATTTCTCTAATTTTTTTTGTGTAAACAAGGCACTAGGTTCATTAATCTGAGTCTGCACTCACCCCTGGAAAATCCCATGGACGGAGGAGCCTGGTGGGCTACAGTCCATGGGGTTGCGAAGAGTCGGACACGACTGAGCAACTTTACTTTCACTTTTCACTTTCATGCATTGCAGAAGAAAATGGCAACCCACTCCAGTGTTCTTGCCTGGAGAATCCCAGGGATGGGGGAGCCTGGTGGGCTGCCGTCTATGGGGTCACACAGAGTCGGACACAACTGAAGTGACTTAGCAGCAGCAGCAGCAGCAGCACTCACCTGACATTTTCCTTGTAAGGTGTCTGATCAATCCATTGCCAGTTGCCATTTCCTTGTGGGTCTGAGAGTCCCAGGAAATAAGAAAATGTTTTATTCAGCTGCTGGATAATGAAATCCTATGTGAAGAAAAAGAGTCACAGGCTGAAATTTCCAGGTTGGATCAAGTAAGGGTTATCTCTGGCTCTGGAGAAAAGGAAATGCAGGTCTGAGGAACGGCGTCATGACGGCACACTGAACAAGGGTGACGGCTAAAAACACCAACACTGTCCCAGAAGGAAGAAAGCTCTGTGCTGTGAGTCCCCATCTCAGACGATTTACTCTCTTCTTCACCAAGCGACAATTCTTTTTCAATGTACAGATCAGTTTCTGTGCTTTAAATGTTTAATAAATTTTACAAATGTGTGTGTGTCATCTTATTTATCATTGTTTATCAGTAAAATTACATTTGGGTCATCAAAATTCAAATTTGTTTGTCTACTTTCCTAAGCAGTACTTCTCTAGGAAATAGATTTCCATACTTGCAAAAGTTAAACATAAAGGAGTTCTAACTAAATTTTAACTGTAGCGTGTGATTAATTTCTGAAATTATTATTAGTTTTGACCAAGAGGAGTCAAGATGGAGCGTAGAAAGACCCCGAGTTCCGTCCTTTCACAGCACACCAGGATTACAACTATTTATAAAGCAACTGGCAATGAGAATGACCTGCAGGCTAGTTGAAAGATCTTCTACAACTTAACAACAAAGTGACTGGTAGATGGGTCAGAGACACAGAGGAGTCAAGATCCATACATCCAGATAGGTAACCCACAGATGAGATGGTAATTAAAATTACAGAGATTATCTACAAGAAGCAATAGACCATAGAGCAGTTAACTGGATAAAAAAAACAAACTCCAGTGAGACTCACTTCAGTCTTAAGGACGCACACAGACTGAAAGTGAACAAGTGGAAAAAGATAATCCACACAAATGAAGCTAAAACGGAGCAAGGGTAGCAAAAAATGAATTTGGACCATTACCTTACACTGCATAAAAGAAAAAGAATTCAAAATGGAAGAAAGATCTAAATATAAGACCCATAACTATAAAAATTGTGAAAGAAAACACAACAGAAGTGTTCTATGACACTGGATTTGGCAATTTTTTAGCTGTGACACCAAAATCATAGGCAACAAAGAAAAAATAAACTAACTTAACTACATCAAACTCTAAAACTTCTGAGCATCAAAGGAGATAATCAACAGAGTGTAAAGGCAACCTGTGAAATGGGGAAAAATATTTGAAATCATATACCTGATAAGGAATTGATATCTAAAATATATAAAACTCCTATAGCTCAACAAAAAACCCCACAGATATCTCAATTTTTAGAATAGGGAGAGTACTTGAATACACATTTCTCCAAAGAAGGCATGCAAATGATCAACAAATATATGAAAAGATGCTTGATGCTGCTAATCATTAAAGAAAAGGAAATCAAGTCACAATAAAATATAATTTCACACCCATTAGGATGGCCACTACTAGAATAAAGACAAAGAAAATAATGTGTTGTTAATAAAATGGAGAAATTGGAACCTTTGTGTACTCTTTGTGGGACTATAAAATAGTGTACCACTGTATAAAACAGAATAGTGGTTCCTAGAAAATTCAAATTAGAATTACTATATGATCCAGCAAGCCCACTTCTGGATATATATGCAGATAATTGAAAGCAAATTTTCAAAGATCATCTGTGCTTATTGCAGCATTGTTCAGGAGAGCCAGGTGATGGAGCATCCCAAACGTCCATAAACATATGAATGGATAAGTGATACATGTTTTATACATAGAGTGGAATATTATTCAGACTTACAAAGGAGGAAAATCCTGTCAAATGCTACAAAATGGATAAGTTTTAAAGATATTATACTAAGTGAAATAAGGCAATCACAAAAATACAAAATACTATATGATGCCACTTGTATGAGGTATTAATAGTCAAACTCATAAATACAGAAATTAAAAGGGTGGTTTCCAGGGACTGGAGGGAGGGGGAAATGGGTTGTCACTGTCCATTGGGTATAGAGTTCGGTTTGGCAAGATGAAAAAGTTGTTAAATCTTGTTATTGAGTTAGTCAAAAAGTTCATTTGGGTTTTTCCATAAGACATTAGCTCTAATACTTGGGCGAAGAGCTGACTCTTCTAAGAAAGGACTCTGATGCTGGGAAAGATCGAAGGCTAGAGGAGAAGGGGATGACAGAGGATGAGATGGTTGGATGGCATCACTGACTCAATGGACGTGAGTCTGAGCAAACTCCAGGAGATGGCGAAAGACAGGGAAGCCTGGCATGCTGCAGTCCATGGGGTCGCAAAAAGTGAGACATGACTGAGCGACTGAACAACAATAAGACATTACAAATACAATAATGTGAATATAGTTAGCACTACCAAACTGTACACTTAAAAAGAGTTAAGGTGGTAAGTTTTGTTATTCTCTTTCCTCAGTTTTTCAAAAATTTTAATGAAAAATAAAGAAAACCAAAGTACCTGCTCTGTTTCTGTGTTGATTACCACCAAGTGTGCTCCCATCCCAACGCAGTTCTGCTCACTCTTAGCCCAGAAATTCTCTTCAGAAGAAATAAAGTAGCAGCTGGAACCGAACGGCTTCCAGGTTCCCGGGCAACATCCCCAAATCTTTTCTGTATTGCGTAAAAGGAAAGGGTGAGTCTAAGATGAGACTAATAAGCTTAAAGGGGCATGTTCTATACATATAAAAGTCTGATGATCTGTAGTCATTTTTCAAAGATAGGTTTCTTAATTCACGTATTTTCCTTCAGTTACCTTAATTATATAATTTGACGCCATAGAATTGCTTAAGCAATAAGCCTTCAATATTTACTAAGGTTTGCTAGCAAAATTTTTCTGGATTTTTTTTTTGCAAAAAAAAATCACTATCAGTATTTTTTTTCCTATTCTTCATATTCTTTATACATTAGAAGCACCAAATTCTTTCGGAGTTTCAAATGATTGACATAAGTGAATCTGGAATTCCAGTTCTGCTTAATAATCTTGGGCAAGCCACAGAGCCTCAAATTTTTAACATTTTAATAATGATAATTATTCTCAGGATGATTGTGGGAATTATTATTATTTATCATTAGAATTCTGTCTCTACCATTTATTATATATGTCCTTGAGCAAATTCCATAACCTCCTTGCACCTCATTTTTCTAATCCTTAAAATGGAAATAACAATACCAAACTCAAGGTGAGAGTTAATCACATAATATATACAAAGCACTTTAAAGAATGCTTAAGATGTAATAACTGCTCATAAATATTACCTTGTAACAAGATGTGTATAAGAGACAGATTATATATTCTGATCACTATTAAAAATTGTCTTTTCATAAGACTTTTCAAAATGTGCCTTAACAGATTATTTTAATTTTAAAAGTCTAATTTGACTGACTGTTTTGATAGTAGGGATTGGTTTTGCCAATTAATTATACATTGCAAACATTTTTCACATGTTAAATACAAATCTCCAGTTCCAAGGTTGACAAAAATACTGAAAAATGTGATAAGTAGAAGAATTTATCAAAAAGGCATATTGATTTTAATATATTTCAATTTCCTAACTGTTCTGAGAATAATGGACTGATTAAAATGCTTTGTAAGTATTGAAAAACAGATGTAATTAATAGTCATTTGATAAGACTTCTTAAACATTTTTGGTGTACTTTCCAGAAACTGAGAAAGCAAATGACTACTGACTGAAAAATAGCAAGACTTTGCAAATTATTCCACTTATTATTCCTAACACCCAACAGCATTGAAAAATAACCTAATCAAATTCTCAGCAGACCACCACAAATAATTTTTGGTACTAGAACACTGTATGATTTCTGGCAAATAACTCTGAAAATTTTCAAAAAATTGACTGACATCCTAACAAAGCACATTCTATGCCTATCTACTTATTTAGGTAAGTAAGGCTTATCTAAAGTTTGTGTTGCTAAAGTGAAAAACAGGAATAGAATTGACGTTGAATTCTCTCTCATTCTAGTAATAATGTTAACCAAGTAGATACTGTCTGTTTGCATTTTTCAAGTCCCATTTATCTAACTAAGAGATGGACTTCCAATAGGATTTTATTAGTAGTAACTTATCAATATTTAAAGTACATTTGTGATGTTTCAAACACAAGAAATTCATTACACTTAAAGCCCAGCGTTCCACAGAATATAAATATATTAATAAAACTGGAGCATAACTGCTAGAAGACGTCAAAATGATCCTATACATGGATCACCATGAATGTGACAACTAATACGCAGACTGATACCACAAACAATTGCCATTGGTGATGTGATATGCTGAAATAATAATGTTGAATAAACTTCTGAACAAAAGAAAAAATAAAAATATTAATGTATACTTATCTACATATTTTGGCAAATGGGGGAAGTGTGATGCAAATATTAGTCCAAGGGGGAAAAAGAATCATGTAAAATATCTAACCGTTAAATGTGGATCTTAATGTGGATCTTTTTTAAAGTTTTTACTGATTTTATTACAATGTTGCTCTTGTTTTCTGTTTTTTGTTTCTGCTTTGTGTTTTGATTCCCAATCAGACTTGCACCCCCTGCACTGGAAGATGGAGTCTTAACCACTGGACCGCCAGGGTAGTCTTGGTGACTCCTTTTTTTTCAATGCATGATGAGAGTGGAGGTAACACTTTGTAATGCCATTAAGACACTAGTAGATACATTTTTAAAAGATGCAGCAGGTTTTTTAAATGTTAATATTAACAGTGCTCCAGAAATTGAAGCCTTTGCTTCTATGTGTGCTCAGTTGCTAAATTGTGTTCAACTCTGCGACACCAAGGACTGTAGCCCACCAGGTTCCTCTGTCCATGGGATTATCCAGGCAAGAATACTGGAGTGGGCCACCATTTTTTGCTTCTATGCTGCTGCTAAGTCGCTTCAGTCGTGTCCAACTCTGTGCGACCCCATAGACGGCAGCCCATGAGGCTCCCCTGTCCCTGGGATTCTCCAGGCAAGAACACTGGAGTGGGTTACCATTTCCTTCTCCAGTGCATGAAAGTGAAAAGTGAAAGGGAAGTCGCTCAGTCGTGTCCGACTCTTAGCGACCCCATGGACTGCGGCCCACCAGGCTCCTTCGTCCATGGGATTTTCCAGGCAAGAGTGCTGGAGTGGGGTGCCATACATGATGCAAAAATATAATCAAATTAAATTATGTAAGGGAGAACATAATCTCTTTTTTTTACATTTACAAATTTATTTTTTATTAAAAAAAATTTTTTTGCCCAACATATTACAGACAGAAAACTGTATAAAACTGATGTATACATTAACAAATTATTGAAAGTTGAACATCCTTATAACTCCCACTTAGGTCAAGATATGGAATTTTACCAGCTACCCCAGATGGGCATATACATGCCCCATCTTAATCACAAGACCCTTTCTACCCTTCTAGATATAATAACTGCTTTTCAAAATCCTTTTAGGGGCTTGGCAAGCAGAACAGTTTAAATGTGACAGGTCGGGCTTCCCTGGTGGTCCAGTCGTTAGGATTGCCTTGCAACGGAAAGGACACCGGTCTGATCCCTGGTTCAGGAAGATTGCACATGCAGAGGAGTCACTAAATTTATGTGCTGCAACTACTGAGCCTGTGTGCTGCAACTGTTAATACTGAAGCCTGCACACCAAGAGACTGCGCTGCACAGCAAAAAAAGCCACCGCAGTGAGGAGCCCATGCACTGCATCTAGAGAAAGCCCGCATGCAGCAACGAAGACCCACCACGGTCGAAAAATAAAATAAATAAATCTTTTTAAAAAAAAGAAAAGAAAAAAGAGGACAGGCCTAGGCAGAACACAGGTCCACTGGAAAACTCTGACTTTACCCATGCCTCTGAACATTTCAACACCTGGACTGGGTGGGGGAAAAAATGGGAAAGATACAATATGGATTTCAATTAGGTTTTAACTTCAATCAAATGGGAATTTTGTGTTTGAACTTTCATTTTTCCTTTTCATTGTCATAATAATTTGAAAAGTTATTGTTTAAAAATTGGGCATTTTTATTTGATGATATGGTATTACACAACAAACATAATTTCATCCTATAAGCTTATCTGTAACTTAATTGGTTGTGTTGAACACCCTGAATGGCCATAACATTAAGTTGGATAGATTTAGAGAGTGAATTTGAAGTCTCTTATGTCAGATGAATGTGGCTGCTGCTAAGTCACTTCAGTCGTGTCCAACTCTGTGCGACCCCATAGACGGCAGCCCACCAGGCTCCCCCGTCCCTGGGATTCTCCAGGCAAGAACACTGGAGTGGGTTGCCATTTCCTTCTCCAATGCAAGAAAGGGAAAAGTGAAAGGGAAGTCGCTCAGTCGTGTCCGACTCTTAGCGACCCCATGGACTGCAGCCCACCAGGCTCCTCTGTCCATGGGATTTTCCAGGCAAGAGTACTAGAGTGGGGTGCCATTGCCTTCTCCAGATGAATGTGGAGTTAATTTAATTAATATCCATCTGTTTTGTTCAATTCAGAGTATTCTGAAGGCAAAGACTTCCAAAAAAGTATTCTTTAAAATTTCAGTAGTTATTGTTGGAGTGTCTCCAGAAGTCAGGAGGAAGACAATCCTGTTAGGCTTATTTTTTCCTCCCCAGAAGGGCCAGCTCTACAGCTATTTGACAAAAAATAAATCTCCAATGTGATGACAAAACCATAGGTCAGGGAGAGTAAGGAAAATTACTCAACACCCCCATGCACTACATTCTTGCCAAATACCCAAAAAATGGGAGAATTTTCAACATCTCATAGAAATACAAAGAAACCTCTGCCCTCTCATTACCTTTCATAAGTTTCTTCATAAAAGCAGAGGAGGAAATATTTAGTTCCCGAAATAGCAGGAGTCTAATGCCTATTTGGGTCTCATTACTTGGAAGGAGTCAAGTCATAATGACCACTGCAAACATGCACTTTGCCTTTCTTGGGCTTTTGTGAGTCAGACCAGTGTTGATTCTGAATTGAACTCAACCAATTCTCTCTGTGGCTCAGATGGTAAAGATTTTCAGCTGGTAAAGAATCCGCCTGCAATGTGATTGGGAGACCCAGGTTTGATCCCTGGGTTGGGAAGATCCCCTGGAGAAAGGAATGGCTACCCACTCCAGTATTCTTGCCTGGAGAATCCCATGGACAGAGAAGCCTGGTGGGCTACAGTCCATGACTGAGCAACTAACACTTTCACTTTACTTTCAATTCTCCATGCACTAAATTACCAGGGCTATTGTTTAGAGTAGGGGCAGTCTCACTGAGACAGGACGACAGCAAAACAGCCATTTTGAAAGGACCGGGGAACAGATTTACACAAAACAGCCCTTGGAAGCTAAATAGGAGCTTGAGTCCCAGAGACAAGGGTGAAAAAAAGCAACAAAACAAAAACACACTTGCAGGAATAAAAGACTGACTTTATCTCTGCTACGCTAACAAGTATACCTAGTTGCCACAAGAAGCTCACCTAAATATTTTAACCTTATCTGTTTCTGTGATTTCTTGCAGAAAATCGTCATGCATTCCTTTTCCCTCACACAAGCTCTTTCTGTTCCTGACAGCCACCATGGACCCATCTGCCATGATTTTAAAAGTTTGATGGACTTTCCTGGTGAGCCAATGGTTAAGAATTCTCCTTAAAATGCAGGGGACTTGTGTTTAACCCCTCATTAGGAAACTAAGATCCCACATGTGCTGTGCTTAGCCGCTCAGTTGCATCTAACTTTCGCGACCCCATGGACTGAGGACCCCACATTCCTCTGTCCTTGGGATTTTTCAGGCAAGAATATTCGAGTGGATTGCCATTTCCTCCTCCAGGAGATCTTCCCCCCAACAGGGATCGAACCGTGTCTCCAGTGTCTCCTGCATTACAGGCAGATTCTTGGTAATTATGTGCTGCTGAAACCACAGAGCCTGTGCTGTTTAGAGCCTATGTGCCTCAGTGAATACTCAGCACAACCAAAATGCTAAAATATTTTTTTTAATGTTTGACAGTTGTTGGAAATTATCAGTGATCATGGGACAAAATCTCCTTATTGTTATAAAAGCAACTCACCCCCTACTACTTGGGGAGCTGGCATTTTTCTCCCTGCCTTCTCTCTTGTGTACAAGCTGTCTACTTTAATAAAAAGCTTTGCCTGCCTAAGACTCTTGTGGAATCAATATTCATTTCTATGGTATCACTGTCCAAGGATCTGGAAAGGACGTGGTAACGCCATCCTGAGCCATGTTCTGAGATCCAAGTTGACCATAATAAAACTGATTCTTGGAATGGATATGGGCATTATTTTTATTCATTTATTTTGGGCTGTGCTGGGTCTTTTTTTTGCTGTGTGTGGGCTTTTCTCTAGTTGTGACGAGTGGAGGCTACTCTCTCTCTGCAGTGCATATGCCTCTCATTGCAGTGGCTTCTCCTGTTGCCAAGCGCAGGCTCTAGGGCACACAGGCTTCAGTAGTTGTGGCATGTGGGCTCCGTAGTTGCCTCTCCTGAGCTCTTGAGCACAGGCTCAATAGTTGTAGTGCAGGAGCTTAGTTGCTTCACAGCATGTGAGATCTTCCCCGATCAGCGATCAAACCCACATCTACTGCTTGGTAGGTGGACTTTTTAACCACTGAACTCCCCTGAGCCTCGATTTGGGCATTTTAGATATCGAAAAGATTTTATCCATTTGGTAGAGGGTGAGGGTAATGTGAAATAAGAACCGTTAGGAATAATTTCCAGAGTGGGCTTCAGCAAATTACGAGGGTATGTTGGTAGCACATATTGAGGTCAACAAGGCTGGAGGAGGCATTATTTGAAGGCAAGTCTAGAACCTGATATGAACAATGAAGTTTAGATATATATTAATTATATCCATGCAGCAACTTTGCATGCTGTGCTGTGCTTAATCGCTCAGTCATGGCCGACTCCTTGCAACCCCATGGACTGTAGCCCACCAGGAGCTTCTGTCCATGGGGATTCTCCAGGCAAGAATACTGGAGTGGGTTGCCATGCTCTCTTCCAGGGGATCTTTCCCAACCCAGGGATCGAACCCAGGTCTCCCTCATTTCACCAGATTTTTTACCATCTGAGCAACCAAGGAAGCCTGCAGCAAATTTATTTTTTTTAATAGAATAAACCAATCTTGAACTCAACCCTGACCTCTCTCTGAGAAAAGGGGTAGTCTAGTTAAACATTGCATCATCTTACCTGTCACCCTTGTCCCTTCACTGAAGCAGGTTAGATTTGAATGATGTGTGTGCAGCTCAGACAGCCTTTTGCCAGTGTTGCCATATGTAAAGTAATAAGTCACTGTAAAAGGAGAAGAAGGATTAGTATCCTTCCGTTCTTTCACTATTGAGCCTTATGCTCTAAATCTGTGCCGCGCTGGCTTACCTGCACCTGCCGCCACTCTCTTCTTTCTAAGCCAGCTCAATAAAGACCATGCTGATTGTATATGGAATCTAGGGAAAATGTACTGATGAACCTATTTGCAGGGCAGGAACAGAGACCTGGACATAGAGAATGACTTGTGGACACAGGGTGAGAAGGGGAAGATGGGATGAATTGAGAGAGTAGCATTGACTCATCCACACTACCATGTGTAAAATGGATAGCTAGTGAGAAGCTGCCATTTAGCACAGGGAGCTCAGCTGGGTGCTCTGTGACCTGGAGGGGTGGGATGGGGCGTGGAAGAGAGGCAGAAGAGGGAGAGGATATATGTATCCATATGGCTGATTCACACTGTTGCACAGCAGAAACTAATGCAATTATGTGCTGTGTGTTAGTCACTCAGTCATGTCCAACTCTTTGAGACCCCCTGGACTATAGCCCACCAGGCTCCTCTGTCCATGGAATTCTCCAGGCAAGAATACTGGAGTAGGTTGCCATTTAAACTCCAATTGAAAAAAAAAATCATTTACTGCTTGCTTGTATGCATTATCATGTTTGTTTTTATGCCTACACATTTATTTTTTACTCTTTCCCCTATTAAAATTTAAGCTCTATGTTCTAGGGCAGAGATTCTGTTTTCTTTTTTTTTTTTTTTTTCATTAATTTTTATGAGTACGGTTCCTTTACAATATTGTATTAGTCTACTGTCCAGCAAAGTGAATGAGCCATACATCTACATATATCCTCTCCCTTTTGGACTTTCTTCCCATTCAAGTCACCCCTGAGCATTAAATAGCGTTCCCTGTGCTATTATACAGTATGTTCTCATTAGTTGAGATTCTGTTTTCTATACCAGTTAATCACCTAGAGCTGTGATGATCACAATAATCAATAGACACTGTTCATTCACTGGCTATCTGCTTCTCTTCAAATTTTTTTAACTCTTTATTTTGTATTGGTGTATAGCCGATTAACAATGTTGTGATAGTTTCATGTGGACAGTAAAAGGACACAGTCGTACATATATATATGTATCCATGCTCCCCCAAACTGCCCTCCCATCGAGGTTGCCACATAACATTGAGCAGAGTTCCATGTTCTATACAGTAGGTTCCTTGTTGGTTATCCATTTTAAATATAGCAGTATGTACATGTCCATTCATAACCCCCTAACTATCTCTTTCCTCCATCCTTTCCCCACCCCCTGACCCAGCAACTATAAGCTCATTCTCTAAGTCTGTGAGTCTTTTCTGTTTTGCAAGTAAGTTCATTTGTATCATTTTTTTTTAGATTCCACATATAAGGGATGTCATATGATATTTCTCCTTTTCTGTCTGATTTATTTCACTCGTATGACAATATCTAGGTCTATCCATCTTGCTGCAAGTGGCATTATTTCATTTTTTTAATGGCTGAGTAATATTCCATTGTATACATGTACCACATCTTTTTTATTCATTCACCTGTTGATGGACATCTAGGTTGTTCCATGTCTTAGCTATTGTAAACAATGCTGCAATGAACATTGGGGTACATGTATCCTTTGGATCATGTTTTGCTCCAGATATATACACTCAGGAGTGGGGTTGCAGGGTCTTATGGTAGCTCTCCTTAATGTTAATAATCCTGAAGTGAGTTTGCAGTTTATTCCAGTATTTTTAAAAATTTCTGACTGCTGGTAGCTACACTTAAACATAGAGGATAAATAACAACCAAGGGGAGACTTTAAACCTTTAGAGTCATTTTAAATGTCTCAAATGAATATAAACTTTTATGTTCAAAGTGTGCACATTGAGTAAGACCTGTTCTCTTTCAGGTCCTGACTTGATTCTTCACTCATATCCTTCTCGTCCTTCTGTTATTGAAACCTTGTACTGTCAAACGTTACTACCTCTCTCTTAGCCTATGTCTCCGAGTTCTGAATACCTGCTTCCTCTTGATTACTGAAATAACTACCCTTAAACCCCTTTCTCTCTTGCACTTGACCCTGTAAAGTAAAGCAAATTCTAATCCTGGTGATAATTCTTTGTGCTTTAATGAAGACTATAAGATTGATTTACATGTCAGAAGGAGCTTCAAATATGGCCCATTTGACATAGGAGGTCAGTTTCACCCCTCAGATTATTCAATAACTATTTTTAACCACCTTGTCAGTGAATAGAGAACTAAATTGTGGGTTAGAGAGCAAAAAGACCTTTAAGACTTCTCACAAAATGAACTTGAACTATTTAACTGGAAGCAAAGGGAACAGGAAAGAAATACTTTATTCTCTTCTAGTTCCAATATTCCACTTGAAAACTTTTTCCTTTCCTAATGGGAAAGACTCCCACATGAAAACCAAAGACCCTAATCTAAAGTATTATGATCATAAAGGCAGTTATGGCTGTCCTCTCACTAGAGGGCTTTATGACACGTGATCACAGTGAACCCAGGAGTGAAGATAGAGTCCTCGAGGATGGCGACAAGCCACATACAATCTAGGTGAAGTCATGATTCGGTAAATGCTAGTAAAACCAGGCAAAATAAGTCTGGAAGAAGAACCAGTTATCAAAACATGGAGGAAGCAGAGAAAAGGGAGGAGGAAGGGAGAGGAAGATGAAGAAAAAGCATGGCATTCCAAGTAAGAGCTAACATATTAATGCATGAAGGAGAACATATTCTAGGGAAAGAAAGAAAGTGAAAGAAAGTGAAGTCGCTCAGTCGTGTCCGACCCTTTGCGACCCTATGGACTGTAGCCCACCAGGCTCCTCTGCCCATGGGATTCTCCAGGCAAGAATACTGGAGTGGGTTGCCATTTCCTTCTCCATGGGATCTTCCTGACCCAGGGATTGAACTCAGGTCTCCTGCATTGCAGGCAGACGCTTTAACCTCTGAGCCACCAGGGAAGCCCTTATTCTAGGGAAGGGGTCCCCAACCTCTGGGATCTAATGCCTGATGATCTGAGGTGGAGCTGATGTAGTAATAATAACAGAAATAAAGCTCACAATAAGTGTAATGTGTTTGAATCATCCTGAAACCATTCCCCACCCTAACCCCTAGTTTGTGGGAAAATTGTCTTCCACAAAGTGGGTGCCTGGTGCCAAAAAGGTTGAGGATCACTGCCTAGAGGGTCTACATTGAACTTGATGGGGAAGGGATCAAGAGACATAGTGCCTCAATGATGAACTTACCCACACAGCTCACAATGAAGCATGCACTGAGGAGGGCTAAGCCAAGTATTGCAATACACCAGAGCCTCACCCGGAAGCAGGATTCTGCATTCCCTGTCAAGCCAGCAAGACAGATGTAGTTACCAGGAGTTCCAGGAAGAAAGAGACCCTAAGAAGCTTAGAGCAATGAAGACATCAGATGAAGAATCTCAGAGTAATTAAGAGACTTAAATAAGAACTTAGGGGACTCCCCTGGCAATCCAGTGGTTAAGGACCTGCCTTGCAATACAGGAGACACAGGTGCCACCCCTGGTCACAGAGATAACATCCCACATGCTGTGGGGCAACTGAACCCACGTGCCTCAACTAAGACCTAACACAGCCAAGTAAGTAAATAAGTATCTTTTTAAAAATAGAGAGAGAGCTTAGAAACACCCTCAAGATTAAATAACCAGGTAGTGGCTCTCAAAGGTGGAGCTAATGGTGAAGAACCCGCCTGCCAATGCAGGAGATATGAGACACGGGTCCAATCCTTGGGTCACAAAGATCCCCTGGAGAAAAAATGGCAACCCACTTGAGTATTCTTGCCTGGAAAACTCCATGGACAGGGGAGTCTGGTGGGCTACCATCCATGGTGTCACAAAGAGTCGGACATGACTGAAGCAACTTAGCAGCAGCTCTCAGGTCTTAAACAATCCAGGCAAAACTCATTCTCAGCCAAAGGTAATTTCCATTTCCTTCCGCTTTCTTCTTAATATTATAATCATCTGTTGATTTCCCCATCTTTCTCAAAATATCATTTCTGTCTCTTACTTCTCATAAACCTCTGTGGCATGTGGTTTCTTACGCTTTCAAGTGAGTCTGGCCTCTGAGGACTCATTCTTTCAGTCTCCCTTGACTCCACAATGTGGTCCAATCTCTTTCCCATCCATTTGTCTCTTCTCTCCAGATGACTCATCATTTCATCACACATTTATACCTTCCTTTCTTGAATGGAGAAAAGGAATGCTTACCTTCCCGCACCATTCTGTGAGCTCCCTGTGTTCAGGAGGCCCAAGAGCCTCCTTCTCTCTCTCTCTGAAGATGTTACCCAGAGCTCTGGCTTCATTCAAAGAAGTCAGAGCTCAGAGATGAACTGCTGAACACTCTGATGTGACTAAGAGACATGCAATATAAAGGGCACCTTGAAAGAAGAAGTCGCGGTTTGGACTCTAGATTCCAGTGATTTTTAAATAGGGGGTAAAATGAAAGAGAAACTGAGAAACCTAGCCTAAACTGTTCATGAGAACTTCAACAAGAATACTCACATCATTTGTTCACTTTCTGACAGAAAGTGTCTCTCTCTGATTCCTACTCAGAACAGAGTAGGAATCTTTAAAAAAATTATTTGTAAGAGGTAATTAATTCAGTGGTCCTTAGCCAATTTGGGGGGTTTTCCTTGTGGCCGAGTGGTAAAGAATCTTTCTGCCAATTCAGAAAACTTGGGTATAATCCCTGGGTAAGGCAGATCCCTTGAAAAGGAAATGGCAACCCACTCCAGTATTCTAGCCTAGGAAATCCCATGGGCTGAGGAGCCTGGTAGGCTACAGTTCATGGGGTCGCAAAAGAGTCAGACATCATTTAACAACTAAACAACAAGCCAATTTTTACATTGAGTTTTATGTAAGACTTAACCCATGTGTTTAATAGTGTCCTAGGAAGTGAGCAAAAGTCTGATTGAATAGATATGACTTCGATAATAAGGGTTAATATAATAAATTACATAAAGAACCATGGACATTGTTTAGGAACATAATGCAAAGTGGAAGAGACTGGAATCTATCTGTAAATGTGATAAAACATTCTTATTACATCAAGACCAAGACTGAAGAACATTTATTAATATATTACAATCTCCTTGATTAAGTAAGGAGGAGCTTGAAGTGGTATAACATCAAGGGTGAGCTTTATTAATTTCTTGTTATTACTCAAGGGCTTAGGGATCCTTCCTCACATACTGTTTCCAGAATGTAGAGTTTTCTGTTAACATTACATATATCTCCACAATCTCAATTGAGCAACCACAAATACAAGAAACAAAAATCAAAACTACCACGGATGTATGCCTGTTGAACGCAGCGGGATTTGTTTGTTTTTCTGACTGTGCCATGCAGTATGTGGGATCTTTACTCCTGGACCAGGAATCAAAGCCATACCTCCTACACTGGGAGCTCAGAGTCTTAACCACTGGACCACCAGGGAAGTCCCAACTCAGCAGAACTTTTTAAGTAATAGGGTAGTTATCAATAGCAATGAAAATAGACATTGAGACTAGGATTAAAAACCCACAAAAGTCTCCCCCGCCCCCAATTAGTTTGGGATGCAGCAAGTCATAATGGGAGAAGAAGTGATTATAAAACGTCACCATCTGTTTCCAGTTCCCCTCAGAGATGAAGAAACATAAACCCAAGGATGAAATCATTTCAGCATCCAGAAAAAGAATATTCTCCTCAAACGTGGAGAAAAGGGAACTCCATACACAGTTGGTGAAATGTAAATTGGTACAGCCACTATAGAAAACAGTATGGACATTCTCTAAAAAACTAAGAGTAGAACCATATGATCAGTAATTCCACTCCTGGGTATATATCCAGCAAAAATAAAAACTCTCATTTTAAAAGATGCACTGTCAATCAGCATTGGATCTGATTGACATTCATAGAATATTTTATCCAAAATGACAAAATACATATTTGTCCCCAACTCACATAGAATACTACCAAGATAGGCCACATTCTGGTCCATAAAATACCAGAAAATACAGATACACCTTAACAAATTTAAAATAATAGGAATTATACAATGTCTGCTCTCAGCCCACAGTGGTATTAAACTAAAAGTCAGTAATAAAAGAACAACTGGAAAATCCCAAAATACTTGGAGATTAAACAACACACCTCTAAAAGACACAAGAGTCAGAGAAGAATTTTTTTTTTTAGCCATGCCACAGGGCTTTCAGGGTTTAATTCCCCCACCAGGGATCAAACCAGGCCTACAGCAGTGAAAGAGCTGAATCCTAACCACTGAATCAACAGGAAATTCCCCCCAGTTTTTTAAATTTTAATTACATGAAATGAAATGTATCAAAATTTATGAGCTACAGCAAAGAAAATGCTTAGAGGAAAATTTTATACCATTTAAGCCCTATATCAGAAAAGACGAAAGACCTAAAATCAGTAACTTAAGCTTCCACCTTAGACAACTATAAAAACAGAGAAAATTAAATAGAAAGTAAGTAGAAGAAAAATAAATAATAAAAGTGAGAGTAGAAATTAATGAAATTGAAAACAGCAAAACAATAATGACAAGGAAACCAAATTTTTTCTTTAAAAATATCAACAAAATTATTTTTTAAATCAACAAAATTGATAATCTCCTAGCCAGTTAATGAAGAAAAGAATGAGAGAAGACATAAATTACCAAAATTAGAAGTGAAAAAGAAGTTATAAAAGGAGTTATCATGAATGACCCACACAGACGTTAAAAGAATAACTAAGGAATATTATGGGAAAAGCCCACATAACTACATGCATTATAGAACGTGGATCACCTCTATTCGTTGCTATAACACTTCTCAAAGCAGCTTACAATTAGCATTCTTATAAACATCTTTGTTAGACGTGCACTTTAACACTCCCCTGCATGCATTTCAGGACAGTCATCATGTCTATTCACTGACATAACAGTGGTCTGAACTCAACTTGCAAATTGCATTTTGGTTGTTGTTGTTTAGTCACTAAGTTACATCTGACTCTTTTGAGATCCCATGGTCTGTAGCCCACCAGGCTCCTCTGCCCATGAAATTCTCTGGGCAAGAATATTGGAGCAGATTGCCATTCCCTTCTACAGGGAATCTTCCCGACCCAGGGATCGAACCCAGGTCAATCTGCCTGCAATGCAGGCAGATTCTTTACTGTCTGCAAAATGAGGTCGTCTCTTTGGAAGACAGTCTGGCAGTTTCTTACAAAGCCATGCATAATCTTAACATAAAATCCAGCAACTGTGCTCTTAGATATTTACCTATATGAGCTGAAAGCATGTTCACACAAAAATCTGCACATGAATGTTTTGTTATTGTTGCTTAGTCCCTGAGCCATACTCGACTCTTTTCGGATCCCATGGACTGTAGCCCACGAGGTTCCTCTGTCCATGAAATTTCCCAGGCAAGAATACTGGAGTGGGCTGCCATTTCCTTCTCCAGAGGATCTTCCCAACCCAGGGATCAATCCAAGTCTGTGTGAATGTTTACAGCAGCTTTATTAACAGTTGTCAAAAACTGGAAACAACCATGATGCCCTTTGATAGGTAGATAGATAAACTGTTGGATCTAACATCTGTTGGATCATTGAAAAAGTAAGAGAGTTCCAGAAAAATATCTACTTCTGCTTTATTGACTATGCCAAAGCCTTTGACTGTATGGATCACAACAAACAGTGGAAAATTCTTCAGGAGATGGGAATGCTAGGTCACCTGATCTGCACCTGAGAAATATGTATGCAGGTCAAGAAGCAACAGTTAAAAGCAGACATGGAACAGACTGGCTCCAAATTGGGAAAGGAGTACATCAAGGCTATATATTGTCACCCTGCTTATTTAACTTATATGCAGAGTACATCATGAGAAATGCCAGGCTGGATGAAGCACAAGCTGGAATGAATATTGCTGGGAGAAATATCAATAACCTCAGATATGCAGATGACACCATCCTTATGGCAGAAAGTGAAGAGGAACTCAAAAGCCTCTTGATGAAAGTGAAAGAGAAGAATGAAAAAGTTGGCTTAAAGCTCAACATTCAGAAAACTAGGATCATGGCATCTGGTCCCATCACTCCATGGCAAATAGATGGGGAAACAGTGGAAACAGTGGCAGACTTTATTTTTGTGGGCTCCAAAATCACTGCAGATGGTGACTGCAGCCATGAAATTAAAAGACGCTTACTCCTTGGAAGGAAAGTTCTGACCAACCTAGATAGCATTTTCAAAAGCAGAGACATTACTTTGCCAACAAAGGTCCGTCTAGTCAAGGCTATGGTTTTTCCAGTGGTCATGTATGGATGTGAGAGTTGGACTGTGTTCCCAAGAAATCCCAGGGTTGATCTCCTTCAGAATGGACTGGTTGGATCTCCTTGCAGTCCAAGGGATTAGATGTGTATAAGAGACAGCTGCAGCCATGAAATTAAAAGACACTTACTTCTTGGAAGAAAAGTTATGACCAACCTAGATAGCATATTCAAAAGCAGAGACATTACTTTGCCGACTAAGGTCCGTTTAGTCAAGGCTATGGTTTTTCCTGTGGTCATGTATGGATGTGAGAGTTGGACTGTGAAGAAGGCTGAGCGCTGAAGAATTGATGCTTTTGAGCTGTGGTGTTGGAGAAGACTCTTGAGAGTCCCTTGGACTGCAAGGAGATCCAACCAGTCCATTCTGAAGGAGATCAACCCTGGGATTTCTTTGGAAGGACTGATGCTAGAGCTGAAACTCCAGTACTTTGGCCACCTCATGAGAAGAGTGGACTCATTGGAAAAGACTCTGATGCTGGGAGGGATTGGGGGCAGGAGGAGAAGGGGACGACCGAGGATGAGATGGCTGGATGGCATCACTGCCTCAATGGACGTGAGTCTGAGTGAACTCCGGGAGTTGGTGATGGTCAGGGCAGCCTGGCGTGCTGCGATTCATGGGTCGCAAAGAGTTGGACACGACAGAGCGACTGAACTAAACTGAACTGAATCCTTAGAAATATTGATAAATGTCTGTGTCCATAGACTGTTCCTGGGTATGGAAGCATCTCTCTCTGATTGAGAAATATTGACTCTGTGGGTACCCAGTTTTCCCTCTAACTTTAGAAATGACTCGCTGCCTATACCCAGTGAATCTAGCTTCCCCAAGAACTTCTGAATTAAATGTTTGGCAGACATGGTCATGTGCATGGGATGTGGGTCCCAGAAGACAAAAAACAGATTAGCAGATAACTGGAGAAGTTTCTGGGAGCTAAACTTGGAAGTTTCTAAGTTTCTAGTTGAAGATCCCTTCCTAATGTTAAGTTCATATTAATCAGCTTTAAAAGACTCCAAATGGATTATAAATAAAACAGAGAAACCAAACATTGGATGGCAATGGTAGACATGTGGGGCCTGGAGGCAGTCTGTAAATACAGGCGCCCATTTCAGAGAAAAGCATGCCTATTCCCTGGGGAAAACAAGACAGAGACTACAAAACAGAAAAGAAATTACTCCACATCTCTGCAGGAACAACCAAGTTATATGGGGTGGGAGGTGGGAGGGGGATTCAGGATTGGGAGCTCGTATATACCCGTGGTGGATTCATGTCAATGTATGGCAAAACCAATACGGTATTGTAAAGTAAAATAAAGTAAAAATAAAAATTAAAAAAAAATTTTTTTTTTCAAGCGAAGAGGGGGAAATAGAGGACAGCACTGTAAACCCATAAGCTCTGGAAACTCAAGCTGGGACATGATTTGGCTCTCCTGACATTTAATGCAATTTTTATATATGGACCTAAGAAATATACACTTTTGGAATTTCCTCCAGATGATTGTGTGGTAACCCCCACTTTTGAATTCTGGTTGAACTGTCCATTATAACGCTGTTGTGAAATTTATTTCCTACCACACCAGGGAGGGAGGCAGTGAGGAGCTGAAAAGTTGGAATACTCAGATATTACATGTCACAGCAGGGTCATAAACTCGATTTTAAATGTAATGCAAAAGGGCTGTGGGCACCCGACCATTCATGTCAGGAGATAGTGCAGATGGAAAGTAGGGTTGGGTTTCCAGAAAGTAGCGTATTTCCTCTAACTTTACTGAAAGATAGACAACAGCGCTGCTTTCTGCCAACCCATGTTTGAGTTTTAACCATGTTTTTAGCCATGTTTGGTAAGCCATTTCCCATATGAAGAAAGTAACCACCATCACAATGAAAGCAAATATTGCTCTTACTGAATTTGTTCTGTGGTGGGCATTGTGCCAGGCAGTTATATTATCTGGAAATCCTCATAACAATCCATAATGTTTTATTATTTCCATCTCACCAATAAAAGTTCATAGAGGTTAAGATACTAATCCATGTCATACACTGAATTCGTGACTATGTGACTTCAAAAGCCATGATCTTTCCAAAGCACATATCCAGATCCAGCTTTTACATACACAGTACTGTTGTGGGCACTCCTCTTCACTGACTTAATAAATCCTGTGAAGACAAAATTGTGGTTTCTTCTTTGAAACCCTGGAGTAAAACCCAGAATAACTTCATCAGCTGTAATGGCTTCTCCCTGGTTAAAATGAAATGATTACCTCAATACCTAGACTCCTCTTCATGTGAGTCACACAGTGGTGAGAATACAGACAACGCAATTGCACACATGGAGGAAATAATAAACCCAATCAATTATTTCAGGAAATTAGTCATTTTTTGAAATTGAGAAAATTCTAGAAAGTCTATAGTAATGTGGTAAGACAATCTCTACCATTGCATTGATGAGCTCTAAAGCTCATATGCCATTTCTTCTCTAAATGACCTTGAACACACATTCCTTAATTTCTCTGTGCCACATTCTTTTTCTTTTCTTTTCTTTTCTTTTTTTCACTTTTGTCTTTCATCAGGAATACCTGTCTGGGCAAGCTGCTTGTGGAGATTACATGAGACAATACTGTAAGCCATCCATGGTTCATAGAAGCTACTCAATATTATAGATATTATTACTACTGCTATTATCATTAGTATCATTGCTTCTCTTGACTTTATCTCTATATTTCATTAGGTGCCTAGAACATGAGACAAGGCTGATTAACTACGGGCCAGCTGTGCAGTTTAGGGACCTCAGTCATCAGTTCCAGGTAGCCTTGATTTGACACCTGATATCTCTGTGACAGAATTCGTCACCAGCACTTTCCGAGATTCCTAAACCACCATTGTTAAAAATTAAAAGCAGAATAAATCATCTTTACAGTTAATTTATTTTTGATAAGGGTACCATGGAGAAAGACGAGTGGTTTCAATCAACAATGTTGGGGCAACTACACATGCCCATGTAAAAGAATAAAGTTGGATTCATACTTCATACCATGTACATTAATTCATTCAAAATGGATCATAGAGGTTAAGCCTAAGAGCTAACTCAGAATGAAATTCTTGAGCAAATGTTTGGACCTATAGAGTTCATCAAAGCCTTGTTAGACATGACACCAAGAAGTAAGCAATGACCCAAAAATAAATTGGACTTAATTAGAATTAAAACATTGTGTATATCAAATACCATCAGTAAAGCAACTATACTCCAATAGAATTTAATTTAAAATACCATCAAAACGGTGACAAGAAAACCCACAAAAAGGAAAAAAATTGCAAACTTTAGCTGTATCTAGAATATATAAACAACACTTAACAAATAATAAAAACAAGTGACAAAATGGATAAAGGATCTGAAAAGATAATTTTCCAAAGAAGATATGCAAATGAACAATAAACTCATGAAAACATTTTCAACATCACTAACCATTAGGGAAATGCAAACACAATCACACTGAGATACCACTTCACACCCATTGCTGCTGCTGCTAAGTCACTTCAGTCGTGTCCGACTCTGTGCGACCCCAGAGATGGCAGCCCACCAGGCTCCCCCATCCCTGGGATTCTCCAGGCAAGAACACTGGAATGGATTGCCATTTCCTTCTCCAATGCATGAAAGTGAAAAGTGAAAGTGAAGTTGCTCAGTGGTGTCCGACTCTTCGAGACACCATGGACTGCAGCCCACCAGTCTCCTCCATCCGTGGGATTTTCCAGGCAAGAGTACTGGAGTGGGGTGCCATTGCCTTCTCACACCCATTAGGATGGCTATAATCAAAAAGACAGATAGCAACAAATGTTGGAGAGGAAGGGAAGAAAATTGAAACCCTTATATAGTGTTGATGATATTGTAAAATGATTCATCTTCTTTGGAAAACAGTCTGGCAGTTCCTCAGAGGTTAAACATAGATTTACCACTTGTCTCAACATTTCTAAGTATATAGCTGGGGGAGAGGGGGCAGGGGGGACAAACATATGTACATAACAAAATGTGGACACAAATTTTTATAGCCACTTTATGTGTAATGATAAAAAAAAAAAAAGGAGAGAGAAAACAATCCAAGAAACAATCAACTGATGAGTGAATAAATAAATGTTACACAACAATTCAACATGGGCTTCCCCAGGGGCTCAGTGGTAAAGAATCTGCCTGCAATTCGAGAGACACAGGCACAGGCCCTGGGTAGGGAGATTCTCTGGAGGAGAGCATGGAAGCCAACTCCAATATTCTTGCCTGGATAATCCCATGGACAAAGGAAGCTGGTGGGCTGCAGTCCATAGGGTCACAAAGAATTGGACATGACTGAAGCAACTGAGCGCAGTACACACAGCACTGCAATGCATATTATTTGGCCAGAGGGAAACAAAAAAACAAAACAAAAACGAAGTACTAAAACATGCTGCAACAGAGAACACTGAAAATATTATGTGAAGTTTAAAAAAGGCAAATATATATAATGTATAATTCTGTATAATATGTATAATGTATAATAATGTATAATTCTATATTAGCATGAAAAATTTAGAATAGGTAAATCTATAGAGACAGAAGTAATGGGTTATTGTTTGCCTAGCCACTGTGGGGATTGGGTTTCAGTGGCTTCTAATAGTCATGTAGCTCTTTTAAGGGTGATGAAAGTGCTTGAAATTAACTCTGGTGGTGGTTACACAACTGGATGAATACACTGAAAACCACTGAATTGTATAGAAAAAAAAAGGAAGATTGTGGCTTTAAAAGAATTAATGGAACAAATGACACAGAGCAAGTCATCTCACCCAGAGGGAAAGTCCTAAGACATTAGTGGGATATTGGTAATGATGAAGAAAGAATGATCTCAAAATTAATAACCTGAGAAATAGGCACAATTCAGCACATGTTTCAAATTAGAAATCAATATAGTCCTTAAATCTTTATAGAGAAATAAATCCAGCCAGAATCTCTCTTCTGGATGGTATTATGTGGTGAAACCTACAGATAAAATAAATGTCTTGTCACACAACATTACCACCTAGGATTATACACTAACAGTCTATCCATATCAAAAAAAATTTTTTTAAACTACATGCAAAGCAACTGAGTTATTGTCATCACAAAATCCTGGAATAATTCTCTTCTTTGGTCTAAGTTTCAGACCTAACAAGAGCCAAATTCTGTCGGTTCTTCATCAGCAAAGTTTCTTACAACTGTCTGTTCTTACCACTATGAGCATCTTATTACCTCATACCTGTTTTGTCTCTGTCCAGTTCCAGTTCAGTTGCTCAGTCGTGTCCGACTCTTTGCAACCCCATGAATCGCAGCACGCCAGGCCTCCCTGTTCATCACCATCTCCCGGAGTTCACTCAGACTCACATCCATCGAGTCCGTGATGCCATCCAGCCATCTCATCCTCGGTCGTGCCCTTCTCCTCATGCCCCCAATCCCTTCCAGCATCAGAGTCTTTTCCAATGAGTCAACTCTTCGCATGAGGTGGCCAAAGGACTGGAGTTTCAGCTCTAGCATCATTTCTTCCCAAGAAATCCCAGGGTTGATCTCCTTCAGAATGGACTGGTTGGATCTCCTTGCAGTCCAAGGGATTCTCGAGAGTCTTCTCCAACACCACAGTTCAAAAGAATCAATTCTTCAGTGCTCAGCCTTCTTCACAGTCCAACTTTCACATCCATACATGACCACAGGAAAAACCATAGCCTTGACTAGATGGACCTTAGTCGGCAAAGTAATGTCTCTGCTTTTGAAAATACTATCTAGGTTGGTCATAACTTTTCTTCCAAGGAGTAAGTGTCTTTTAATTTCATGGCTGCAGTCACCATCCGCAGTGATTTTGGAGCCCCCCAAAATAAAGTCTGACACTGTTTCCACTGTTTCTCCATCTATTTCCCATAAAGTGGTGGGACCGGATGCCATGATCTTTGTTTTCTGAATGTTGAGCTCCCCAAATACCATCTGCTTTATATTGTAATTTACTTGTTTACAATCTATTTAATATGCTGTTGTCAAATGATCATAATACACAGCTGTTATTTATTTCAACTATCCAGAAATATTCAGACAGTTGCCCGTTACTCCTTCTAGAAAAAGTCCAAGTTTCTTCTTTTGACCCTCAAAGGCACCCTACTTATGTACCAAGTGAAGTGAAATTTGCTCAGTCGTATCCGACTCTTTGTGACTCCATGGACTATACAGTCTATGAATTCTCTAGGCCAGATTACTGAAGTGGGTAGCTGTTCCCTTCTCCAGTGGATCTTCCCAACCCAGGAATCGAATCAGGGTCTCCTGCATTGTAGGTGAATTCTTTACCAGCTGAGCTACCAGGGAAGATGACTTAAGTACCAAATTCCTTATTTAAATTTACCTTCTGATTCTTTTTGAATATCCTTTTTTCCAAATGGACTGTCCCTAAGTGAAAGCTCTTTTTGTATTTACTTTTGCTGACTTACTCTCAGTATATCCAAATTCTGCATGCATGCTCAGTCACTTCAATCATGTCCAACTCTGCGACCCTATGGACTGTAGCCTGCCAGGCTCCTCTGTTCATGGGATTCTCCAGGCAAGAATACTGCAGTGGGTTGCCATGCTCTTCTCTAGGGAATCTTCCCGACCCAAGGATCTAACCAGGGGCTCCTACATCTCCTGCTTTGAAGGCAGATTCTTTACTGCTGAGCCACCAGGGAAGCCCTATGTACAACTTCTACCAACTTTTAAAAATGTAGCATCTTCTTATTTGGTTACTTGATGTTAATATCAAATTCTACCTTGAATGAGGCTTGAACTTTTTTAAGAAATACTGCCTGACCTTTCCAGGCTATTGTGTTTTCTGACTCATCCTTAGCAGGGATCGAGTCGCCATTCATCAAGTATTTGTCATCGTCTACCCAAGCGGATCTTAGGTACTTCAACAGTGTCATGACTTTTTGGAAAAAGCTCTATAGACATAGTAAGTCCTCAATAAAAAATAGTTCATGAGCAAATAAAGAGAAATAGTATCAACAGAACTGAATCACAGACTTATAGAAGAATAAAAAATGTTGATGGAAGGTCTTATTTATCATTCACCCTAATTGTTTTGTTGTATAACTGGGGAATTTGAAGTCCAGAGATGAGAAGAGATAGTCAAGAGTCCTAAGATTTGTTCACTGGGGGGACCTAGATTGTTTTTCTTTTTTCGTGTTTTCAAAATTTACACTGCTGTGTCAATTTTACTGTACAGCAAAGTGAATCAGCCATATGTATACACATATCCCCTCCTTTTTGGACTTCCTTCCCTTTTAGGCCATCACAGAACACCAAGTAGAGTTCCCCGTGCTATACAGCAGGCTCCCACTAGCTATCTGTTTTATACATAGCAGTGTATACACGTCAATCCCCATCTCCCAATTCACCCTCCCCCTTGGCATCCATATGTTTGTTCCCTCCATCTGTATCTCTCTGCTTTGTAAATAATATCATCCATACCATTTTTCCAGATTCCACATGTATGCATTAACATACTAGACTCTGGTTTTCTCATTTCTACTCTATTTCTCCCCACTAGAATATGTTGCTTACATCTCACAGATTCTTTTCATACAGAATCATCTTAGAAATGACTGCTTCCTCCGTTTTTTCATAGGTGGGCCTGCAGTGATAAAAGAAGAGACAGCCATTCTTCTCTCATACTAAAGATTAGAAAAGAGGCTCCGGAGACGTGAACACAGTGCCTGTTCTATTGCAGTAGTGGTTGCTCCAAAAGGAAACTTGCCTGTAATGACTGGACCTCATGTCGCGTGGAATAGCTCCAGGGCTAGACAAGTTCCATTAAGCAATTTGGATGGATTCAGAAGGGGTGTATATCCCTGAGAAAGAACCTGTGTTCTCAGCATTGGAATACAGATTCTTAATCACTTGACCACAGAGAAGTCTCCTTGTAAACAGATCTTTATTCCCTACCTCCCAAGTCCTAATTGGGTGGGGAAAAATCACCTGCAGAATGAAACACAAGCATCAAATTCATGTGATTCAGAAATCAGCCTGTATATTATACATTTTCTATTTCAAATGCAGTGGTAGAAAAATCAAAAGAGGGAAAAAAGAAATCTTTACTGACTTACGCACTTGCATGAGAAAAGAGAAATGTTCTATACATATTTGTATATATGCATGATTCCTTGTATATATACATGATTTCTTCATTATTATTAGGATGTTTAGCACTAGTGGCAAGGAAATACATAAAGCCACAATCACTAGCTGTACACCTTTCACTGAAGTAAAGCACAGCTTACAAACAGAAGCAAGCTCTAGAAAAACTGAGGAAATCTCTATGGTGTGATTGAACTCTCAGTGGTAAGCACTGAATAGGGGTGCTCATTCGGTGTCACAAGCCTCACTGTCACACACACACACTCAGTGACTGACCATTATGGGGCTTTCTAATTCGATGCACACATATGTATGTGATATTTCAATTGTTACAACTCCATTGCTTTTGTAACTGCTTTTAATTACTCATGAGACCATTTCTCAGTTTGAATTGAACATATGGGCACTTTGCATTTTTAAAAAGCCTACTTTTGGAGTTATCCATGGGCTGAAAAACGCGAGCATGCCTTTTCAAGTGTAAGCAAGGTATTTTGGAAGCCTTGAGAGACATCAGCAACATGAAGGAGCCAGGTGCTGAGTCTCCACTTGGTCATTGCTGTGAGAACCCCACCCTGGAGATCTTTTCATATTAACGGTAGGTTTCTAGGTGCTGGAAACTCTCCAGTCATTACTTCACAAAGATGAACCACTGTGAATGCAACTTTGGATGAGAACAAGAAAGTCATGAAAGAGGATCCTTGCTTTAAAAATATCTGTGCATGGCTTCCCACAGGGGAAGAATGGGAGGGACAGTTAGGGAGTTTGTGACTGGCATATACACACTGCTATATTTAACATGGATAACCAACAAAGACCAACTGTATAACCAGGGAACTCTGCTCAAGGTTATGTGGCAGCCTGGATGGGAGGGGAGTTTGGGCTGGAATAGATACGTGTATATGTATGGCTGAGTCCTTTGCTGTGTACCGGGGCTATCACAATATTATTTGTTAATCGGCTATACTCCCAACATGAAATGAAGTGTAAAAACGATTTTTAAAAACCTGTGCATGATAATATTGTTACTGAATCATTCATTCATTTTGCAGCTGTTTTATAGAGATCCTACTATATGCCCAGACACTATGTCAGACTCTGCTGAGAAAAAATTTTTTAAGAGATATTTTCTCTGCTCTTATTGAGCTTACTCTTCCAGGTATGTAAGAATTTACAACATTACAACTAATACAGGATTCATAGCTAGGTTATAAGAACTTTTAACTCAGTAAGAAGAAAAAAATTCAATAGAAAAATGAGCAAAATATGTACAAAAGTCATTTTATAAGACAAGATATTCAAATGACTAATAAATCTAGAATAGATATTCAATTCCACCAGTTATTAGAGAATTGAACACTGAAACTAAGATATGATATCATTAAAGATCCATTTTAATTTCTAATTTTTTTTTTTTTTTTTTTTTGGCCATATGGCTTGTGGGATCTTAGTTCCCCAATCTGGAATTGAACCCTAGTCGGGCCTTCAGCAGTGAAAGTACAGAGTCATAGCCACCTGACCACCAGGAAATTCCCTAAATATCCCTTTTCGAATAGCAAAAATTAAAAATTCAGAAACTACTAAGTGTTGACAAGGATGGGAACTGACACTCTAGTTCATCACTGGTAAGAGTGCTAACCGGTAAAACCACCTTGGAAAACTGTTTGGTAGTAGCAAGGAAAATAGAAGATGCTCCATGACTGAATATTTCCAATGCAGACCTATGTTCACCAAAAAACACATGAACTAGAGTGTTCATAGCAGCACTGCTTGTAATAAGTCAAAATTGGAAACTAAATATCTTTCATGGATACAATGGGATAAGTAGATTATAGGATTTTCACCCAATGGAATATTACATAACAAAGAAAGTAAATGATCAATATGGGTGAATCTCAAAAATATAATGTTGAATCCTGAAGACAATAGGGAGAAAAAAAATAATGACGGTTTAGTTCTACTTAAGATACAAAACCAAAAATAATTGTGATGTTGGAAGTCAGGATGAAGCCAGTTCATGGGAAGGGGCTATCTCTTCTTTGCAGGAAGCAGTCTTCAGCAGTGGTATTTGTACAAAATTCTAAAGATGTGGGTTTCAACCCACAGAAAGAAGGTGATATGTTCCGTAACGGGCAAATGAGTAGACATGGGAAAATGTAAAGTGAACCATGGAACAAGAGACTTGCGAAAGAAGGATAAATAAAGCTAGAAAGGTAGGTCTGAGTCAGAATTCAGGGCACCTTGATAGGGGTGCTTGACCTTTGTGAAATAGGCGGTGGAGAGCCATTGAAAGGTTCTAAGTAGGGCAGAGACGATCAGAGCTGTGTTCAGTGAAGATTAGCTTGGCAGTTCTGTTGTAGAATGAATTGGAAAGCAAAGAAATTGGGGAGAGGGAGACCAATTTGGATGTGATTGCAATTGTCTGGGTGGTACATAATTAAGCCTAAATTGGGGTGTTAGTGTGAGTTGAAAAGAGGAGATGTGTGTAAAAGATATTAGAAGAGACAAAGCAACTTATTGGATTTGTTTTTTGTCAAGGGAGAGAGAAGAGCCCAGGAGGCCAGTCTGGGCAATTTGAAGATAAATCATGCTGTTAACTGAAATAGATGAATTAGGATCTCTTCCTCCAGGGCAATGGCTAAGCATGGGTGGTTTTTTGTATCTCATACACCGGAGCTATTCCTTTGGACATAGCAGCTCTGTGCAGCTCAATGTGGCATCTCAGGCCCTCCAGGAAGATGCTCGGGCACTTTGCCAGGCATCCACATATAAAATAGATTCTGACTTTCGTATAGAATGGAAGCTGCCCAGTGAAAAAGTGCAGTTTCCAACCTTCTTGATGAATGAGGCTGACAACAGGAGCGGGTCTCAAGAAGCAGTAAATTATATAACTTTGACTCTGCAGCTTAAGGGACATAGAATGTTCCTCCCCTCTTCTTGCCCTCATCCTGCTGGCTGAAATACAGATGTGAGGACAGTAGTTACAGCAACTCTGTAGGACCATGAGTGAAGCTGAGGGGCAAGTCTTAAAGCAACTAGACAGAGGCAGCCTGAGTTCTTGATGATTATAGAATTCCTCCCTAGCCCACAAATCTCTCCAGACCTTCATGTGGCAGAGAAATAAATTCTTTCTTCTTCATGTCACTGTTAGTTTGAATTTCTCTCTATTACTCTAGCTAAATTGATATCCTAAATAATTCAGATTCTAAGCTTGTGGTTTTGATCCCTGAAAAAATTTTCCTTAAAGTTTCATTTTCTATGCAATCATTAGGTACTGAGACTGTATCAGCTACCAGTGATAAAACAACTCATAAATGCAGACCATACACTTCCAGAAACTAAAAATCTTTCTGAAAATATGTGGCAATTCTTGAAAAAGGCTTAAGTAAAACAGAATTTGTCATTTATGAAGCACTTTCAAAATATAAACACTGAGTTTCTATAAGCATCTCAAGAACATTGTAAGCTAGGTCCTACTTTTATAACTATTTATACAGATGAGGAAACCAAGGTACCCAGAAATTAGAAAACCTCCCCCAAGGTTATATTGTGAATGGTCATATTTCTGTCTCCAAAATCAAGATTAATGACCTGATACTTCAGCCTCATTGAAAGACCATAGAGATAAATCAGTCTGCCTTTATGTCTAGCACTGGCAAACAGCTGAAGAATTTGAGGCCAAGTCACAGAAACAATCAAAGATTCCTATTTTATAGAATACAAGCATTTGCTTTGACTTCTCAAGATGAAAGACTAATGGCTCCAAAAACTCTCCAACTGTATTCCCAAGGAGAGAACTTGGACCACTGATTGACTGTCAGTGAAGATGAACTAAGTGGAGTAGAAGAAGTGGAGAGAAAAGTCAAAGTGAGTGAGAGCATCCCCACCTGAAAATTAAAGCTATTCCCTCTGAAGTTTAATAAATCAATTTAGGAAGATATTTGTGGGAATGCTGGGGGTTGTTGGGATAGGCCCACAAGGAGATCAACTTGCAAGTTTTTTTTTCATGCAAAACTTTTGAAAGGTTGGTTCAAGAAACAACAATAATAACAATAAATCCTTCTATCTCTAGTGAAACAATATGTCCCATTATGCTATGGGTCTGATAAAAGAAGAGAAAGAAGTTTAACAGCTGATAATTTTTAATTCACAATCATAGTCAAGGAGCATATAGTAGCTGGGGTGTGAGGGATTTTTTATTGCTTGGGTGTAGAAGAAGACTTGTGATTAGCAGATTTGATGCTGGACCACCATTCAAGTCAACATGTTGATGTACTTGACATTCTCACCTAACCATCAAGTGAAGGATGGAAGCTGATGAACTTGGTCAGGTCTAAAGGTAGAGATGATTTCTACTGCAGAATATACTGCAGGGGATAGCTGAGGATGAGATGGTTGGATGGCATCATTGACTCAATCGACATGAATTTGAGCAAACTCCAGGAGATGGTGAAGGACAGGAAGGCCTGGTGTGCGGCAGTCCATGAATTTCCAAAAATTTGGACACCACAGAGCAACTGAACAACAACAAATAGTTGAGGAGGATGTGTCCCAAGAATTCAGAAATGATCAGTAGAAAGGTCTTGTTCTAAGAACACGAGGAAAGATATAAAACAAACAGCACTGAAAGATACATCTCAGGCCCTTTTTTGTTTTTCTTGGCAAAGCCATCAATTGAGGTTGATGACTCCTAAAATGCATCCTGGAAGTTAAAATCTTCTGGGGAAAAAACCTTCAGAACCTGGTGGAAGTGAACCTTCACTTTCTTGTTTGTCATCAAAGTAAAATACAAAGATAACAAGGACTGATAATGAATTTCAAAGTTTTTATTCAGCTTTAACCATGATGGTGTGATCACTCACCTATAGGCAGACATCTTGGAGTGTACAGTGGGCCATAATAAGCATCACTACAAACAAAGCTAGTGGAGGTGAGGGAATGCCAGTTGAGCTATTTCAAATCCTGAAAGATGATGCTGTGAAACTGCTGTACTCAATGTGCCAGCAAATTTGGAAAATTCAGCAGTGGCCACAGGATTGTAGAAGGTCAATTTTCATTCCAATATCAAAGAAGGGCAATGTCAAAGAATGTTCAAACTACTACACGATTGCACTCATTTCACAAGCTAACAAAGAAATGCTCAAAATTCTCCAAGCCAGATTTCAACAGTACTTGAACTGAGAACTTCCAGATGTTCAAGCTGGATTTAGAAAAGGCAGAGGAACCAGAGATAAAACTGTCAACATCTGTTGGATCATAGAAAAAACAAGAGAATTCCAGAAAAACATATACTTCTACTTCATTGACTATGCTAAAAACTTTAACTGTGTGGATCACAACAAACTGTGAAAGATTCTTAAGGAGATGGGAATACCAGACCAGCTTACCTGCCTCCTGAGAAATGTGTATGCAGGTCAAGAAGAAACAGTTAGAACTGGACAAGGAAAAACAGACTGGTTCCAAATTGGGAAAGGAGTATGTCAAGGCTGTATATTGTCACCCTGCTTATTTAACTTATATGTAGAGTACATCATTCAAAATGCCAGGCTGGATGAAGCACAAGCTGGAATCAAGATTGCCCTGAGAAATATCAATAACCTCAGATATACAGATGACACCACCCTTATGGCAGCAAGTAAAGAGGAACTAAAGAGCCTCTTGATGAAGGTGAAAGAGGAGAGTGAAAAAGCTGGCTTAAAACTCAACACTAAACATTCAAACACCTAAAATAATTGCATCTGGTCCCATCACTTCACGGCAAAGGAATGAAGAAACAATGGAAATAGTGAAAGACTGTATTTTCTTGGGCTTCAAAATCAATGCAGATGGTGACTGCACCCATGAAATTAAAAAGCACTTGCTCCTTGAAAGAAAATCTATGACAAAACTAGACAGCATATTAAAAAACAGAGATATCACTTTGCCAACAAAGGTTTGTGTAGTCAAAGCATGGATTTTCCAGTTGTCATGTAGTGATGTGAGAGTTGGACCATAAAGAAGGCTGAGTGCCAAAGAATTGATGCTTTCAAACTGTGGTGTTGGAGTATACTCGTGAGAGTCCCTTGGACAGCAAGGAGATCAGACCAATCAATCCTAAAGGAAAGTAATCCTGGATATTAACTGGAGGGACTGATGCTGAGATTGCAGGTCCAATAATTTGGCCACTTGACGGGAAGAATTGACTCATTAGAAAAGACCCTGATGCTGGGAAAGATTGAAGGCAGGAGGAGAAAGGGATGACAGAAGATGAGATGGTTGGACGGCATCACCAACACAAGGGACATGAGTTTGAGCAAACTCTGAGAGATGGTGAAGGACAGGGAAGCCTGGCCTGCTGCATGCAGTCAATGGGGTTGCAGAGTCAGAGATAACTGACTGAACAACAGAATTCGGCTTTACAGAAGTTAAAATGCATTTTCAAATTAGTAAATAAAATGCTGGTCCTCATTTTTCTTGCAAAATAATGAAGTAGATTTGGGCATTCTGCCCAGCGACTGGGAATATAATTCCAAGCTTTTATTGTATCCATGAAAAATCCAATTCAAATTACAGCATGTTTTCCTCTAACATTATATGTCATAAATGTCTGTGTGCTACTATCTAAATAATATCCACAATCTAATCCAAGAGAAAATATACAAATCAATAGTTGGGACATGTAATTGCAAAGGGCTTATTATTTTATATGTTCTTTTAGAATCCTTGAGAAATGACCAGAGGAAATGGTACACTGCCAAACCTTGTAAACATAAGCAGAGACACTGTACTAAATTTTCCCTATCTTACTGCTCAGAAATTGACAACTTCAGCAGCCAAGGAAGATTGTATACACACACGGTATGACACACATCATCTAGGCAAATGATCACCCCCACAGTTTGGAAAACATGGTAGGGTTAGGTGTCATGAGGTCTAGAATATGAGCAGCATTAGACTATTATAAAAATAACGTTGCCTTCTATTTATAGTGCCTTGCTCCTGCCAAGCTCATGGTACAACCATATCTTATTGAGAATTCTATTAATACATGATGTTCAAAATCATGTTTCATGCACAGATCATTATTGGTGTTCATTCTCACACAATCCCAGTATGGGGCTTCTTAAAACTAATCTTGTTTCAGAAGCAAAGATTTGGGTATGAAATACTATGGTCATGCAATGCCACTCCTTCTAGGGGAATAAAGACTAAATCCCAACCCAGGTCTCCCGCATTGTAGACAGACGTTTTACCATCTGAGCCACGAGAGAAGTCCTGTATTATGTCACAACCATGCAATTCTCCCAATCCATGCTTAGGGCAATTAATCTGATATCCCTCACTCCTGAATGATAGTGATTCTACTGCTCAAAAGAAAACCTGCCCCACCTACTTGAGCCAACATCCATGTCAGGTGAGATGCCAGTAAGTTGGAGAGACTGAAGGACATGCTGGGACATGGAGTGACCTTAACATAAGAGCTGGAAATGTTTCTGAGCCTTTCTGAACCATCGTCTACTTATTAAAGTGAGTACAGACATTTATATTTCACTAGGTCATCAGCACGATTAGCAATAAGTGATTTTGAGTCCATCTAACTCTTGCTATCATGGAAAAAATGAGATTTTGGACAATAATGAAGACTGAACTCATCTTATAGTTTGGAAATGGGATAGGTTTTTTAGCATGAAGATAAAGTAACAAATGAGAGGTTTTCTATCATTATCACAATTCAACTTTTCAAGGAAATTCTTCAAATTGATGCTTTACTTTTCCCCATGAATTTGCTCTCTCCATCAAAAAGTATACCTTTTAGCTGGAAAAAAAAAAAAAACACTCCAGATATGGAATAACCTGGGACCCGATAGCATGGATGATCAGCATCATCTAAAGTCCAGCCCCAAATGCGCCATGTGCTTCATTTCATTCTTACCTCTTACCCCTCCTCTTAGAGCAGCATGCTTCTGAGCGCTTATACCAGCTCTTCCTTCTTCTCAAAATTCCCTTCTTCTCCATATTTTCTAGAACAACTCAAACCTGACTTTCTCCACCTAGCACGGTTTACGCTACAAAATGAAACACAAACATTTCATTTGAAAAAAAAAAAAAAAGCCTCCCTGCCTCTTGTTACCCAAACCAAAGAGAAATTAGAGGAGGCTGTGGACCAAGCACTGAGCAGAGAGGGGAAAGTGTTGTCCAGCGACTGACCTAGAGACCTGGTGGGTAGGGATGAAGGAACAGCAGGAAACTTGCCTTCTTCCCCAAGGACTTGGCGAGAACACGGGAAACTGTGTCATCTGCTAAAGGAGGCTTGATGGGACTCCAGGCTTTCACAAAGCAACTCCAGGGACTCAGAGCCCCATCTGTTGGCCTGGACGCCAGGTGCATCAGCACTTAGCAGCATGACCTGAAGACCACCAAGCCGTTTTAGAAAGTAGAGGCAACCTAATGTAAGTCCTGGAATAGGAAGGCGTCCCTTTGGAATTCCTTAGTAAGCCAGAGGAAAAGGTTTAAAGCCAGATTCAATCTTATTCTAGAGAACTATTACATCATTGTGCACTCAACTGATTTTGTTTTAATGATTTTATTTATTTTCAGTTGTGCCAGGTCTTCACTGCTGCACGGGTTTTTCTCTGTTCGCGGTGAGTGTGGGTTACTCCTCATTGCACCGTGTGGACTTCTCATTGCAGTGGATTCTCTTTTTGTGGAACACGGGCTCTAGGGCCTGCAGGCTTCAGTAGTTGCAGCCCATGGAGTCAGTAGTTGCGGTTCCTGGGCTCTAGAGCACAGGCTCAATAGTTGTGACGCACACGCTTAGTTGCTCCATGGCAGGTGGAATATTCCTGGACCAGGAATAGAACTCATGTCTCCTGCATTGGTAGGTGGATTCTTTACCACTGAGCCACCAGGCAAGCGCCTCAACTGATTTTTGAGGTGAAGTTTTATATCTCTTAAGATTCTGTCTCCAGTGCATTTTCCATAGTAAATGTTAATTTAATAAACACATGAGGATTCATTTTTCTACGATCATGCCACTAACTCCTTGGAGGCTTAAGTCAGAACACACTGTAAATGTTCATAGCCTCTGCATATGCAGTGTCATTTATACAGTTAACTCAGGGAGGAGGGTGCTGGTGTAGTCACACTTGGTTACTTCAGAATAGATCAGGCTCTCAATAAATAAAGGTCTTTCCTCTATTCTAAGACAGAGCACTCTGTATGCTTCCCATTCTACATTCTGCTCATTTAACAATTTGAACCCTCTTTCCTCAAATCCAGTAATACCCCTCCTTCCTGTCTCCCATGTCAGGGTGCAGGATGTCAGATGGTCAGTACTTGGAAACAGTAAGACTGGAAGGAGGAGCTTCCTCGAATTGGCTTCCAACCTCAAAGTGATGATTTCCAAGCCAGGACCCACTGACCCTACCAAATCTTCCTGGGCTTTCTCTCCCTATACCCTCACAATATTGTTGGAATATTAAGAATAAAGCTTGGAAAGAGTATAAGATTTGTGAGTGTTCCAATCATAAGTTGCAATTATGTTAAGTATTAATAGTGCCCTTGTTAAAGTCATTTATATTCCTCCTCTCATTTTTTATTCTTTTTTCCTTTCTGCTATTACTTACATGATTCTTTTTTTAAGGCCAGACATTATATTATAAAAAAATGCGATGCACCAGAAAAGAGTATTTTATGCAAATGTTAAGGGATGCACAGGAGTAAATGAAAACAATTTATAATATGTAAAGTTCTACATCAGCTGGTGCTTCATAAAAAAACAGAGTTTAGACAAATGTTGCCCATAAATCACTTTGGGGTTTATTTAGCATCCTTTTTCTTAAAAACACAACAGCTTCTTAGTTAAGCTAATGCAATGACTTAGTAAAGAGTTGACAATGACTCCCCACTGCATTACACGTGTCCTCTCTTCTGAGTTTTCATTCCGTTCTGATTATATATTGTCTCAGCCAATCTGGAAAGCATGTGTGTGTGAGTGTGTGTGTGCAGAAAAGTAATGTTCCATGTAAGACAAGTCTGTATCCACCTTCCTGTAAAATAACTCTGGTTATCAGCTTAGTTACCCAGCAGGTAAAGCTCAGGATCTGACAGGGATCCTGATTGTTTTATTTCTCCCATACACACTGTCATGCATCAAGAAGCACCACGACCACTCCCTTGAAACATAACCTAAATCCAACCAGTTCTCATCGTCACCTCCCTTTCTGCCTTAGTCCATGTCAGCCACACCACTCAGTTGCAATATTGCCGAAGAATCTCCCTCCTTTTCTTCTTGCTCCTCCTCTACTATCCAAACTTCATTAGGCAGACTGAGTGACAGGTATAAAACGTGTATCAGAAATAATTTGAGGAGAGACTTCCCTGGCAGTCCAGTGGTTAATGCTCTGCATGTCCAGTGTACAGGGTGCAGGTTCGAGTCCTGGTTGGGGAAACTAAGATTCCACATGCTGCATGGCAATAAAATAAAATATTTAAAAAAGGAAATATTTTTAAAAGGAAACCCCAGTTACCTTTTCTGTTAGTATGTATCATGTTTTTAAAATGCCAGATAATATATTATGAAGAATGAGATGCAACAGAATAGAATCTAGGATGTGGAGAACTACAAAGAGCACCCCTCCACCTAAAGAACAAGAAAAAGTCAGTTGCTTGCATGATTAGTTGCCTCAGCTGTATCCAACTCTGTGTGACCCTGTGGACTGCAGCACGCCAGGCTCCTCTGTCCATGGAATTCTCCAGGCAACAATACTGGAGTGGGTTGCCACGCCCTCCTCCAGGGGATCTTCCCAACCCAGGGATTTAACCCGGGTCTCTTTTGTCTCCTGCATGGGTAGGGGGTTCTTTACCACTAGCACCACCTGGGAAGCCCAAACGTCAGCTAAACTAGAAATTTACAACAAAATACTTCCCTAGTGATCCAGTGATAAAGAATCTGTCTTGCAATGCAGGAGACCCCAGTTTCATTCCTGGATTGGGAAGATTCCCTGGAGAAAGAATAGGTTACCCACTCCAGTATTCTTGAGCTTCCCCAGTGGCTCAGATGGTAAAGAATCCACCTGCAATGCAGGAGACCTGAGTTCAACCCCTGAGTTGGAAAGATCCCCTGGAGAAGGGAATGGCTATCCACTCGTGTTATTCTGGCCTGGAGAATTCCATGGACAGAAGAACTTGGTGGGTTACAGTCCATGGAGTCGCAAAGAGTCGGACATAACTACACAACTTTCATGCACTTCCTTGGTAGGTCGAGTGATTAAGAATCTGCCTTGGAATGCAGGGGACATGGGTTCGATCCCTGGTCAGGAAACTAAGATCCCATATGCTTCAGAGCAACTAACCCCATGCCTTGCAGCTTCTGAAGCCTGCATGCTCTGGAGCCTGTACACCACAACTACTGAGCCTGCACACCACAACTAGAGAGTCCATCAGTTCAGTTCAGTCCAGTTGCTCAGTCATGTCCAACTCTTTGCAACCCAATGGACTGCAGCAGGCCAGGCTTCCCTGTCCATCACCAACTACCAGAGCTTGCTCAGACTCATGTCAATTGAGTTGGTGATGCCATCCAACCATCTCATCCTCTGTTGTCCCCTTCTCCTCCCACCTTCAATCTTTCCTGGCATCAGGGTCTTTTCAAATGAGTCAACATTAGGATTTTTAAAATGATCAGAATAAAAATAACCAGTGGTTCAGGCACTCAGTTCTGTCCGACTCTCTGTGAACTCATGGACTGTACCACACCAGGCTTCCTTGTTCTTCACTATCTCCCAGAAATTGCCTGGTGATGCCTTCCAACCATTTTATCCTCTGTCATCCCCTTCTCCTCTGGCCTCCATCTTTGTCAGCATCAGGGTTGTTTTCAATGAGTCAGCTCTTCACATCAAGTGGCCAAATATTGGAGTTTCAGCTTCAGCATCAGTCCTTCCAATGAACACCATGACTGATCTCCTTTAGAATGGACTAGCTGGATCTCCTTGCAGTCCAAGGGACTCTCAAGAGTCTTCTCCAACACCACAGTTCAACAGCATCAATTCTTCAGCACTCAGCTTTCTTTATAGTCCAACTCTCACATCCATACATGACTACTGCAAAAACCATAGTTTTGACTAGATGGACCTTTGTTGGCAAAGTAATGTCTCTGCTTCTTAATATGCTGCCTAGGTTGGTCATAGCTTTCCTTCCAAGGAGCAAGTGTCTTTTAATTTCATGGCTGCAGTCACCATCTGCAGTGATTTTGGAGCCCCGCAAAATAAAGTCTGTCACTGTTTCCACTGTTTCACCATCTATTTGCCATGAAGTGATGGGACCAGATGACATGATCTTAGTTTTCTGAATGTTGAGTTTTAAGCCAGCATTTTCACTCTCCTCTTTCTCTTTCATTAAGAGACTCTTTAGTTCTTCTTCACTTTCTGCCATAAGGGTGGTGTCCTCTGCATATCTGAGGCTATTGATAGAGCTGCCAGAGCTTACACAGGACTGGGGAAGCAGAATCTTGAAGGGCACAAACAAAACCTTGTGCACACCAGGACCCAGGAGAAATGAGCAGTGACCCTCACAAAAACTTGCCCATGCATCCAGGAATCTCCAGCAGGAGCATGGGTCAGCAGTGGATTGCTCCAGGGTCCGAGGCAGCGAGTACAGCAGTGCCTGCTGGGGACCTTTCGAAGGAGGTTGCCATTATCTTCATTGCCTCCACCATAGTTGACCTGCTGGTCTCAAGTCAAGCAACAGGGAGGGAACACAGCCCCAACCATCAACAGAAAATTGGATTGAAGATTTACTGAAGATGGCCCCACCCATCAGAGGGCAGACAGAATGAAAACCACAATTACAGAAAGCTAACCAAACTGATCACATAGACCATAGCCTTGTCTAACTCAGTGAAACTATGAGCCATGCCGTGTAGGGCCACCCAAAATGGACAAGTCATGGAGGAGAGTTCTGGCAAAACGTGGTCCACTGGAGAAGGGAATAACAAACCAGTATTCTTGCCTTGAGAACCCCATGAATAGTATGAAAAGGCAAAAATATAGGACACTGAAAGATGAACTCCCCAAGTTGGTATATGCCCAATATTCTACTGGAGATCAAATAACTCCAGAAAGAATGAAGAGACAGAGTCAAAGCAAAAACAACACCAATTTGTGGATACGATTGGTGATGAAAGTAAAGTCTGATGCTCTAAAGAGCAATATTGCCTAGGAACCTGGAATGTTAGGTTCATGAACCAAGGTAAACTGGAAGTTGTCAAACAGGAGATGGCAAGAGTGAACATCAACATTTTAGGAATCAGTGAATTAAAATGGATGGGAATGGGTGAATCCAACTCAGATGACCATTACATCTACCACTGTTGGCAAGAACCCCTTAGAAGAAATGGAGTAGCCATCATAGTCAACAAAAGAGTCCAAAATACAGTACTTGGATGCAATCTCAAAATTGACAGAATGATCTCTGTTCATTTCCAAAGCAAAACATTTAATATCACAGTAATCCAAGTCTATGCCCTGACCAGTAATGCTGAAGAAGCTGAAGTTGAATGGTTCTATGAAGACCTACAAGACCTTCTAGAACTAACACCCCCAAAAGATGTCTTTTTCAATATAGGGGACTGGAACGTGAAAGTAGGAAGTCAACAGATACCTGAAGTAACAGGTAAATTTGGCCTTGGAGTACAGAATGAAACAGGGCAAAGGCTAATAGAGTTTTACCAAGAGAACGCACTGATCATTGTAAACACCCTCTTCCAACAACACAAGAGAATATCACCAGATGGTCAATACCAAAATCAGATTGATTAAATTATTTGCAGCCAAAGATGGAGAACCTCTATATAGTCAGCAGAAACAATACTGGGAGCTGACTGTGGCTCAGATCATGAATGCCTTATTGCCAAATTCAGACTTAAATTGAAGAAAGTAGGGAAAACCACTAGACCAGGTATAACCTATATCAAATCCCTTATGATTATACAGTGGAAGTCACAAATAGATTCAAGGGGTTAGATCTGATAGACAGAGTGCCTGATGAACTATGAAAGGAGGTTCATGACAATGTACAGAGAGTCCATGCCCCATAGCTAATGACCCTGCATGACATAGCAAAGATCTTGCATGCCACAACTAAGATTGAAGGCAACCAGAAAAAAATAAATAAAAATAAGGTGGCATGTGTTCCTTTCTAAAAATAGATAAAAATAAAACAAATTACAACATTGTCCATATCCATCAGATTGCAAAGTCACAGGACAACCAAGTGAACTAATACCCATGGAAGAAGATCCCTGCAGGCCTCACCCACAGAGCAATGGAATGCAAAAGCATGAGAGAAAGATGAGTCTGTACTACAAGTGAGAGGAAGAAATGAGGCTTCCCTGGTGATTCAGGCAGTAAAGAACCTGCTTGCCAATGGAGGAGACCTAAGAGATGCAGGTTCGAAAACTGGGTTAGGAAGATCCCTTGAATGAGGGCATGGCAACCCACTCCAGCAGTCTTGCCTGGAGAATTCCATGGACAGAGGAGCCTGGCGGGCTACAGACTATGGGGTCGCCCAGAGTGGGACACGACAGAGTGACTGAGTATAGCACAGCATAGTGAATAAATTGCTAAAGGCTAAATGTGAGATAGTCTGCAAGTACATCATGGCTGGGAGATGCAGATAGAATGCTTCCATCCACCCCCAACTTCTTTGTCTGTGGGCTTCTGCTGGATCTATTAAGAAAGATTAAAGACACAGCAGGAAACTGGAGAGAATCTCTCAAAATGGTATACTAACATAGAAGAGAGAAGGCTGCCACTGATGGAAAGACATAGAATCTTGTGGTCCTGCTCAGAACCTTCTGTCTCCTGTCATGTGGAGCAAAAAGCCTTGAATCAGAGAGGAAAGAACAGCAACACTATCATTCCCAGGGCATAGTTAGAGATCCATTGTGATGGGAGTGGGTATGAAAGAAAACGGCATCTATTCCTTCAGGAGGGGAATCAGATTGTTCTGAGCTCAGAATCCTAATGAGATCTAAGAGGTTTTTATCATTAGAGGAGGAGCAGGAAACTTCCACATTAAACCTATCATAAATAGAAGGTAGTCTGCCACCCGACACAGAGAAGATGAGAGACAAGTTAAGACTCTCTTCCTTTAAGTTCAGACACATACAGCCTACCAAAGTGAGGACTGACCAGGTTAAAACAATCCCTCTTCGATGGATGATGTTATCCTAGCAAGCCAAGGTAACAAGTAAAAAGAGCATATAGCTGGGTTAGAAGAAATATGATGGATGCTACCCTGTCTATGATACACACAGTGATGGCTAAAAGCTGAGAGTAGGGCATAAGAGCTGAGAAAAATCTAATACTCAAGCTTCCACCGTATGGAAAAAGCATCCAGAAGAATTTAAAGACACTGAAATTATGTCTTTATGTTTTTATGATGCACTGAAATTAACCATCTGATCAGTTGAGTTCAATTCAGTCACTCAGTCGTGTCTGACTCTTTGCAACCCCGTGAATCGCAGCACGGCAGGCCTCCCTGTTCATTACCAACTCCCGGAGTTCACTCAGACTCACGTCCATCGCGTCCGTGATGCCATCCAGCTATCTCATCCTCTGCCGTCCCCTTCTCATCCTGCCCCCAATCCCTCCCAGCATCAGAGTCTTTTCCAATGAGTCAACTCTTCGCATGAGGTGGCCAAAGTACTGGAGTTTCAGCTTTAGCATCATTCCTTCCAAAGAAATCCCAGGGTTGATCTCCTTCAGAATGGACTGGTTGGATCTCCTTGCAGTCCAAGGGACTCTCAAGAGTCTTCTCCAACACCACAGCTCAAAAGCATCGATTCTTCGGCGCTCAGCCTTCTTCACAGTCCAACTCTCACATCCATACATGACCACTGGAAAAACCATAGCCTTGAATAGATGGACCTTAGTGAAATTAACCATAATGACAACAAAAATCTCAAACCTATCTCATGCATTGGAACTGATTCTTGAACTATCTCTGGTTAGAATCTTAAAGAATCTGGTGAAAACCAAGCAATATATGTAAACAGAAGTGTGTAGTTCTGTTGCTTCTGGGTTACCCAACGATAAAGCAATACGACATCTTATTAAAAAAATTGATAATCTAAAGAAAGAATTAGCCAACAAAGATGAATGTGCAGCAAAGGAACAAAAAGTGATGATGCTGTAAGTTGATATTCAAATTGAATATAAATAAAAGTTATGGAAGAAGTAGCCGAGCATAGGTACATTGATACCATTATTGTCAGACAACAGATATGCAGCCTGAAGAACATAGGAAAAACTTACTAACACAAAGGAAGCATTTAAAGGAAAAAATTAAGGTGCCCCAGAAGAAGTCTTGCTGGTAAAAATACACTAAAGGAACTCTGGAAAATATTTCATGATATGGAAGCACAAAGGACAAAATGCCTAAAGCTGATACAAACTTGGAAAAGAGTATGACATAGACAAGATGCTTACTCTATGTGATGTGTTACACTAGGAGAAGAATGCAAGTCGCTGTTCAGTCTACTCTTGATAACTATTTTACAAAGGAATAAAACCTTAATTCTTAATGTTTCTACTGTTTTAAATTGATGTTCTCAGGAAATATATTAGTTTTGCTAATTTTTCATTTCTTATACATTTTTAACTTACCTATGAGTCTTAAATGTTTAAAAAAAAAAAAAAGGCCACAGAACAATCCTAGGCTATCCCACTGAATTTTACAACCACTTTGTGTGATTTCAACTTGTTTTGTCATTTTTTAAAAAAGCAAAGACTCCTTGTAGTCAATCTTAAAGCAAGCATAAAAATGGATAAAAAGATCAAGAAACAATGAATTTTTTTAAATACCCAAGTGATATATTTTAGACTTACTACATTAATTTCATTAAGTGTAAATATTCTAAACATCTCAATTAAAAGATGTGATCATATTGGATTAAAAATACAAGGCCCAATTTAAGTATAAAATGTAAGTAAGAAGGTAGAAAAAGACATGCTATGAAAACACTAAGCAAAAGAAAGTTGGAATGGCTATATAAATATCAGGCAGACTTCAGAACAAGAAATATTATTGAGGATAAAAATAAGCATTATATGCTCATAAAGAAGGAACAAAACCGTAAATACATATGCATGTAACTTAAAAACCTCAACATATATGAAGCAAAAACTAATAGCTTATGACTTCAGAAAACATCTCAGGAAAACTTAAACCAAGTAAAATATACCTGTATAGCTGTGAAAAGTGAAGTCGTTCAGTCGTGTCTGACCCTTAGCGACCCCATGGACTGCAGCCCACCAGGCTCCTCCATCCATGGGATTTTCCAGGCAAGAACACTGGAGTGGGTTGCCATTTCCTTCTCCAATGCATGAAAGTGAAAAGTGAAAGAGAAGTCGCTCAGTCGTGTCTGACCCTTAGCGACCCCATGGACTGCAGCCTACCAGGCTCCTCCGTCCATGGGATTTTCCAGGCAAGAGTACTGGAGTGGGGTGCCATTGCCTTCTCCACTGTATAACTGTGAAAGATCTGAAAGATAGTGTCATCCAATGTAACCAAATGTCATTTATAGACACTCCATTGAACTATTCTATGGAATAGTTTGAGCTTTTGTATGGAATATAATTCCATAGAATTATATTCTATGCCATAAAAAAGGCCTCACCATATTCAAGTTAATTTAAATTACATAAACTATGTTATTGATCTATTGGAAATTAATCATAAAGTTTTCAGTAACAGAAAAACATCTAGAACCTCCCAAATTTTATATCTTAAACACACACTTCTAAATAGCCTATGAGCCAAATAAGAGGTTACAAAAGATATCAGAAAATACTTTAACTGAATGGAAAATATCAACATCAAATGTGTGAGATGCAGCTAAAGCTGTGATTAAGGAGAAATGTATAGAATTAAAGTTGTGTTCTGTTAGCAAAAAAGCAAGATCTGGAATCTATCACCTACATTTTTAGATTATAAAACTAGAAAAATAAGAACAAATTATACCTATAACAAACATGAAAGAAGGACATAATAACAATAATAAGAACAAAAATGAACAAAATTGGAAAAGAAAAGCAATGAAGGAGATCAATTAAAACAACTAATATCTTTAATAAATTAATAAACTTAATAATATCTTAGTCCATTATCAACAGACCACAGTTTGTGAGCAAAGTCAAGCCTACTGTCTGTTTTGGTAGAGTTTTTCTAGACAGTAGATAAACACATTTGGTTATTTTCTATGGTTGCTTTCCACTATAAAAAGGTTCAGTAGTTGAAACAGAGACTAAATGACCTGGATATCCAAAATATTTGCTCTATGATCCATTATACAAAAAGCTTACCAAATTCTATATCACTCTCAAGCAATTGATGAAGAACAAAAGAGAGAATAAATACTTTTTCAATAACAGAAATTTTGAAATAGGGGATCCTATTACAGACCCTATAGGCATTAAAAGATAATAAGCATGTAAAGAAAAACAAAAACCTTATGTCACATATTGGACAAATTAGGTGAAATAAACAAATTTCTTGGAATACACAAATTACCAGAGCTGATTCGAGAAGAAATGCCTAACATGAATAGTTATATATCTATTAAAGAAATTGAGATTGTGGCTAAAATCTTTCCCACAAAGAAAACATCAGACCCAAATGTCTTCACTGGGGAATTCTATTGATCATTTAAGAAAGAAATAACATCATTTCTACACAAACTTTTTCAGAAAACAAGAGTAGAGGAAACATTCCCAACATGTTATAAAGACAGAATTACCCTCAAATCAAAACAAAAAAGCATTACACAAACAGAAATCTGCAGTGTAACATCTCTGAGAATTATAGGAACAAAAATCTTCAACATAATATTAAAAAATAGAGCTAACAAGATTTCCAAAAGATAATAGCTCATAACCAAGGAGGAATGCAAGTTTGGTTCAACATTAGAAAATCAGTTAGTTGGCTGGGTGGCTTTTCTGTGTACCTGAAACTATCACGGCATTGTAAATTGGCTATAATCCATTATAAAATTAAAATTAATTTGAATTAAGAAAAAGAAAATCTATTAGTGTAATTCAGCATATAACAGAAGAAAAAAAAACTCATACAATAATCTAATAGATACCCAAAAAGCCTTTAGCAAAATTTGACATCGATTCATGATGAACAGTCTCAGCAAACTAGGAATGGAAGGGAATTTCCTCAGGGTGATAAAGGTCATCTACAAGAAAACCTACAGCAAATATCAAGCTTATTAATGAAAACTAACCGCTTTCCCCTTAGACTGACACTACATTAAACTGTTTCATTCCCTCATGTTGGTTTAGCTATTCCTACCAAATATTTTCTTTACAAATTCCTAATAGGAAGAAAGAAGGAAGCTTAAGTAGACCCTCATGGTAGCTTTCTATCTAATTGAGGGGATGTGTTAGAAATTAGTAAATAGTGATACAGTAATAAAAATAAATAAAACATTAGAATAGTAAGATATTTAGCACACCACTGAAAATGCCCTGTGGCTGCATATGTAAATGGTCATATAGGGAAGCCGAGATAGTTTCTACTTCAGAGAACAGGTGAGCTCTATGTGCTAGGACTATCTGAAAGTTCTTTTGCTGGAAGGGGAATTTGACTGTAAAGCAAAATAATAGAAAAAAACATACCATTCATAAACAATAGCAAAACATACTTCTTCCTCTTCAACAGAAAAATTCATCATTTTCTTTGCAAAATAAAACTGGAATTACGACTAACCAATACAAATGTGGTAAAATCAGTAGAGGCCCCCTAAACAACTGCTTTGTAGTACTTTCCAGCCATAGATCCTATCATTCAAAGCACAGATATGAATATGGTTCCATCCAAGTTTTCTGCCCTCCTGGTAGCCTCTTTAGGGCCAGAGGTGAGAATCTGACACTGTCTTTGACCTTCTGATTCAAAAGTCCACAAAGAGCATGTAGGATGAGTGACTGGCCTTATGTTAACAGACCATATCCAAGATCAACATTTTGCTAAACCGTGTCCTGAAGAAACAAGTTAGGGCACATCAACCAGGCTAGAAAGATCAAAGTTATGTTCACCATGCATCTCTTTTCATACAAAAATATTTTGGATTGCACTATTGCTAAGCTATACACAACTGATAAACCTTACCTGTGGTATCATTTTTTTTAATTCCTTCAAATCAAATAGAAAAGGCTTTCTAGATTAGAGCTGTTTGCACATAATAGCCTGATGTGTTTGTACAGCCTTAAATAGACATCTATGTGTCCACCTTATGATAAAAGATGATCCATAGGTCCTAAAGCACCAGCCTGTCCTGGAAAAGTGGTTAAGGTTGGCACTCAACTCTCAAGGGTTCAAAACTTGAATAATGAACTAGGATGATGCCTACCAAGGCAAGGAAACTATAAACTGAAAGAACTCAGTCCATCTTGGTGAGGAAGGATACAAAGTTTCCCAGAAGGTTTTAGGTCCTATGTTGATGATTCTGGTAGTGAATTAATTCTGCAGTGAAAAAGCAAGTGGTTGTATTAGAGGATGTGAAATAGCAGCAAACAGGAAATATCACTAGGTCTAAGATGCCTTCCTGTGAGGGAGCTTTTTCCATCTCTGATGTAATACAGCAGTCATTCTCCTGCCAAAATCCCGGATGGGGTAAACGTGAAGCTTCCTACTCTTCCCAAGCACAGCTGAGTCCCCAAAGGCTATGATGCAAGAAAAAGAGATCAGAGGGAGGGGGAAAGGGAAAGGAGACAGATCAAGAACAGATAATTTGAAAATTCTACAAGAGAGGCCGTTGTCTAGATATAGAACCACAGATATTGTAGACTTATCTATTGCCTGCCTCCTTCCCATAGAACAGAGCATGACACCAAAAACGCTGATCATCTCATTCAGTGCTGTTTTCTCAGTGCCTCATAGATGGCCTGGAATAAGCTGATGCTCAGTCAGTACTTGCCCAATAAATGAGTCAAGGACAAAATAATAAATATTTATAGTGTTTAAATAGATCCATTATCCATCAACCCTCCAATGAACTGTCTGGTTTAGCTGTATTGGTTTAACTAGGTCCATCAATTATTTTCTTTACAAATTCCTAACAGAAGGAAGAAAGGAAGAAGAGGAAGAGAAGGAAGGAAGAAAATGAAAAAGAAGGAGACAGGAAGAAAGTGAAAGGGAAAGAGTTAGGGAAGGAGAGAGGAGGAGGAAAGAAAGATGGAAGGAAGGAAAGAAGAAAGAAGACAAAGAAAAAGAGAAAAAGGAGAGAGAGAGGGAAGGAGAGATGGAGAAAAGGAGGGAGGTAGGAAGGAAGGAAGGGGGAAAAAAGAAAAACACGCAGGCATTGTGGCATAATTATCACTATCTGAACTGTGTCAATGCACATAAAAACAAAGATTTTAGTGGCCAAAGGCAGCAGTCCAGTTTAACTCTGCCACACACAGGTCTTTCTTCTTTCTTCCTGTTGAGCCTCACCCCTAACACATGTCTTCTCCTGCAAGTCAAGGCACTTTTCTGTCTGTCTCTCCAGGCTGACTTCCTGTGACATCAAGTCTGTAGACTTCTTGAATGTCCTGCCCTTGTCCTAACACAGTGCCTTTGCACATGCTGCACTTGATATCTGAAACATCCCAGCCCCCTTGTTCATTTGGCAAACACAAATGTCACCAGGTGAACGCGCCTGCTCTCTCTGCACTATGCTGGAGTTCTCTGTGGTCTAGCCCTTATGGGTAGAATGACAGTAGTTTACTTAGATTATCCCACCAGAATGTGAGTGTCAGGAGTTAAGAAATTTGTGTTTGCATCAAGCACACTACCCAGCACCGAAGAAATAGTATGGAAATACTGAAGGTAGGAAGTGAGGGAGAGAGAGAAGGAGGAAAGGAAGAGAAGAGGACATTTCTTTCTACAAAGGACACAGCATCTCCCTCTCGGTGTATTTCAGTAATTAAATCAGCCTTCCAGTAACAACAGAACTTCAAACTGCTTCCAAAAGTTGAAATTTCAATTAAGAAAGAGACCTTTCATGGTCTACCCCTTTGGACAATCATATAGCCATTTAGATGAAAATCTAATTGTTTCATTGGAGAAATTCTGTAACAAGTCCCCAACTCTTTTACTCACTATTCCTTTCAAATAGCCTTTTTGAAGTTTGCTGACTCATGGCACTGATGTCCTTCTTTCCTTTTTATGCCAAATCTCAGGATAGCTGTCTTCCTTCTGTTACGAGGACTTTCCTTCCCTGCTGATCTCAGCACAATTTTGGAAGGGGGCACTCAGTTATTTTAAAAACAAAGAGAGCATGGCATTCTTATGTGTAAAGGAGGGGTGAGGCACACTTCCCAGCAGTTGCCCCCTTTCTAAAGATTCAGTGCTTAAAGTAACAGGGCCAGAAACCAGAATTGAAAGACACATGTACCCCAATGTTCATCACAGCACTGTTTATAATAGCCAGGACATGGAAGCAGCCTGGATGTCCATCAGCAGATGAATGGATAAGAAAGCTGTGGTACATATACACAATGGAGTATTATTCAGCCATTAAAAAGAATACATTTGAAACGGTTCTAATGAGGTGGATGGAACTGGAGCCTATTATACAGAGTGAAGTAAGCCAGAAAGAAAAACACCAATACAGTATACTAATGCATATATATGGAATTTAGAAAGATGGTAACGATAACTCTGTATGCGAGACAGCAAAAGAGACACAGATGTATAGAACAGTCTTTTGGACTCTGTGGGAGAGGGCAAGGATGGGATGACATGGGAGAATGGCATTGAAACATGTATATTATCATATGTGAAACGAATCGCCAGTCCAGGTTCAATGCATGATACAGGATGCTCGGGGCTGGTGCCCTGGGATGACCCAGAGGGATGGTATGGGGAGGGAGGTGGGAGGGGGGTTCAGGATGGGGAACATGTGTATACCCGTGGTGGATTCGTGTCGATGTATGGCAAAACCAATACAATATTGTAAAGTAATTAGCCTCCAATTAAAATAAATTTATATTAAAAAAAAACAGGGCCTTATTTTAAAATTTGAGTCTACAGGTCACTTACCATGAGCATTGTGTAAACTTAAGATAACCCAGGGTCCATTCTCTGGGGTGAACTGATGATTGGCACCATATTGTTGTCAATTTCTACCCAAGAGAAAAAGCCATATGTCAATATCTATAGTGCCAAGGATTCAGCTTCCCTATCCAGTTTTGAAACTCTGGATGTCCTTCGTACCTATCATTAATCTTCTGATTGCCAAGATTCTTCAAAGAGTATGGTTCATGGTTTCAAGATTACATTTGCAACCTTTCTTTGTACTCTGAGATGGAAGTCCTCTGGATCAAGGATTTAAATTTCTTTAAGCAGGTAAGTACTTGTTTCTTCCTTATCCATCCTGAACAGCCACTCCATTTGCACATTGTTTTCTTCTGTTCTTATCACTTTAAAGCCTAGTTCAGTTAGTAAAAATCTCACAGCAAAATAAATTGGGGATACCTCTCTCTTCCCTCTGCTGCTGCTGCTGCTGCTGAGTCGCTTCAGTTGTGTCTGACTCTGTGCGACCCCATAGACAGCAGCCCACTAGGCTCCTCTGTCCCTGGGATTCTCCAGGCAAGAATACTGGAGTGGGTTGCCATTTCCTTCTCCAATGCATGAAAGTGAAAAGTGAAAGTGAAGTCGCTCAGTCGTGTCCGACTCTTAGCGACCCCATGGACTGCTCTACTACCTGTTAAAATGACATTACTTGCCAAGGAATGGGACTGAAGCCTTGTACTATCAACAAAGATTAAAAGGCCCTTTGTGTGATATTTAGTATCTTCTCATGTTTCAACTCATTCTTAACTTTCAATGACATAAGAATTAGGGCTGTATGAATCATGTTTCCTTGGCTATAGCCCTTCTTTCAAAAATTTGTCTTTTTAAAAATATGTGCTTATTAGAAAATGAAATATATGTGTCACAAAATTATATAAAGGGAGCCACACAGACACTTTATAGTTAAAAAATAAGCAAATAACAAGGTGGAAGTTAATATATGTACCTATTGTGATGTCAAAAAGGGGCCAAGAGGTATCTTTTCATGATGGAGGTCTCCCTCCCACCTCTGTCTCCTCTAAGCTGATTTCCCTTCCTTGGAGGCAACCTCTGTGATGAGTTTCCTGGTTAGGACAGTCCCTGTGACTAATTGGGCAACTCACCCAACCAGATGCAGCGGACTTTGAAAGTGCCATTTATCTCTTTTGTATGCAAAACTGAATTTCAACAAAATTTCTAACAGCAACTACATTCAGGATTAAGGAAATTATAGATGCAATTTTCTCACATTTCCTAATTACCTTTTCCTAGCTTAAAGAACTGATTAAGTTCTCCTCTAAAGTCTCTATAGCTTATCTTTTCCTGGTTTCAAATCCTTCAGGAGATCTCCAGCAGTGACAAAGTCAGATCTCTCATCTTTATCCTTCACCCTTTCTGCAAACACACACACTTTCAAGCCTCAGGATCAAAGGTTGCCAGCTTAAGTTTCATCCTTCAGTTCTCCATTGCCGCTTCTCATGTCTATGACTCCACATGGGCTAGTCTCTGTTGCTAGAAAGCCCTTAACCCTCCTTGACTTCTTGAGCATCTCTTCATCCTTGAAGACCTAACTAGGTTTCATCTCCTCTGGGGAGACTGTTTTCCTCTTCTCTTCTAAAGATATTTTCTCTTCCTCTATCACATTCAGATCCTGGATATTTATCATCATACTTATAACACTGCCTTTTCCCTCATGATCAAAAAGAGCCTTGCTTATTTCCAGTGTATGCAATTCATCAAGGAGTATTTTGATGTTGTTTATTCAAATGCGCTTACAGGCCAGTGTAAAGATGAAGTCACCTCTTATTCTCCACTTATCCTCGTGAATTTGATTATGGGTTCTAGCAACAGAAACACAAACTACAGTTCTATCTTGTATAAGATGTGTTCATTTTTTGGTCTTGTGGTTTCTGCTAGGAGAATATATGCTACTTGAAGTCGAAGACCTTGGTTCATTTGTGATATTTCCTGTAATGTGTTTCCAGCTTCATCTCCCCTGTTCTCCAGCCAAGGCTCACCCTTTGCTGTTCTTCACATGTATCTTTTTCTCTTACCTTCTGCCTTTGTTGCATTGACCCTTATATCAAAAATTTCCCTTCTACTCCACCCCTTTTTATTTATATATATATATTTTTTTGCTCTTTATTTTTTATTTATTTATTTTTTTACTTCACAATACTGTATTGGTTTTACCATACATTGACATGACTCCGCCATGGCACCCCTCTTGTTTATCTCTTTGGCTCCGTCCAGTCTTAGTTGCAGCATGCAGGATCTTCATTACATCCCGTGGGATCTCGTCCATGTGGCACAGGGACTCTAGTTGTGGTGCACTGGCTCAGTAGTTGTGGCAGGTGGGCTTAGCTGCTCTTTGTCATGTGGGATCTCAGTTCCTTGACCAGGGATTGAACTCACATCCCCCTGCATTGCCAGGTGAATTCTTTACCACTGGGCCACCAGCAAAGTCCCTCCATTTCTCTTTGCACATAATCTTTTAAGACCTGACCAACTTACACTGGATGTTCTTTGGGCTCTTCTCCCACCTTGTATTAAAGATTGGATGAGCTCCCATCACTTATGGATCATGTTCCCTTGAGTGTGCAAGCTCCTAGAAAAGGAAGGTTATCTCTTCATCTGTGTAGACATGAGAACTGTTGTCAAGACTGGCCCAGATTAACTCAGGTGAGTGCAGACCCAGAGAAGTGGCCCATGGAGCTTCCGTTCCCTCCAATCATCTGGCTCCCCCTTCAGTTCTGATTCTCAGTGGGCTAGGTGCGGAGTCCCCTTCCTAACCTTTTCTTCTATTAATACTCTACACGATACTGAGTTATTTCAGCAAAGTTGCTTGATCACAGATGAGCCATTCTACATCAAAATAAATTCTGTCCATTGTGACAAACAGTGACATCTGCTTGACCTCACCAGTGAACACCCCTCCCTTTTGATTTCCCTCCCCTGAGTAACTGGAGATGAGAAACTGTTTTCTTCAAAATGTTGTTCCATGACAGCTAGCTCCAAGGGCTCTCTCAGCCTTCAGCATCACCCAGAAACCTCTACTGGGTTACTTCTACTCCCTCTCCCAAGGGTTCATGGCTCAGGGCCTCCCACATCTCTGCATCACGGACTCTTCTCAGCCAGCAGTGGCTGCTGAGTATCCACTGAGCAATGAGAGCATCCAAATTTAGATGTAATGCACCGCCTTTGACCACAGCCAGATTGGGGCTACTCCCAGAAAACATATGATAATTTTGAGAAAGACTTTTGTTTTACACTAAAGCATGAGTCATGTAGCAATTATAAAGGGATTAATTATCCAATTTTGGGATACTCTAGCTCTCTTAATGCTTTGTCAAAAGGATAACCATGGAAAATCAAAGCTGCTTCTATCCTTTGCTAATTCTGCTCTTTGTGTGTTTGCACCTACACCTCGTTATATATTTTTTTCATGGCCTGGGGATACCAAGGTTCAGAGCTAAGGCCTCAGCTTTTCTGCCTCTAAATCAATACCTTTCAAATATCTTTTACTCACAAACTTCTTTATCAAAAAAAAAAAATCTACTGTAGAATCTCATTGTATATTTGAAAAAGCTTCTATGTTCAGTATAGATATATTTTAAACTCTACATTATCAAAATCACTGCTTAAAAATAAACCAATGGAACAATAAGACAAACTTCAGGAAACAAAAATGTTTACCAATGAGGTTTTGGACTGGACTGGGGAAGGAGCTGTTACATCAGATATAGCGTAATTTATTTCTATACTCTTTTTTATTAGATTCACTAAATCTAGAAAATCCTGATTCTCATAGATCAATCATTACAAACAATAACAGTTTTTGTATTTTTATACTGTATTTTTTTCCTGAGTATTAAGTGTACCTGGACATTTTGTTCCACAGTTGAATCCCTTATAATATATATCACCCAAAGCTATCAAGAAAAACATTAGAACTATTTACAACATAATACTAGCACTGTGGGATGTGTGATTGAATTTGCTTGCACTAGTTCCCATGACTGGACATGAATGCCTACATTTAAAAGGAAAAAAAGATAAATCCATGGCTCCTGTACAAAAGAATCAAATATATATATACAGGTACCAAAAAAAGCTTAATCTAATGCCTGCACAAAATGAATTGTACTGGCAAGATATTTATTTGCTTCAGCATACTCCAGTATGCTGAAATTTGTTGTAGAACATATTTGATGGTTTGTTTTTAATTTTTACTTAACATTTCCTAAATTGTTAATAAAATAGGAAGCCATCTATTTTTTTTAAATAGGTATTTGTAGAATATCTTGTATCTTTTTACATGTTTGATGGCCAATTTACAAATGTATTTCTCTTGTGTCCATCACCTCCATTTGGGGGCCAAGCATATTTCCATATCTATTCCTGATAATGTCTGTCCATTGGTCTTCCAGAATGTCTCCATCTACTATCAGGTGAATATCTCCTATGATATGGGTAAAAACTCTTTTATCTTTCCCCCAAAACGAACTCCCCAGCTATCTTGAGAGGGTGTGACACCTTTTTCTGTTTTGTCTCCAATAGCACTCTTGAGAGTCCCTTGACTGCCAGGAGATCAAGCCAGTCAATCCTAAAGGAAATCAACCCTGAATATTCATTGGAAGGACTGATGCTAAAGCTGAAGCTCCAATGCTTTGGCCATCTGATGCAAAGCACCAACTTATTGGAAAAGACTCTGATGCTGGGAAAGATTGAAGGCAAAAGGAGAAGGGAGGCAGCAAAGGCTGAGATGGTTAGGCAGAGTCATCACCTCAATGGACTCAATGGACACTCGGTCTGAGCAAACTCCAGGAAACAGCGATCGACGTGGGAGCCTGGTGTGCTGCAGTCCATGGGGTTGAAAAGAATCAGACATGACTTAGCAACTGAACTATAACAACAGCAGCAACAATAGTAACACTTATTACTTGGAACAGAAATAGTGGTAATTAATTCTGTGATGCCAGTTCCACAAATAATTGCTTGTAAATTTTATCTTTGAAACATTTTATGGAATGTGAAGGTAAGGATTTCAGGCCACACTCCTCCCATTTGCCTAGTCACAGTGGCGATGCTAAGCACAGAGGAGGCATTAAATACATTTGGTGAAATAAAGGTGGATAAAACATTTTGCAGTTGGCCCTTATGCATGGAGTGTTTCTTCTTTTTTTCTATTTTTTAAATATTAATTTTTTAATTTGGAGGATCACTACTTTACAATGTTGTATTGGTTTCTGCCATACAACAATACAAATTAGTTACAGCTCTCTCTCTCTCTCTATCTCTCTCTCATATATATATATATATAAATCCCCTTCCCTCTTGAACCTCCCACCAACCCCACCCATCCCACTTCTCTAGGTTATTATAGAGTGCCAGACTAGGGTGCCTGTGTTATACAGCAGCTTCCCACTAGATAGCTAAATAATAACTATATTATAGTTATATATATAAAGATATATAACTCCACTGCTAAAAGATATATAACTCCACTGCTATATATATATATATATATATATAAAGCCATTGAAATTTTTTTATTAGTGACTTTTTCTTTTCACTTGGCATGCAGCACTTTAGTTCCCCAACCAGGGATTGAACCTGTGCCCCCTGCATTGGAAATGCAGCATCTTAAACACTGGTCCTCCAGGCAAGTCTTCCTGGATTGTAGTTTCTAATATAAAATCATAACAACAGAAGCTTCTCACTTAAATTTCTCTCTCTTTTTTCTTTTTTTACTTAGCTCATAACATTTCCCTGGTTTCATCATATTTTCCTTCAAAGGCTAACCCTAAGATGAGGAAAAAGCAAAACCTCCTGATATATAAAATAGAAACTCTACCAGCTTCTACCACAAATTTTCAATTTTAGTGATAGGAAATGCCCTTCACCTTGCAGTGCTAATGGAAATGAGGTAAGACAAAGATCCTTTGTAGCTCAAAAAGAAAAATATTCCCAAATATCCATTCCTGAGACAAAGTCCCTGAAGGCTGCCTATGGGAACTAGGTGACAACCAAAGCTCCTTCCAACTCAAGAAGTAAAAACATCTTCCAGATTTGCCTCATTCTCAGTAAACCAGGATTAATGCCTTGGCTCTGGGTGATTCAATAACTTTATGCCCTTAGGCAAGGCATTTGGCCAGAATGGGTTTCTGTTTATCTGTGTTTTGAAGTGAAACTCAAATAAATGGTGCCAAGTATTGCCGGATGAGAGACAGTTGGACTCAGAAAACCCAAACTATTTTAAAATTAGCTGAAGCACTTGGGAATGAGAGAGTCAATTCCTAGGCAGATTGATAAGAAGTCCAGGGTCCCCAAAGAGGAGAAAGGGGTCTGGGGCTCTTGAAGTGGAGATTGGGGGTCTGGAATTCTCAAGGAGGAGAAAAGGACAAACGTTTTTTGTGTTTTGTTTTGTTTTTTTTCCCCTCTACATTCTTTAGTCAATTACACAACTCAGTTTAAACTCTGTGCTAAGGATTATACAATAACAATGTAGCTGGCTGGAGGACAGTTTCGCCTTCCTGAAAATCTTCTGACTAATCCTGATATCTTAGAATGTATATTATGGGAGTGGGTCTGGAGGATCTTTCCATTGTTAATTCTAATCTTGTGATCCTAAAATGTAAATTGTGGGAGTGGGTCTGGTAAAATTTTCACAAACTTGAGACATCCTTTTGATTCATTGTAATAACTAATTAAAAGATATATAACTCCACTGCTAACAGTAGCAAGGGGGTACTCTTTCTGCCTCCCTCTGATGTCTATGTCAGAAGCTTTCTCTATCACTTTTATTCTTTAATAAAACTCTATTGCACAAAAGCTCTGAGCAATCAAGCCTTGTCTTTGGCCCCAGATTGAATTCTTCTCCTCCAGAGGCCAAGAATTCCAGTTTCTTCACGGGTCAGCAACAACCTTTCATGAATAGACCATTATATTCCCAGGGGTCCATCTGAAAAGTGGATGAGACCATTCCAATTTCTCTCCATCCTGAAAAAAAGCCCATATTAAGAGCTGATTCATTGGAAAAGACCCTGATGCTGGGAAAGTGTGTGTGTGTGTGCACACAGTCAATAAGTTGTGTCAGACTCTTTTGCGACTCCAAGGACTGTAGCCCACCAGGCTCCTCTGTCCATGGAATTTTTTAGGCAAGGATACTGGATTGGGTTGCCATTTCCTACTCCAGGGCATCTTCCTGACCCAGGGATCAAACCTGTGTCTCTTTGCATTTTCTATGTTGACAGGCAGATTCCTTACCACTGAGACACCTGGAGAGATGCTGATGTGGGAAAGAGTAGGTGCAAAGGTGAAGGGGGCAGCAGAGGATGAGCTGGTTAGACAGCATCATTGATTCACTGAACAGTAATTTGAGCAAACTCCAGGAAATAGTGGAGGATAGTGGAGTCTGACGTGGTGCAGTCCATGGGGTTGCAAAGAGTCAGACACAACTTAGCAACTGAACAACAACAACCAGCAGATCATCTCATTTTGAGTCTGACCAACCCACAGCTCCCTTGAACCCCTAACTTTGGCTCTTTCCTTAACCATTCAGTCTGTTGGCTAGAACATTGCTACATCTGAATTGTGAGACCCATAACGTCTTACAGATGTTACCCAGAAAATCCATGACATCTTATGCAAAAACCAAAATGAACTTTTTGGCCAACCCAATAGTAATCCTCTGGAAGAATCTGAAATAAAGGTGAATAAGAGTTATCTATTATTGTGCTCTTACTGTGTACCAGGCTAATATCCATATATTTCTAATTAATACTCACAAATATCCTACAAATCAGGTTGATCACTGCCCATTTTTCTGATAAGGAAAACAGCTCCCTCTCCTATGGGAGACGCTGCTCTTGACATCAGGATCCAGACTTAACCCTCATCTATACAACTTCAAAAGTTGTCTCCAGTTTTCTGTGACACCGCAAGTTATAGAGACTTCGTTCCTGAAAAAGTTCCCTCCTTCAAACAGAATGATGTTCTAGCCAACCGATTGAATGTTTAGTGCCAAAGTTTGTGGTTCAAGGGAGCCCTGATTTGGTCAGACTCAAAATGACTGTGTCTGCTGGTTAAGTGCCGCGGCCAGCGCAGTCAGGCAGCTACACCTGTGGAGAGAAACGCGAAGGAGGACGCCCGCGCAGAAAGACAAGTAGACAGAAAAGATGGGGTTGAGAGGATCAGACCACTTCCTCTTAGTGGCTGATACCGACTTTATTTCGTGCTCAGTATATATAGGATACAATACGTGATTTATGACATTTACTAGGTCACTTTGATCCTGATAATCAATCACCAGACCTTCACCATTGTGTACAAAACATAATGCCTAGTTACTTGAAGTGCGATAGTAAACAGAACATAATTACCAGACATCCTGGAGGCACAAAGTCCTAAACCTTCTTCAGGGTGGCAGGACAGAGAGCTTAGGACATACCTGGGCTAATCTCAGGACATGCCTAGGGCTCTGCGATAACGCTCGAGCAGCTCCCAAGACTTAACCCTTCAAGGGCAGTCTCCCGCAGTTAAGATGGGCTTTTTTTTTTTTTCCCCATGATGGAGAGAAATGTGAACAGTCTTATCCACTTTTCAGGTGGATATCTGGGAACATAATGGTCTATTCGCAAGAGTTTCAACTCATTTTAAAATAATTTTGAACCAAGGTTTCAGTTTCTAAGTGAAGAGTTGAAGAAGAACAGGAGGAGCTCATACAAAGGGGCTCTCAGGAGATGCTGGAAGGACAGAGGGAGACCACCTCTTAGCCACCTCTTAGGCCACACACACAGCTGCTGGACTTCATTAACTATATGTTTCTCTTTGAAAATGGCCATGTATTTTGGTATTTTAAAATATAGACTCTTTTAATCTTCTGCTGTTTCATTTCATATGCATTTTAATGGATGTGTGTTTAACTTGATCCCTGCTTCCTAATGTGAATTAATCCCGGAGGGCACACACTTTATTGAAAAGGGAAAATAATAAAATGAGTGAAAAAGTGATGCCGTTCCTGTTCTACACCACTTGGCAATAACTGTTCACTGAGAAACAACCTCTGGCTGGACACGTCGGTACCTAGTCTTAGTGAGGCACCTAAACCAAAGTAAAACCAAACAAATAACAAAACAAAAAGAGAAAGGGAGAAAGAGAAACTAAAACGTGGATTGTGTATGTAAAAATTTCAGCTGATTTCATAAAATTAAAAATAAATAAATATATAATTAAAACTCCTGGTTGGGAAAATCCTATTATTTCAAATGAAGTTAAATTTTGAAATGAACCATGTCAGCAGTCAGCTTAGATAACTGAGACAGAATATTCACTTTGGGTCTTGATATGGATCTAAGGATTCCAAGATAATGCAAATGAGTCCTTTATTTATATTTATTTTTTTAATTTTATTGGAGTATAATTGATTTATAATGCTGTGTTAGTTTCAAGTACACAACAAAGTGAATCAGCTATATACGTGCATATATTCACTCTTTTTTAGATTCTTTTCCATATATGTCATTGCAGAATAATTAAGGAGAGTTCACTTTGCTATACTGTAGGTCCTCATTAGTAATCTATTTTATATATACTAAATGTACCTTCCTCTTGTTTTAGGCCACTGATTAAATTGAGGGAAACATGTTAGGGATTGGGGAAATAAATTTCAGTCAATAAAGAATTAAAAACAAATCCCAAGGGATGCCCAGAAAAGAGACGATTTCAAAGAACCAACGTGGAAACCTAGTGCTCATCAAATACCCAACAATCATTACTCTCCATTTCCCAATAGGGCAATGTGCGTAACCAGGCACATATGGATATGAGTGAAAGTGATGCCAAGCAAATTTAACTCATGCCCTTGGTCTTTATTTTGCTTCCAAGATGATTTGAGGGACCATAGGTTCAAAATAGCCCTAAGACAGAGGAAGGTCACCTGAGGTAGAGAGTAACCTTTGCTTGTGGCAAGAAATCCACTTTATCTGTACTAGGTCACTGAGATTTTGGAATTTCTTTGTGACAACAAAGAGGATTAATTTGTTTATTACAGAATTACTCAATCCTTTGGATACTCAGAAGTGAGAGTGTAATGGTAAGCATAAACAGTACTGCTTTTCTGCTATTATTAAAGAAGAACAAGAAAAAAGGCAAACAGAATCATTAAGATATTAGGAAAGACAAACTAATTAATCTGAGACATGGAAATAATCTACCAATGGACAACTCTGGACTTCTTCTCTTGAGGACGATTAGCAAAGATCAATAAATCTGTCATGTATAGTGATATTACACCGTATCATACTATATGTATTCAAAACATTTTCTTCTAATAGTTTAAATGAAGTTCTGCCAGGGATTTAAAAATTACCAGATTATGAGATTATGTCATGAGATTTATTTCTGCCTCATTATTCAAGAATGAAAACATGCTCCATCATTGGCCCTCCAGCATTTTACCAGCAAGAAACTTTTCTCTGTCCCATCTTCTACAAAAAAGCAACATTGCTGCTACATTCACAGCTGAAAACGACCAGACACACCAAAGAATGCCTGGATAATGGCCTTGGTTTATCTCATAGCATTTTGTGTCTGCCCCTCAGGCAAGCAATTCATCATCACAATCTCACCAGTGAATCACAGGGCTCACACATTGCTACAAATCCTGCCTTTCAGCATGCCCAGAATGAACCATTACACTTCAACCCAGGATAAAATAATCCCAGTGAAACCAGCTGACCTGTCAGAGGGTGCCTAGATAACACTGAAATAGACAGCACTTAATGCAGTGGGGGATCTGTCAAAAACAATAAAGATTGGTGTAAAAACAAGTTGCAAGTTATTGATCTGCTATATTACAGTTGCTTTGAAAATAACTGGATTTCACTTTTGCCCTTTAATTTATCCATCTTAATCACATTCTGTCAAGACCAAGGCACACATTATGCATAATAAAGGTCAAGAATACCCTTGTGTGCTGCCTGACCCAACACGGAAATGTGTCCTAGGCATCAACACACATGCATACAAAATTGTCTGCTGACAGTCTCCTATGAAATGGACCAATCAGAAAAATCTAACTGGAAGGGACTTCAGTCTTTAAGGCAAATTTACTGTCCAAGACATGAAAAAAAAAAAAAAAGACGTCAGTAGCAATACACATATTTTAGGTAATCCCCCTTTCAGTTAACTTAAACTCTAGATCCATACAATGAGATGCTCTCTCAAATTTCCCAGGCTGCTTGGATCAATTTCTGGCCAGCCTTGTTGGATGAGGGCACACATCACCACTATCATCACCAGTGCATGTGTGATAAGTCACTTCAGTCATGTTCGACTCTTTGCGACCCCATGGACCACAGCCTGCCAGGATCCTCTCTCCATGGCATTCTCCAGGCAAGAATACTGGAGTGGGTTGCCATGCCTTCCTTCAGCAGGTCTTCCCCACCTAGGGATCAAACTTGCATCTCTTATATCTCCTGAACTGGCAGTTGGGATTTTTACCACTAGTGCCACCTAGGAAGCCCAAATTTTGAACTAATCATAAATGCTGCTCCCATCTTTAGAGGAGTTGTTAATCATCAGAGGCTTATGTGTGTGTGTGTGTGTGTGTTTAACTTCTGCTATCTTTAGGGTTTACTGAAATTTATCTTTGGCCAATGAAACATTGGGGTTTCTAATCTTGATGCTACACTTGATACTTACTGATTCTTAAATTCTCATTCTGTGCTCACTTTTGAAATCTCTTTAGTGGAAAACTGGTAATTACCTTCTCTCCAAAGATCCAACATTAAAGATTTTGACAGAACCATAAAGACTGTTGGTGTTTCTTAATCCCCTCAGGGCTATTTTGTGAGTTTCACCTAAAGACCTTCTTTTTGCCTTTCTTTTATCCTCTAGCTTTCTCTCCTTCTCCCCCCACATACATGCACGCACACATGTGTACACACACACACACACACAGACACACACACTATAGTTACAACATAGATGGTATATTTCAAAAAATATTCCACTGATTATAAGATTTCATAATTTTATCTTGCTGGTCTCCCCAACCCATCTTATTGCTAACCCTCTATGGATGTGGAAATAAACGACTAACCAAATGGGTAAAGCAAACACTTCTGAGCTTGCAGTAGCAAGAGAGTCAGCCTCCATCACTTGCCCATCACTTGAAGTTTTGGCAGAAACTCAAATGCAGGCAGAGGAGGGGAAATTTTTATAGTGGAAAAAGGGAAGGCTTCAGATGTGCCCTGATCGGAACAGTTGACATGGGGATGCTTCAGGCAAGCTAACTTGAAGCAAGATATCCTGTATGGTTGGTTGCATGCACATGTTTTCGGTTACTCAGTCATGTCTGATTCTTTGCAATCCCATAGCCTGCTAGAATCCTCTGTCCATGGGATTTTCCAGGGAAGAATACTGGAGTGGGTTGCCATTTCCTCCTCTAGGGAATCTTCCTGACTCAGGAATCAAAACCATGTCTCTTGCATTGGCAGGCAGATTCTTTACCGCTGAAGCACCTGGGGAGCCCCCCATGTAGTTGGTTAGCAGGTACATATTTGACTTTTTCCATTTGGTCTTCAATTGGAAATGTTAACAAAAACTAGGGAAGCTGTAAGTTCTTAATGAATCTCTGGTCATTTGGGGCTGATCACTACAAAAGTCATTGTTTAACTTCTTGGGTGGTTACTAGAGATAGCTGCTGCTGCTAAGTCGCTTCAGTCGTGTCCAACTCTGTGCGACCCCATAGATGGCAGCCCACAAGGCTCCCCCGTCCCTGGGATTCTCCAGGCAAGAACACTAGAGTGAGTTGCCATTTCCTTCTCCAATGCTTCAAAGTGAAAAGTGAAAGTGAAGACGCTCAGTCGTGTCTGACTCTTAGCGACCCCATGGACTGCAGTCTACCAGGCTCCTTCGTCCATGGGATTTTTCAGGCAAGAGTACTGGAGTGGGGTGCCAGTGCCTTCTGCAATAGAGATAGTTAGTAGATAGCTATTACTAAAGAGTCTATCTTTCTTGCTTACAGCAGGCTGACCTCCTTGGTTGTTTATAGTAGTTAATGTGTTGGCTGCTCCAGGCTGTGTGTCAAAGTTCTGTGCTTATATATGGTATGGTCATGTGTATTTGTATATTCAGTCTCTCACTAAGCATCTTCTATGAGCTAAATATTGTTCTAGATACTCATTGTACAGATGGAACCAGAACAGACATTATTCTTGCTCTCCTGGCACTTATGCTTCAATAGGAAAAAAAAAAAAAAACAAATAGAGAAAAATAAACAAATGTGTGCTATGCTGTGCTAAGAGCTATGGAAAACAGAAGAGGGTGAGATAATGGTGAAAGACGAGGAGGTTTTTACTTTAGAAAGACTTGCCATGGAAGGCTTGTAAGAAGTGGAAAAACATATATCAATGATCCACTTGGCATACAATAGAGTATCTTATTAGTCTTGACATATTCCACTTAGCATATCTTATATATTGTAATCCCTTCTTTGTTCATGTAACATGGTACAAAGCCTTCACAACCCAACAAAGAAAATATTTAGTATAGGTCCCATCTTGCAGTCTTTTAATTAACTCCAGTAATAGATGGCCATCTAGTTTCGATAGGCAGAGCAACTAAGTAGCACTATCACCCTCAGGAAGTAAAAAATAAATAAGGTGGCAAGACAGGACTTTATTTTTCCCAATACTCTATACTGTCTTGGACACATTTCTTAGGTAGTCAGAGCTTCAGGAGTCATTAACCCTTCCAGCAAGACTTGGAAATAATCTTTACCAAGTGTGTACCTCTTGCCATGTCCAGACTTTCATGGAGAAGACAGTATAGTTACAATGGTTTATGGGGCATAAGGCCATCACAGGACTTCATAAATATGTCTTTGCTGAAGAAGCAGAACTGTTGATAAACTATACTTACCATCTTAGATGATCTCCTAAATTTTAAAATTCATTTTTGGAGTCACAGAGACCCCTGGGTCTTGCATGCTATGTCAACATTTTTTGTTGTATGTGTAATGTATCAAAAATTGGTAATTAAGAAACTATACCCTTCAGTAGTGCTTCTCAGTCTATATCATGCAAAAGAATTACCTGGAGAGCATGTTAAAATACCAGTTCTAGGAGTGATGCTGCTACCGATCTGGAGACCAGACTTTGAATAACAAAGTCTTGCAGGTCTCTATGTAAAACACTCATAATTCTCAAAGCAAAATGCATTAAAAAAAATGTGTTTTGTACAAAAAGCAATGTGGGAAATATAGCATGGAGCCCTGAATATTAAATTTTCAGCATATGTCATGAATTTACAGAGACATTCAGTTCAGTTCAGTCGCTCAGTCATGTCCGACTCTTTGCGACCCCATGAATCGCAGCACGCCAGGCCTCCCTGTTCATCACCATCTCCCAGAGTTCACTCAGACTCACGTCCATCGAGTCCGTGATGCCATCCAGCCATCTCATCCTCGGTCGTCCCCTTCTCCTCCTGTCCCCAATCCCTCCCAGCATCAGAGTCTTTTCCAGTGAGTCAACTCTTCGCATGAGGTGGCCAAAGTACTGGAGTTTCAGCTTTAGCATCATTCCTTCCAAAGAAATCCCAGGGTTGATCTCCTTCAGAATGGACTGGTTGAATCTCCTTGCAGTCCAAGGGACCCTCAAGAGTCGTTCTCCAACACCACAGTTCAAAAGCATCAATTCTTTGGTGCTCAGCCTTCTTCACAGTCCAACTCTCACATCCATACATGACCACAGGAAAAACCATAGCCTTGACTAGATGGACCTTAGTCGGCAAAGTCATGTCTCTGCTTTTGAAAATACTATCTAGGTTGGTCATAACTTTTTTCCCAAGGAGTAAGCATCTTCTAATTTCATGGCTGCAGTCACCATTAAGAATGTAAATCTGATATTGGTATTGTCCTAGAAAATCCAGCCTGAGTGTTCCCCTGAACTAGATGCCACCTTCCCAAATGGTTTAATTATTTCCATTTGGGAACATTGTTACAGAGAAAGAAGGGCTTTTGTTGTTGTTGTTGTTTGTTTGTCTGTTTATTTGCTTCTTTGCATAGTCAAGTCCTAAAGAAAGCAAAAAAGAATACAAAATATCAGTGCAGGTCAACGCAGTCCACAGTGCTAACAATACCTCCCCCTTCATGAACCCCAACCTTGGCCCTCACAGTGGCTTCCTGGAACTGTGCAATGGGTTGAGTTAAAGAGGAAAATCCTTCTGTGACAGTCTACATGGATGAGATGGGATGGGAAATGGGAGGAAATCTCAAGAAGGAGGGTTTATGTACATATCTGTGGCTGATTCATGTTGATGTATTGCAGAGACCAACACAATATTGTAAAGCAATTATTCTCCAATTAAAAATAAATAAATTAATTAAAAAAAGAAGAAAACCCAGGATCCAGTCCTGAACAAGGATGTGATGTAAAAGAAATAAGACAATTTAAAAAGAGGTAAGGGATTTGACTTTGGCTGTGTATTGCCAGCTTTTAAAAAATTAATATTTTAAATAAAATTGAAAAAATATTAACTGTCATTAAAGATACAACAGGTCCAAAATGTGTCACCTGTGCTAAGGCCAAATCACCAAAGAGAGACAATACCTAGCTTAATTGCAGGATTAGCTTCTTCCAGGAAGACAAGCTTTATCCAGCCAATCTGGAATTACCTGGTCAACTCAAGGGGGGTAATTTACCCTACAGAACCTTAATGTTCCCCTTAGGAGAATGACCTTTCCTAAAAGGTCTAATTTCATTGCTAATAATTTCCTTTTTCTGCCATTTTGCTACCTTTAAAAATCTACTCATTTCTCTAGTTTGGTGGAGCTTCTTTCTGATTACTAGGTGGAATGCTGCCAATTCATGTAAAGTCAATTTAATCTTTAAATCTGCTCATTTGTATTTTCATTTTTGTTATTTAACAGATCTGTGTCAGCAGTGGAACTGAAGGAGAACTTTCAGCGGCTACAGGAGCAATGAGAAACACAGTCATGGTATCTCACAAATCCTTTGAGCTCATGGTCTTTCTCACTATTCTGAGAGTCATGGATAAGTTGACTCTTGCCTCTGAGCTCCACTATCTTTGCATTGAGTTCTCAGTCTAATCGGTTTTCCAGTTGATGGCTGAGTCAGTCATTCTGAGTTGGCAGACCATTCTATCTAGAACTGAAGACCCTGGTTCCCTCTGCAGTTCCCTAGCTGTTGGGAATCCCTTACACTATGTCCAGACCACAGTCGCCATTTACTGGAGCTTGCTGGTTACATGCTGGAATTTGCTGGTAGTGTGCATGGGTCACACTTCTCTTGGTCAGTCTGCAGTAATTTCTTTTGGTCACTGCTGGTGTGCTAAGGTACACATGTCTGTTTGTCATGTTTTGTTTAGATAAAATCTGCCACCAATGGGAATCCTAGAAGTGCAAAAAAAAAAAGCCACAAGCGGTGAGCATGGATCAAACATTTAAGAGTTCTTAAAGTGCTTGCCACCTAACCCAAAGGTTCCTGTGTTAGGATAAGTTGGTCATGAAATAGGATGGATTGACACTAGATCACCCACCAACATCAAGAAAAGTTCCCTGCAAAAAAGACACATATGTCTGTGTATTGTAAACATCACATAATTCCAAACCTCACAGCACATTCCTTTAGGTCTTATTGTTGTTGCCTTAGTCACTAAGTCATGTCCAACTCTTTTGCAACTCCATGGACTGTAGCCAGCCAGCCTCCACTATTTATAAGATTTCTAAGACAATCCTGGGGCTGGGTTGCCACTTTCTTCTTCAGGGCGTCTTCCTGACCCAGAGATTGAACCAGAGTCTCCTGCACTGGCAGGCAGATTCTTTACTACTGAGTCACCAGAGAAGCCCCCCTTTAGGTATTAGCTTGAAGACCAAAAGGCTTAGCAAGCAAACAAATACATAAAACGAGATTCTCAAAACCCAAATTGTTTAACATGCCACCTTCTGGCACACTTGCTTATTTTATGTCAAAGAGCTGTGATCCCAGAAGCTGTAAATACCTACACAAACAGCAAAATCTTCCTAAAGACAAATTAGGATTACAATGGCCATTATGGGGAATGATCCAATTAGGCAAGACTGTTTACTAAAGAAGTGCCCTTGAAAGTAAGGGTTCCCATTATCAAACAAACAGAATGTGATGCCTGTTTTCACCGATGTGTAGATGCTTCCCCAAAGCTTCAAGTTTCCAAAATAGCTTCATTAAAAAATGTGTTGCAAAAACATAATGAAAATTTAAAGACACAAGATTGCAAACAACAGTCTGCCAATCCATTAACTTTATAGCTACAACAATTCCAACCCCAGGCACCTAATATAACACCTGGACCCCCAACACTGCACTTTCCTAGGGGTTAAAAATGTTGACCCAGGTAGACTCAGGAGACTTCACAGGTAGTCCAGTGGCTAAGACTCCACTATGCCAATGTAGGAGGCGTGGGTTCAATCCACGGCCCCTGTTCAGGGAAATAAGATCTCACATGCCCTGCAGTGTGGTCATAAGATCAAAACAAAAAAGAAAAATAGCATTAGCCAGGAATTCCTGACTCAGTTGTAATCAGCTGGAACACTGGAAAAGAGATAGATCCTCAAAATGCCTATGCAAAAATTTTAATGTCAACTCCAATGCCCTCATGGGGCTTTCCAGGTGACTCAGGGGTAACGAGTCTGCCTGCTGATGAAGAAGACATGGGTTTGACCCCTACGTTGGGAAGATCCCCTGGAGTAGGAAATGTCAACCCACTCCAGTATTCTTGCCAGGAAAAATTCCATGGACAGGAGAGCCTGGTGAGCTACAGTCCATGGGGTAGCAGAGAGTTGGTCACGCCTGAGCAATGGACCATGGCATTCCACCAATGCTGTCATACCTAACCCTTCAAATGGGCCCCTCCTAGATTGGAATAGACTTTGGGAGATTTCTTCATAAATTCTTACATTATTTTTTTAAACACCTAAGAAAAACTAAAATTAAATTAATTTGAAAAATGCCAAATTTGGGATATTAAAACCCATTTTAAAACTTTAAAATCCTCCACTTTAAAACCCACATGGAGCCTGTAAAGGGGATCCTGGGAAAGCTGACAGAAGCTGGCTAAGGGTAAAGCTGCTCACCAGAATCACCCCTCCTGGATCATTGTCTATATATTACCCTGTGTGTGCATGCCTAGTCGCTCAGTCATGTCTGACTTTTTGAGATCCCATGGACTGTAACCCACCAGGCTCTTCTATCTAAGGGATTTTTCCAGACAAGAATACTGGAATGAATTGCTGTTTCCTTTTCCAAGGGATCTTCTCGACCCAGGGATCAAATCTGAGTCTCGGGTCTCCTGCATTGGCAGGTGGATATTTTACTACTGAGCCACCAGGGAAGCCCATAATATCCAGGAAAGAGAGAGAAGTAAAATATATTTTGCACCCTCTTTGGGGACTCTTCTTACATCCAAAGAAGAGTTCTTTAATATTGCCAGAAATGTTACTACTTGTCTCTACTAAAAATAGACAAGATATTTAAAAGAATTTTTAAGTAGCTCTGTGATCCGAGATTGGTCAGATATAGGAAACTGATATTCAGAACCCAAGAGGAATTTTTTTTAGGTCTCCCCCTGCCGCCAAGTTAAAAATAAAACTGTGTGCCCATAGAGAAAGAAAAACCTTCTGAAGCCTTTATGAAAAGATTTACTAAAAAACATTTCAAAGGCAAATAGCTCTAAATCTAGAAGATAGAAATCTCTTGATTACCATCTTAGTTAGAAATCTTCCCAAAACATACATATTAAAAAAGCAAATTAAGATTAATGTCACTGAGTGGGTGGATCACCCTATGATGTCATTTATGCTGCAACACAGTCCTTTGGGAAACTGAGAACAACTGTTCTTATCTTGCAAATCTCTACCAAACCAGAAATGCAGTTCTATAAGCAGTTCAAAGTTCATCTATTTTTTTTAATCAATCCCCAAGCTTCTCATATTTATCTTAAACGGGCTTATAACTGCATTTTCCCCCTGTGCCTCTGAGATGTAAAGGTGAAAGTAGAAAAATCAGAGAGGTATTTTTTATCAAAAGCAAAATAAAACCAATCAAAATTGGAAAGGTCTTTTGAAAATGTTAAAAAACAACTGAGATGCAAATTCTTTATAACTAGTAAGTTTTGTATACCTGATTCAGGGCAGTAATTTAAGAAACAGAATCTATAAAGTCTTTGTGTACATCTATCTATATGCTTCTGTGTGATATAATATATATATATGCATATATATGTCATATCTGTGGTATATGTCTGTATGTCTACAGCATGTATATGGTGGTGTGCTGTGCTTAGTCACTCAGTCATGTCTGACTCTTTGTGACCCCATGGACTATAGCCCGCCAGGTTCTTCTGTCCATGGAATTCTCCAGGCAAGAATACTGGTGTGGGTAGCCACTTCTTCCCCCAAAGTTTTTTTAGCTGAATTAAAATGAGCATGTCTTTAGTTATTGATATTAAATGGAATACCTTTATTCTACCTAGGCTTTCTCAAATTTATCAGTTTATCAATTCATGTTATCTCTTACAAAATCTGTCAACAAGAAAACTAATTTGGGATGATGGCAGATTCTGTCTAACAAGTTTCCCAAATATTTTTGGTAACCTTATAGCTTAAGTTTTGCTAAGTTAACTTCAATAGTGAGTTAAGTTAAATTCATTGAACATCCAGATTATTTCCAAATAAGATAAAATAATGAAACATTAATTACTAAACAGATTTATCTACTTCTGCTTTCTTATTACAACTGAATCAGAGATCTTTGTTTATGTTAGTAAACATTCTGTGTGCCATGTTAAAAGACTGTACTATATGAAAGCATACGGTTCTAGAAATTATGAAATATATTCATAAATTTGTCAGTCTAAAGAATACTGTTGCAATACATTGCAATTGCTTACATTTTATTTTTCAATAGAAATTAACATTTCTAAAGGTTAAAATTCTAATTAATATATGCGACTAATACTAAAGCTATTAAAAATAATAGGAGAAACAACTTTTTACAAGGCAAGTAGAATGTGTTTTCAGTTATGAAAAGGTATGAGATATGGAGATGTATTTTCATTAAGGGAAAATAATGTAATTTTGTCTGAAAGCGAAGCTGGCTATTTCAGCATAAAAGAGAAAAAAACAGAAGACAAAATCTTAATAGAAGAAGAAAGTTGTAGATTTGTGAAAAAAGAATCTTGGGAAAGTAATTTTATGCATAGGCAAGCTGACTAAGATTGAAATAAATTTATTTAATAAGTTTTAATATTGAAAATACATTGGTACAAAATGAAATTAGTTTTTCTCTTTCTGCTAAAATGATGAAGTTTAGAAAGCTAAATTGTCTCTGTTAAAAGAGCTAAGGTTTTTTATTTCTTTGTTTTTTACAACTATTTAACTTTTTGTTTTCGCCCATGGAGTGTTTAGCTGTCAGTATGGTTAAGTGAATAACTAAGTATTGTTTCACAGTGATCCATGATCCTATGTGACCATGAGTTTTAAAACCTTTAGATATTTTGACAAACTTTCCAAAAGTAAAATTTTAGTGAAGTCTTTTTGACATAGAAATAACCTCGGAATTCTCAAGAGGCCAGGAGTACCTCAAAACATTTATTCTATCTCTTTTTAAAAAAGAGAGATGTTAAACTAATTAGAGTTATTTGATATATTAAATTACATGGAAAACATTGTCAAGTAAAGGCAATATTTAGCATTCTTTATGTTATATTTGTTTAGGTATATGTTACAAGTGTTCTAGAAATTCTGTGTAATTCCTAGAATTTCAATATGTCTTGGTATGTGTTATTAGTCCTAATTCTAGTTATTATCTTAAAATGTTGCCTCATACAGAAAAAACAAACTTCCACATCAATTCCATTACAATGAACTCTGTTCAGATTTTAACAATAACAGATTTTAACATCTTTAAGTCTTTTCATAGTTATTGTGTTACTCTGATGCTTTTACCAAAACGTTTCTGTGGAAAAGCCTTATCTTCAAGGAGATTCATGGAAAGAACTTCAACAAACATAGATTCCTGATAACTTTGAGATCATAAGGTCGAACTGGGTAAGAATTTCTGGAACTAGTGGAAACACTGGATTCAAACAGAATAAGTATGAATTACTTATGTCTGAATGAACTCAGGAGAATTATTATAATTTTAGTGACTTTTTGCTTGAAACATGGGTGGTTCCTTAATAAGAAAAAATTTTACCTTAAACTATCTACAACAATCAACAATTTGGTAATGTATATCCTTACAAAGAAAGAATGTTTATGCTTTTCTCCCTATCTGATCCCTCCAGAATTTGAAAACTCTTGAGTATTCTTTTTTATGGCAAAATTGTAACTTAGTTAGATAAGTTCAGTGAGAATCTGTTTTCCTTCAGAAAAAAAAGCAGACTCATGTATAGAGAACAAATAATAGTTACCCATTGGGAGAGGAAGCAAGGAGGAGCAGTATAGGAAGTAGGGAGGTAAGGGGTACAAATTATTAGGTATAAAATAAGCTACAGGAGTACTGTACAACATAGGAAATATAGGGGAATATAGTCAATATATTTTATAATAATTATGAATAGAGAACTACTTTTAAAAATTTTGAATCTCAGGCCCAGCATTGTAAATCACCTATACTTCAATTAAAAATAAAAATATATTAAGATTTTAAAGGGCAAAAAGTAAAAAGTTAAAAAATAATGTGAATCACTATATAGTGCTGTATAACCTACATAGTTATACAGCAAATATACTTCAATTTAAATTTTTTATTATTTTTCAAATAAATAAAAAATATAGAATAATCTGTCCTCTTTGTAATAAGGAAAGGGAAGTCACTCAGTCGTGTCCGACTCTTTGCGACCCCGTGGACTGTAGCCCACCAAGCTCCTCTGTCCATAGGATTCTCTAGGCAAGAGTACTGGAGTGGATTGCCATTTCCTTCTCCAGGGGATCTTCCCGACCCAGGGATCGAACCCAGGTCTCCCGCATTGCAGGCAGACACTTTAACCTCTGAGCCTCCAGGGAAGCTTCTTTGTAATAGGACACAATTGGAAATATTGATTATATTACCAAGTCTTTAACTTGTATGTCATGTTTAAGAGAGCTGTTCCTGGACTCAGATATGACAGATAACTTTAAGGAATTAGGTTGACTTTATAGAGACAATAAAAAATTTTCCCCTTGGAAAAATCAACCTGATACCTTGCTTGCAAAGCTCCAGCAAAATAGTCTTAAAAAGAGCTCATATGGTCAATCATTATTCTTGCTACACTTATGAAAATAATCAAGCCAAATTTAATGCAAACAAATTAGTTTTACTGTTATCATCCTTGTAAAAAAGAAGTGGGAATAATTATAGAAAGAAAAATTAGGTTTGAACATGTGTCTGTATTAGATTCTAGTCATTGAGGTTTTGTTATTTACCTGTAAGTTGGACTGAATTCTCAATTATTATAATTTCTTCAAATGTTTGACTGTGATTTCCCAAAATAATATTCCAAATTTCTCCTACCCTCTCATCTAAATCAGTAAGGGCAAAGATTGCCCTCATATTTTCTTGAAAGGGACTAACCACTTCCTCCTCACTACCCAGATGACAGCCAAACTTCAAGGACGTGGACCTTGGTGTGTGTCTACCAGCTTAGAGGGCTGTACCTGACGTTTGGTCCTGTGCAAATGATGGAGACCTCCAAATAGAATTGACTAGGAAGAGAAGTGATTGACAGAATACTTCCTCCCAAGATACCAGAATAAGACTATATCAGTTCCGTTCAGTCATTCTGTCGTGTCTGTCGCAATGACTCTTTGCGACCCCATGAATCGCAGCACGCCAGGCCTCCCTGTCCATCACCAACTCCCGCAGTTCACCCAAACTCATGTGCATCAAGTCGGTGATGCCATCCAGCCATCTCATCCTCTGTCGTTCCCTTCTCCTCCTGCCCCTTATCCCTCCCAGCATCAAGGTCTTTTCAAATGAGTCAACTCTTCGCATGAGATGGCCAAATTATTGGATTTTCAGCCTCAGCATCAGTCCTTTCAATGAACACCCAGGACTGGTCTCCTTTAGGAAGGACTGGTTGGATCTCCTTGCAGTCCAAGGGACTTGCAAGAATCTTCTCCAGCACCACAGTTCAAAAGCATCAATTCTTCGGCACTCAGCTTTCTTCACAGTCCAACTCTCATATCCATACATGACCAGTGGAAAAACCATAGCCTTGACTAGACTTTATACTTTAACATAAACCACCCCCCCCCTTTTTTTCCCTTCCCTTTTTTTCTTTACTTGGCATTGGCCTAGAAAGATAAAACCATCATTAACATCTCCCAAGACATTGCTAAAGCTAGTAAACTCTGAAATTTAGAGCAAATTTTTATTTTAGGTTAGAAGAAACTCTAACTGATCCCTAGTGTGAATGGGCAAAGGCAACAATTCCCACAAATGAATTCATTAACAGTGTTGTCTTAGTGGAAGTGGTTTGTGCTCAAGAAGATTAATTGTTGTCTGTGGTGGTTATCATTCTCCTTGACCTGGATGTCTGGTACATAACCCAATAATGTTATCGGGTTACCTACCTGTGTTGCTAACTGTTCACAATAAGACTGAGCCACTGTATTGGTCAATCCCCCTGAATTCACATAGTTTAATTAGAAAGAAATTACTAGGAGGCATTATTAGCTCAAGATTCACTTCCTTTGATGGGGCTATACTTCGCTAGTTAAGAGTAAATGTAACAGATGATATTATCAGAAATCTTTCCTTAACTATTGATAATACTGCAGAATCTACTCCTAAAATGCTAGCTGCCAAAATTAAAAATAACAATAATAATAATCCTTAGATTCTCTGGTAAAATTTTTCTGGATAATATGATGCCACTTGATTAGTTTCTAACTGAGCAAGGAGGTGTCTGTGCTCCGGGCAACAGCCAGTTGCACCTGGATTGATACCACCTGGAAGGTTGAAACTCAGTTACATAAGATCACTGAGCAAGACACTCAGCTTAAAAGGTGACTCCTTCCACAGAGTCTTTCCTTGACTTATTTGATTTTGACTAGTTTGGATTGGGGGGACCTTGGCTATAAAGTGGACTCCAAACATTAGGAATTATCTTGTTTATAATAGTTATAAACTCCCTGATTTGTTGTATTTTCTCAAAAGGTTCAAATCCATGTTCATTACTGCTAACCACCAAACAATCTAAGAGTGGAACATTAGAAAAGAAATGAAGAGAATGGCCAACAAAAAACATGGAAACTAAAGTCATGGCCTGTGAATGACATTAGGCAAAAAAATACCATAAGGTTTGAAAGCCACCAAAAAAATCAACAAAAGGTACAAGAATTACAGAGCAGTAGCTGAGAGTAGTGCTAGCTGATGCTTTAAATTTTTTATCACATCTCTCAGCTAAGCTAAGACTCTGATCAAAAGGGGGAAATTGTTTAAAAGAAAGAGAGACGGCAGGCCCAAAATGGAGTCACTAGTACTGGAGAATCCCAGGGATGGTGGAGCCCAATGGGCTGCCATCTGTGGGGTTGCACAGAGTCGGACACGACTGAAGTGACTTAGCAGCAGCAGCAGCAGCAGTACTAAGACCTTATCACCAAATTGAGATTTAATACCAAGCCTAATTGCAATTTTGGTTTCTCTCAAGAATATCACCATTACCAGACAATCTGGAATTACCTGGTCAGCATTAGTAGGTTATTCACCCTGAGGAACTCCTATAATCCTGTTAAGGGGGCAACCTTCCTTGAAACAAAGCATTCTTTGCTAATAGCTTCCTTTTCTGCCCACTTTCTTCCTTTAAAAACCATCCTTTTCTACAGCTTGGCAATGCTCTTTCTGCTTGTTAGCTAGGATATTCCTGGATTCATGAGTTGTTTAATAAAGTCAATTTGGTCTTTACTCAGTTGGATTTTTGTTATTTATCCCAACTAATCCACAGAGTTTGGCCCAGTGGGACCTTTTTCAAGGGTTACAAACAGCAGTTAATGAGCCCAGCTTGATACTGTCAGGAGCAGCTGTTCTGTCTCCTTTGAGGACTTGGGATTATCCCTTCATTTCCCTTAATCACTCAATCAGTGTTAAATTAATCAATGAAATAAATAGCATTTAAGTTAGGGAGTCACTATTGAGATGAAAATCATATATTAGTGGCTCCTCTGTCTCCTACATATGTCTGCTGCTGCTAAGTCACTTCAGTCGTGTCCGACTCTGTGTGACCCCATAGACAGTAGCCCACCAGGCTCCTCCGTCCCTGGGATTCTCCAGGCAAGAATAGGGCTTTAAAACTCTAATTTGCTTTTTGTTTCCTATTCTATTTACTCAAGTTGTTGGTGTCCCCATCCTGCAGGCAGCATATTGGTGGCTCAGTTTGAGTCTTCTTTCTTGCCTGGGTCTCTTGCCTCCTATACAACAGAGGTGTAATGTTGCTTTTCCCTGGCTCCCCACTTCTGCCTCTTTCAGATATATTCTAGTCAATATATTTTGCCTAACATTGTAAGCCAGAAAAAAAAAAAAGAAAGAAAGAAAAGTAAGAAAGAACATCTCTTTCTCTTTGTGACAGAAAGAATGTTGAATTGGAAGTCAGGATGCCTAGGTTTTCACACCAATTGTTCAGCTAACCAAGGACATGACCTTGTCAAGTACAAGATACTTGACTTTTAGGTTTTTCCCTTACCCATATAAAGATGTACTTGGCTCCCCTTTGGTTCTGAATGCTTACTTCACAAAAACTGTATTCAACTGGTGGAGATGGAACTAGCATTTACTAGGTTTTTGACCTGTGAAGAAACTTTCTCTGGTGTTTTTATTTATCTCTTTATTTTATTTTGATCCACCATCCCTCCATGACAAAGATAATTTATTCCTATCTCTAAAGAGATTCTTCACACAGTCTCATGAGTTGTACACTGTATACAATCCATTCATTCACTCATTCATTCACCTACTTCCTACTTTCTGTATGTCTGACACTGTATTTCATGGACACACATGGAAAAGAGTTGAGCATTTATTTGTGACCTGAAAGTAAGTTACAAAATGCAAGATATCTATCCTTCCTCTCTAAACCATATCCCATTTCTAATTTCCAGACTTCTAGAAACACAGCTTCCTGACTGAGATGATTAACAGAAAAGAAATAATAAGGCAAGATTTGAGATCACTCTATCTAAAGACTGCCTCATTTTGTGAGCACTGTTGTAAGCAGCTCTTTGCAAGAAACCACCCTCAATGTGAAGCCCTTTTCTTGTCATTTTAGCAAAGCTGTAGTGTAACTAACTTTTAAACCAAGTGCCCCATGCTGATCTACAGCCCAAGCACACCCTTCACATCTTTTGATCACACAATACCTTGCCTAACTTGTTGGTTCTTTCTATAGATCAAAGAAGCAGAAATGAAGAATAAATAATTTACAGATGACCAGATCTCTTCCCTAGTTCCCCTTTCAGTAATTGCCTGAACAAATGGGGTGAACAAAGCTTCGTGAACAAGATAACATCTAGAGGAGGGTCACAAGAAGTTGATCGGCCTGCACTCAGTGGGGGATGGTGACGACTCTGACCCTCTATCTCAATGATAGAGATGACTTCCCTTTTTCCTTTTAGAGCTTTCATGACAGAATTTTCAGAAGTGGTTTTGGGGAGAATGCTACCATCTCCCCAGACTACTGTTATTCTGATTAAAAGCAGCTTTCCTCTCTACCAACTTTTGTTCTCGCTTGAGTACTGACTTTTTGAGCTCCCAGCACCCAGACCTGATTCAGTCACACTGTCTTTGGTGCCCACTCTTGATTTCAAACATCCGTGCCTCTGAGGCAGCCATGGGATAATATTTAGATTCACCCACCTCTTACGGACTTTCTCTTTCTTATTTGTATGCAGTGTGTGTGTGTGTGTGTGTGCCTGTGTGCTCAACCACTCAGTTGTGTCTGACTCCTTGCAACCCCATGGATTGTAGCTCACCAGGCTGCTCTGCCCATGGGATTATCCCAGCAAGAATACTGGAGTGGGCTGACATTTCTTCCTCCAGGGGATCTTCCTGACCCAGGGATCAAACCGGCGTCTCCTGTATCTTCTGCCTTGGTGGACTCTTTACCTCTGAGCCACATGGGAATCCACATATGCAGTAGTGCTTCCATAGTTTCTGAGAAAAATGTCTAGAAACGGCAAATTGGTTGGAAGGTGAGAAGAGTTAGGAATTTGTGCTGAGAATCAGATTAAATGTCAATACAAATAGCTGTTTGTTAAAGCTGCTTTATTTTACATTTCATGAAATTTAAAAACTGCTGAGAGATTTTTGGGAAAGTGGAACAAGTGGTGATATGAGCACATCTCCTACGCTGTATGTGGAAGAAGGGCTACATGTACATCAAATCTGATAAGACCAGTGATAGAATATTAACCTGTTGGAAAGATAGGCTCCCTTGTGAGTACCTTGGAATGAGGGATGAGGAATACAACCAAGAAGCTTAGCTTAAGAGAAGAAACACTTGGAGCTTTGATAAAACATATGAAGGGCTCTCAAAGAGAAAGAAGCTTTGAGGTGAAATAGGAAGTATGAAACAAAGATAAAGACTCATTCTGTCTAAATACAAAAAAGAAGAGAACTTTCCATCAATTAGAATTGTTCTGTAAAGAAACTTCACAAAGTTCCTTGTCACTAGAGACATTCAAGAGAAGGCTAAGTGTCAATTTTATGGAGAAACCCATACATAATGATAAAAGACATTGATGACTGTTTTCTTTTCTTAACTTTCCTAAATCTTGTGTTTTTTTGTTAAAGTTCAGTGACATTTTATTCTTTGGAAACCCTTCTTATTTCATCTCACTATGCCTCTTTTCTTTCACAGTTGTGAATTACCTTCTCAACATCATTTGACCATTTCTGTTCTCCTTCTCCCATTTCCCTGAGAGGAGGGGTGATCTCCTTCTTATGATGTAAATTGTCTTCAATTGAAGCGCAGGCGGCTGCGAGAGCCGGCGCACTAAGCGTGGCCGAGAGGAGCTACCCCATGTCCGAGGTCAGGGGCGGCCGGGAGGAGACATCCCACGTCAGAGGCCAGGGCCAGTGGCCGGGAGGAGCAACCCGAGGAGAGGTGGCTGAGGGCATAGAGGAGCTATCCCACATTGAAGGTCAGGAACGGCAGCGGTAAGAAGATACCCCTCATCCAAGGTAAGGAGCAGTGGCTGTGCTTTGCTGGAGCAGACGTGAAGAGATACCCCATGCCCAATAAGAGAAACCCAAGTAAGATGGTAGGTGTTGCAAGAGGGCATCAGAGGGCAGACACACTGAAACCATACTCACAGAAAACTAGTCAATCTAATCACACTAGGACCACAGCCTTATGTAACTCAATGAAACCAAGCTGTGCCTATGGGGCAACCCAAGACAGGCGGGTCATGGTGGAGGGGGCTGACAGAATGGGGTCCACTGGAGAAGGGAATGGCAAGCCACTTCAGTATTCTTGCCTTAAGAACCCCATGAACCCTATGAAAAGGCAAAATGATAGGATACCAAAAGAGGAACTCCCCAGGTCATTAGGTGCCCAATATGCTACTGGAGATCAGTGGAGAAATAAGTCCAGAAAGAATGAAGGGATGGAGCCAAAGCAAAAACAATACCCAGTTGTGCACGTGACTGGTGATAGAAGCAAGATCCGATGCTGTAAGAGCAATATTGCATAGGAACCTGGAATGTCAGGTCCATGAATCAAGGCAAATTGGAAGTGGTCAAACAAGAGTTGGCAAGGGTGAACGTCGACATTCTAGGAATCAGCGAACTAAAATGGACTGGAATGGGTGAATTTAACTCAGATGACCATTATATCTACTACTGCGGACAGGAATCCCTCAGAAGAAATGGAGTAGCCATCATGGTCAACAAAAGAGTCCGAAATGCAGTACTTGGATGCAATCTCAAAAATGACAGAATGATCTCTGTTCGTCTCCAAGG
>SJYT01051326.1:0-22615 GCA_006410635.1 Cephalophus harveyi | reverse complement strand
AGAAGACTCTTGAGAGTCCCTTGGACTGCAAGGAGATCCAACCAGTCCATTCTGAAGGAGATCAGCCCTGGGATTTCTTTGGAAGGAATGATGCTAAAGCTGAAACTCCAGTACTTTGGCCACCTCATGCGAAGTGTTGACTCATTGGAAAAGACTCTGATGCTGGGAGGGATTGGGGACAGGAGGAGAAGGGGACGACCGAGGATGAGATGGCTGGATGGCATCACGGACTCGATGGATGTGAGTCTGAGTGAACTCCGGGAGTTGGTGATGGACAGGGAGGCCTGGCGTGCTGCGATTCATGGGGTCGCAAGGAGTCGGACACGACTGAGCGGCTGAACTGAACTGAACTGCATTTATTTAATGAATATTGGCTAAGCTCCCACTGTACTTCCGTTCTGTGATAGGTTTAATGGGGATGGGGGCACCGAGGCACAAAGGAGAATAGCAGGGTGGATTGTGCTTCAGGGATTTGCAAGATACTAACAAAAGGGAGAAGACAAGTGCCCAAATAGCTATTGTACATGACAAAAGATAACCACAGCCATTTAAAAAGTTAGTAGAGATCACATCTACCGGAATTGCTTCAGGAAAGAGATAGCATCTGAGAAAAACATTAAAAATCGCAGAAGATGGATTTCAATAGCCAAAGATACAGAAGTGGGCATTTCAAAAAAAAAAAAAAAAAAAAACCAGCTTGAGTTCAGGCATAGACTAGAAAACAGTTGGATGTTTGAGAGCAGCAAACAGCACATTTGGCAGGGCAGATGTCTTTGACATGACAAGGTGAACACGGTAGGTTTGGAACACCTAGCAGAGAACTTTGAAGTTCAAGGAAAGGATTTTTGTATTGATTATAATTCAAGAAGCAATTGCAGAGTATTCAAGAGTAACAGAGAAACAATATAAGAGTTATTCTTCTAAGGAAACTAATGCCCTAGTTTTATTTGTGGAGGTTTGGCACAGAAAAAATCAAAAGTGGGGGGGTGATAGGACCTATGTGGGGGCTCATGGGAGAAATGACTCATTATGTTGACCTTGCAAACAAAGAATAAAATCACAGTGACCCTTGAGACTGACCAAATTGCCCAAACAACATTCTGTTTTCCCCTGCCGCCTACCTTCTCAATGCTACAAGACCACCAGATTCCAGACCTCTGGCTGCATGACCACTGGACTCAGCTGCAGGCTAAAAATTAACCATCCCTTTAGAGAATTTTTCATTGGCGGACTATAAGAAAGACCCCATCAGAAAGGGAGGATGCTGGTTCTCCTTCAGGGCCAGTCACCCCCTCATTTCCCTCTAACAAATTTCCCTTTTCTTTGCCTGACTGCCTTGCTCTCTTTCCTCTGCACTTGTCTTACATTCTGGTGTCGAAAGCCGGGAGGGAAGATCCACTGCAACTGGGTGGGCTCCTCTCACAAGCCCACCTCTGGGGGTCCCCTCCCTTGGACCTTGCCAAGAAACTGAGATGAGCTCCGGGACAGAACTCTCCACTGCCTTGCTGGACTGAGATCCGCATACCGGCCCACATTTCATTCATCAGCTGCTACAACGGCGAGTGAGATCCCATTCTCTCAGGTCCTCTCTCTCGCCTCCTTTCCAAGTCCTGGCCCTAGGCGCCCCCACGGCCCTCGAGCCCTTGGCCTTGTGCCCCATCTGATTTTGAAGTAGGGTGCGCCCATTTCAAAGCAGACTATTCTTATTCTCTGAGAAGGGTCTGAGAACAAGGATGCCTTTTCTCTCAGACATTTCTCCTCACTTTCTCTCACCCTTACCTACCCTTCCTATTCGGCCGCAATGGGAAATTCTCAATCCCAATCCTCAAAATCTACTCCTTCAGGATGCCTTCTCTGAAACCTAAAAGCCTTGGACTTCCAAGGGGGGATTAGACCAGAAAGACTTATTTATTATTCTAACACTGTCTGACCACAGTACAGACTTGATAATAGGTCCCACTAGCCAGAAAACAGAACTCTTGATTATAATACTCTATGGGACCTCAGTAACTTCTGCCACTGCAATGGCAAGTGGCTAGAGATCCCTTATGTTCAGCCTTTCTTCGCTCTTTGCTCTTGACCTTGCCTCTGTGAATCCCATTCTACTTCTCAAATAGTCCTAGCGCACTCTGGGCCACATCCTCCTAATACAATAAGCCCATGTAGGCCCTATCAGAGAATTAGCAGATCAGTGTGATGGTTTGAGAAATAGTAAGATTTCAAAGAGGTTAAGTATCTGTGATAGTGCAAATGAGATGTGGAGTCCTGGTTGGAGATTTTCTTTTTTTTAATTTATGTGTTTATACTCATTGGAGAGAAACTTGGAAAATACAAAGTATAGAGGAGAAAATTAAAATAGCCAATAATTCCACCAACCAGCCATAAAGATGAACATTTTTATGTATACCATTCTTTTTTAATTAATTTTTGTTGGAGTATAGTTAGTTGCTTTACAATGTTGTGATAGTTTCTGCTCTACAGCAAAGTGAATTGGTTATATGTATATGAATATCCTCTAGTTTTTAGATTTCCTTCCCATTTAGGTCACCACAAAGCATTGAGTTTCCTGTGTTATCCGGTAGGTTCTCATTAGTTATCAGTTTTATACACAGTAGAATACCAATGTCAATCCTACTCTGCCAATTCATCCCAGCCCCCTTCCCTCCTCTGTATCCATACATTTGTTCTCTGCATCTGTGTCTCTATATCTTCATTGCAAGTAAGTTTGTCTGTACCATTTTTTAAGATTACACATGTAATTGATATTACATGATATTTGTTTTTGTCTTTATGAGTTACTTCATTCTGTATAACTTTCTCTAGGTCTATCCATGTCTCTACAGAGACATTTACAAATGGCACGATGGTCCTCCTTTTTGTGGCTGAGTAATATATTCATTCTTTTGTTTCTTAAACTTTTTTTTTTTTTTTTTTTTTACAAATTAGCATGATACCTATCATACTGATTTATGCTCTGCTTTTCTCAGTTAGTAATGTCTCACAATTACTTTTCCATGTTAGAAAATTTATTTTATGTAGCATGTTAATTACAACTGAGTAGCCAATGTACATGGGTATAACAATTATTAAATCATTCTCCTATTGGGCATCTTAGATGATTTCTAATTTTACAATATTATGGTAGTGCTGCCATAAACATATATACATACACACACACACACACACGTATGTGTATATATACATATTGGAATAGGAAATGGCAACCTACTCCAGGATTCTTGCCTGGAAAATTTCATGGACAGAGGAGACTGGCAGGCTACAGTCCATGGGTTCAGAAAGAACTGAATGTGACTGAACTCACACACACACACATGTCTTTCTCTCTGTGTGTGTATGTGTGTGTGTGTGTGTATCATATTTTCTGATTGCTTCCTGAAATAAATTCATTAAAATGAAATGGCCAGAGATGGTTGCTAAACTATTCCCAGTAGTTGCTCTCTGCTTTTCTTTTAGTATTTGAACCAGAACTTTGGTGCACACACAGATGTCTACACTAAAAACTACAGTTTTCAGACACTGTTTGATCCAGAAGCTCCTGGCATTGGTATCTAAGTGGAAGTACAGTTTGTGGCATCTGCAAAGTGTTGTCTGAAGCTGAAGTCTTCTATACACATTCCTTCTGGCAGAGAGCTGATAGGATGGCTGGAGCTGAAAGAATCCAAGGATATGAGAAGAAGGCTTTGCTGAGACTGATCAAGCAATAGGATGGGTTCCTTCTGGGTTCATGGTGTTGTCTGTGGAGCACCATGCTTGCTCTGAATTGCCCACTTACAGAGAGAAGGAGAAATACACTTTTCTCTTGTTTGAGTCACTTTAGAAGTTGGTTTTCTATCATATATAGCTGAACTAATCCTAACTAAAACAATGGCTTTGAAAGTTTGCACATTTTTAAGGCTCTGTGTACACATTAACAATTTTGAGTCAAGAAAGGCTGTGCTGACGAATATTTCAACCAGCAATGTGTCAATTAAAGTATCAGTCTCCTTCTGCCCAAGGTAACACTAGGTATTATCATTCTTTTTAAGTCTTTGCCAATTTGGTAGTTGATACGAGATACCTCTTTGTTTTAATTGGCATGCCTCACTCATTCTTCTGAACATTTTCCCCTTTTCCTTCTCAGTCCCCTTGGCATAATCCTCTCTTTGACTTGGGATTCAGAGACATCATCTACATTAAAAACGTAGCTCTGGGACTTCCCTGGTGGTACCGTGGATAAGAATCTGCCTGCCAGTGCAGGGGACACAGGTTCGACCCCTGGTCTGGGATGATTCCGCAGGCTGAAGAGTACCTAAACCTGTGTGCCACAACTACTGAGCTTGCATGCCCTACAGTCCATGACCTGCAACAAGCGAAGCCACAGCAGTGAGAAACCTGTGGAGCCAGCGCACCTGGTGCACAGCAGCACAGACCCAGCACAGTCCAAAATAAACACATAAATTCAAACAAGCGAAAAATAGCCCTGACGATGCACCAGTCGGCTTTTACTGTTCTTTAAATATCGTTCTGCTATTCATTCCAGTAAGCAGGGTTTCTGATCCAAAGACAATATGCCTGGGGGTTCTTTCCTTGCCTCTCACTTATAATTTCCTTTCCTTGCTACCAGATCTGTTTCAGCATGGCATGCTCGGCCATCCCTTTAAAGTGCTCAGGCTATTTTAATGTTCCAAACAGAACCTAGGTGTACAACCTTCAAGAAAATTTGGAAATTACAAGTAGACAGAGATTACAGCCGTCACGGCCACATTGATTTCTCCTTTCCTGTCCACTTTTTGCGGGTGCCTATCTGGCTAGCCCTCTTTTTCTGCATATTCTCTAAAACCTCTTTTTTTATGTACTCTTTGCCTTTGGGGAAGCAGGGTCTTTTCCAACTGACCTAAGTATATCATTTGATATATCATTTGATTTTCAATCAAAATTGTTCTTCTTGCATCCAAGAGAAAGAACCCTAACCTGTAGTCTCTCTAGGTATTTCCCTTAATCTCTCTTCAAGAAAACCTTTTTCTCTACCCATAAGGGTCAGCTCCCTTGATTATTACCTACTTCAAAGAAAAAGGCAAACAACAAAAGCTTTGAGAATATTTTTTTTAAATACATTAAAACTAAATTCTAAAATTTTTGTCATGTGTGTCAACCATCTTATCACTTTCTAGTCTTGCCTTTCCCCAATATCTGTTCTTATCAGTTCTGCCAACATCTGTTCTTATCAATTCTGCTTGCCTCCACAACATTACCATCCACCCCCCCAAAAAGATTCTCCACTTTTCCCCAAACGGTCATTTCTAAATGCACATCTGCACACTTACTGCCACTTCTTATTACTTATATTGCCATAACTGTAACATCCAGAAAATCCAATTGGATTTTGAATACCATGTCACTGATCAACATGGACTTCTTCTGAATTTGTTACAAGTTAATGACGAGGGTAGAGAAAATGATGGTATACTGTCCCCTCCCCCAACTATCTTTCTCATTTAGGAATCGGGTTCCTTAGAGATTTCTCTTCCATCCTCTTTTCTGCTGACAGCAGGTGTTCATGAGGCCATCCTGCTATTTCCATTACCCCACTCCATCTTTTATTAGAGAATCTTCCTCTGTATACAGTGCTTTGACCACCTCTTAATATGAAACATCAAATGAGTGCCTACTATGAGTCGGGCACGTTTCACACATCATCTAGTTTCATTCTGAAAATAATGTCATGAAGCAAGTGCTATTATTAGTCTTCTTTTAAAAGTGAAAACAGTAAGTCTCAAAGACACAAACGGTAAGCAGTGGAAAAAAGATTTAAACCCGGACAGCCTGAGCTGCCTCCCTGTCAACAGCACTCTCCTGCTTTTCCTTACTTGGCCTATTTATTCTCTTTCATAGCGCCCTGTCACTCTGATACCCCTGCCTGGAGGTCTTCCTGCCATTTGCATCACGCATCAACTTGAATTCCACTGAACTCTTGACTCAGGATCTGTAAGTTTAATAATAACAAAGCAGCTATACTGCAAGACTATTCATTTTGACCATCTTGTCCCTTAAAGCTTGGAAGGCTAAACAAAATCATAATCATAAGTGGTATCAATGGTGATGAAAGTCAAACTGCAGACATCAGCCTCTGTTACAGTCTGTTTTTCTGATGACAATAGCTACCAATAAATTAGGGCTTAATAGTATATCAGGCACTGTGCTGAGCTCTTTTGCATCACATTTGGTTCTCATGTCAACCCTCTGATAGGGGCACAGTTATTGTCCACATGTTACAAATGAGGAAACAGAGAATAGGAGACTCCTAGTAACTGGCCTACATCATACGCAGATCAGCTGGCAGACCCAGGATTTGAGACCATGCCTGTCTAAATTCAGCACATAGATTCTTAACCACTATGGTACAATGCTTTGCCTTTTTAATAATATTGCTGATATCTTATTAAAATAGCAGAAACCCGTGGGGGAAATAGTTACCCAACAACCTATCCCCAAATGCAATCAATTTTTCATTTTACATCCTTCAATATATGACCATGTATAATACATATCCAACTTTACCTATTTACATTAAGTAACATTATGGATGAAATTATACTTGTCTACATTTTCCATTAATATTTTGTCAAACATGTAACTCTGTGACAATATATTTGAAAATTTGAATGAAATAGATGATTTGCTAGCAATGTATCAATTACCAAAACTGACCCATTAAGAAGTGGAAAATTTCAATAGCCTAATTACCACAGAAATTATAACAAAAGGCACTGGGACCAAGAGACTTTCCAGCTGAGTTTATCTAAAATCTTTAAATAAGAGATAATTTCAATGTGATTTAAACCAGCCATAGTTAAAAAAAGATGGTCATTTATCCAATCCTTTTATGTGTACAGTTTAACTTTGATATCAAAATATAATAAAGATGCTACAGAAAAGAAAAAATATAATCACAGTTTAAGTAGAGTTCTAGAAAATTGATCCTGCAAAATTATTGAAAGAACATTAAAACCAAGAAAGGTTCCAGGGAACCAAGATGGTTGATATCAAAAAATTTATCTGTATGATACATTATGTTAAGAAAATAAAGATTAAAACTTGTGCAAATAAATCAAATGCTGAAGTAATCTTTCAGTTCAGTTAAGTTCAGTCGCTCAGTCGTGTCTGACTCTTTGTGACCCCATGAATCGCAGCACGCCAGGCCTCCCTGTCCATCACCAACTCCCGGAGTTCACTCAGACTCACATCCATCGAGTCAGTGATGCCATCCAGCCATCTCATCCTCGGTCGTCCCCTTCTCCTCCTGCCCCCAATTCCTCCCAGCATCAAAGTCTTTTCCAATGAGTCAACTCTTCACATGAGGTGCCAAAGTACTGGAGTTTCAGCTTTAGCATCATTCCTTCCAAAGATCTTTAATAAAACTTAAATAAAATGTTAATTAAAAATGGAGGAAAACAAAATATAGACTACTGAACACAGTAGAAAATATTATCCCAAATGGATAATATCTAAATTAAAATAAGAGATCAGATAGGGAAACCTTCTATCATCATTATAATACTGTATTGTGTGAGTTCAGTCACTCAGTCGTATCTAAACTTCTCACAACCTCATGGACTATAGACCACCAAGTTCCTCTGTTCATGGGATTCTCCAGGCAAGAATACTGGAGTGGGTTGCCATTTCCTCCTCCAGGGGATCTTCCTGACCCAGGGATCAAAGGATAGAAACCTTGTCTCCTCTATAGGCAGATAGATTTCTTATTGCTGAGTCGCCAGGTTGACTCAAATACAGGGCTTCCCTGAGGTCTCAAGCAGGAAAAAAAATCTGCCTGCAATATAAGAGACAGCCTGCAAAGCATTTTACCAAAAACACAAAAAATAAGCAACATACAAAATATTTTTAGTGCAGTCTTGTGTTGTCCTTTTTCTGCATGAAAGAAAGTGAAGAGGAATGAAAGAGCCTCTTGCTGAAAGTAAAAGAAGAGTGAAAAAGCTGGCTTAAAATTCAACATTCAAAAAACGAAGATCATGACATCCGCTCCCATCACTTCATAGCAAATAGATGGGGAAACAATGGAAACAGTGACAGACTTTGTTTTCTTGGGCTCCAAAATCACTGCAGATGGTGACTGCAGCCATGAAATTAAAAGATGCTTGCTCCTTGGAAGAAAAGCTATGATAAACCTAGACAGCATATTAAAAAGCAGAGACATTACTTTGCTGACACAGATCCATATAGTCAAAACTATGGTTTTTCTAGTAGTCATGTATGGATGTGAGAGTTGGAGCATAAAGAAGGCTGAGCACTGAAGAATTGATGCTTTTGAATTGTGGGGTTGGAGAAGCCTCTTGAGAGTCCCTTGGACTGCAAGGAGATCCAACCAGTCCATCCTAAAGGAATTCAGTCCTGAATATTCATTGGAAGGACTGATGCTGAAACTGAAGCTCTAATACTTTGGCCACCTTATGCAAAGAGCTTACTCATTAGAAAAGACCCTGATGCTGGGCAAGATTGAAGGCAGGAGAAGGGGACAACAGAGGACAAGATGGCTGAGTGGCATCACTGACTCAAACAAGATGAGTTTGAGCAAGCTCTGAGAGATGGTGAAAGATAGAGAAGTGTGCTGCAGTCCATGGGGTCTCAAAAGAGTCAGACACATGTCTGACCCCATGGGCTGCAGCCCACCAAGCTCTTCTGTCCATGGAGATTCTCCAGGCAAGAATACTGGAGTGGATTGCCATTTCCTTCTCTAGGGGGTCTTCCCAACCCAGGGATTGAACCAGTTCTCCCACACTGGCCGGAGGATTCTTTATCTCTGGGCCACCTAGGAAGCCAGCCCGTACATACACAGAAAACATTTAAGCTATTAAAATGTAAGAAAAAAAGAAAAAAAATATCATTCACATTTGCCTCAAGAATTTCATTTTCATTTTTTTTAAGATTTCTTGGGATTTGATGTGGATCATGTTTAAAACCTTTATTGAATTTATTACAGTATTGCTTCTGTTTTATGTTTTTTTTTGTGTTGTTTTTTTTTTTTTTTTTTTTGACCATGAGACATGTAGGATCCTAGCTCCTTGACCAGGGATCAAACTGGCACCCCCTGAATTAAAAGGTGACGTTTTAACCACGGACCACCAGGGAAATACCTCACTTCCATTTCTGTGTTGTCTATGTTTTACCTCATTTCCCTTCTCCTTTTAGATTTTTTCCTCCAAGAAAGGTTAAAAACATTAATAGACTTATATGTATCATCTTCTTCATTCTTTCCTACCAACTACATTGTTATTTATTACAGTTGACAGTAGAAGAAAATAAAAACTACCTGTGAATGTACAAGATTAGCACCATTGACGTGAGGAAATCGTTCATCTCTTTGTTCTTTGTTTATTCTGGACTATTACTGCTCTGGTTGCTGGAAGCCTCTCCTTCTGTAATGCCTCAGGTCCTGCTCAGTTTCCAGAGAGGGCAGTATCTGTGGATGATTAGTTTTGAAAGGCTTAAATATCCCCAAATAAATGTTGTCCTGATGGCTCAGGGGTAAAGGTACTCTGCCTGCAATGCAGAAGCAGCAGGAGACGCAGGTTCAATCCCTGGGTTGGGAACATCCCCTGGAGGAAATGGCAACCCACTTCAGTATTTTTTCCTGGAAAAATAACCCATGGACAGAGGAATCTGGAGGGCTACAGTCTATAGGGTTGCAAAGAGTTGGACACGACTGAGTGAATAAGCATGTGAATAAACGTCAGAATCACAGCTCTGAATTTGCTAACCCGAGGCTCAATGGCTGGGCTTCTTTTGATCCTCATCTATGTCGAGAGAGAGTTCTTATGGAAAGAGTCACTGGACCAGGTCTTGAATAGTGCCAAGAGCAATGTCTTTACACTCCATCCTTCTAGACAGTTACACAGGATATCAGTTACCCCCAGACAATTGTAAACCAATGAGTAACTTGTGAAAAGGCCAATGATTGCATCAACTTCCTACCTAATCTTCTTAAAAATGAAATAAATACAATAGAGCCACCCATATGCTTCCTATGTGCCAGGGATCCATACAAACCTTTTACTAGCATCAAGTCATTGAATCCTCCTGATAACTCTAAAGTAAGATTTTCATCTGTGTTTACAAATGAGACACAGAGAGGTTATGTAAATCTCACACTGAGTCTTCAAACGTTAGTGTTTGGGCGTTTAACCATCATCCAACACTGTTTCTCAGTCCCAGGAAAAAAATGAAACAGAGAGAATGCAAGTTGAAAAGATCTTTAGTTCTAGGCAAGTGAGGGTTGGTTTGCAATGTTGTGGTCTGTCTCAGCTCCTCAGTGGCCAGCACCAATGTTCCCTAAATACTGAGCCAGGTAAACATTTACCTTCCTGAGCAGATTCAGAATGATGAGAAATTTGCTTTCTCTAGGGGAATGGATTCTCCACAATTTTATTTATTTATTAGAGTAAAACATACATTCAATGCCACTGTTTTCCCCCTAATTTCATATTTGTTGTTTTCCCCCTAATTTCATATTTGCTATGAAACTGATTTTATCAGTGACAGTTTTGCCAACCTTGGTGTTTCTTAAGATTTGGCTTGGGATCTCCGCACTCAGATTTCCCCAAAGTTAACATGTCAGCACTGATCGGGAAGGAAGTGATTCATGTGGCTGGCAATAAACTATGAGGGACTCCAGAGGAGGAAGCTGAGAACAGGAGGAAGCACAGAAATTATACAATCCCATCTGGTCATATATTACCATGGGTGTGCACAGAAATGGAACATAACTATTGGAATGGAGTCTCTTGTGATCCTCACACACAACCCTCAAAAGAGCCCTGAGTATGTAATGAAATTAAACTGAGTTTTCACTGAGGATTTTCTGTGAGTGTAGTTTTTTTTTTTTTTAATTTTACTTATTTTTGGGGTATGCTGGGTCTTAATTGCTATACACTAATTGCTGCAATTGGGGGTTATTCTCTTGTTATTGTGGTGGCTTCTCTTGTTGCAGAACATGGGCTCTAGGCACACAGGCTTATGTAGTTGCAGGGTGTGGGCTCAGCAGTTGTGGCCCACAGGCTTAGGTGCAACATGTAGGATCTTCCCAGACCAGGGATCATACCTGTGCCTCTGGAAGTGGCAGGCAGATTCCCAACCACAAGACCACCAAGGATGTCCTGAGTATAGATTTTAATAATGTAAGGTGTATTTAAAAATGTATTAGTCTGCTCAGGTTGCTATACCAAAATACCATATCCCAGGAGGCTTAAACAATAGACATTTATTAATATCTCTCAGCATTATGAAGGAGGAGAAATCCAGTATCGGGGCACTGGCTGATCCAACCCATGATGAGAAGTGCTCTTTCTGACTTACAGATAATTGTCTTGCTATGTCCTTGCATGGCCAATTTGTACAAAGTTCTACTGTCTCTTCCTCTTCTTGTGTGCATGTTCAGTTGCTCAGTCATGTCTGACTCTTTGCAATCCTGTAGACTATAGCCCGCCAGGCTCCTCTGTCCATGGGATTTCCCAGGCAAGAATACTGGCTGCTGCTGCTGCTGCTAAGTCCCTTCAGTCATGTCTGACTCTGTGCAACCCCATAGACATCACCCCACCAGGCTCTGCCATCCCTGGGTTTCTCCAGGCAAGAACACTGGAGCGGGTTGTCATTTCCTTCCCCAATGCACGCATACATGCTAAACCACTTCAGTCGTGTCTGACTCTGTGCAATCCTATGGGCAGCAGCCCACCAGGCTCCTCTGTCCATGGGATTTCCCAGGCAAGAAAACTGGTGTGGATTCCCATTTCCTCCTCCAGGGGATCTTCTTGACTCAAGGATAAAATCCTTGTCTCCTGCATTGGAGGCAGATTCTTTACCACTGGGCCATCTGGGAAGACCTTTTTCCTCTTCTTATAAGGGCACTAATCCCATCGGGGGTGCTCTATCTGTATGACTTCAGCCAAACCTGATTATCTTCCAAAGGCCCTTCTCTGAACCCCATCACTTTAGAGATAAGAGCTTTGAAATATAAATTTTGAATGGACATAATTCACTCCATAGTAACCTAAGACACAGCATTTTACTTTTCAATAAATCCTCCATCAAACTTGTCTCTTCTTTCCTAATGTCTTCTCTCTTACTATTGCTAGGTCTCTCATCTCTCTGGAATCCCTTCCACCAGGAAGCCCCTACCTCCTCCCACCCTTCAGAAACTTCCCCCCTTCTACCACATTTCCTCATTTCTTATGCACAGCCAATATTTAAACTCTAAGAAAAAGCCATTACACACAGGTTGGCTTTGAGCTCAAAATAAAAAAGATTCTCCACACTGATTCTGTTCTTCCTAGAAGATGCTAGGGAAATATCTAATTTTTCTCTGCTACAAAATATATTTGTTTTTTTGTCACATACTTGTATACCTAACAAATATTCATGTATGTATGCACCACTGATTAAAAAATAAATTCTATCTGTACAGGTTTCCACTATAACTAGTTTTTCTCTTTAAAAGTTCCAAGTTTAAATTTTGAGGGGAAAAAAGGAATGACATACTGAAATATGGCACAACATAGAGGAACTCTGAAAATATTTTGCTTAAGTGAAAACACTATCCCAGTCGCAAAGGACCACAGATGGTATGATTCCCTTTAAAGGGAATGTCCAGAACAGGTAAGAAAGTAGATTAGTGATTACTCAGGAGAAGGCAGAATGGAAAGTGATTGCTAATGGTTATGGAATTTCTTTCTGAAATTATAAAAACTTTCTAAAATTGACTTTGGTAGTGTTGGTTGCCCATCTTTTGACTATACTAAAAACTTTACACTTTATTACATTAAAGTATACTAAAAAACATATACTTGAAATAGGTCACTAACTGGTGTAGGCATATGAAATATATCTCAATAAAGTTTTTTTCTCAAATTTTATATATTTATTTTTGACTGCGCTATGTTTTTGTTGCTGCAAATGGGCTTTCTCTAGTTGTACTGAGTGAGGACTCTCTCTAGATGTGGTGCTCGAGCTCAGCAGTTGTGGCTCGCAGGCTCCGGAGCCTGGGCTCAGCAGTTGGAGTGCATGGGCTTAGGTGCTCCAAGGCATGTGAAGTCTTCCTGGACGAGGGACTGAACCCTTGCCCCCTAAATTGGCAGGCATACTCTTAACCACTAGACCATCAGGGAAGTCCAATAAAGCTGACCCTTAAGTCCAAAGTTTTAAAAATTGGAATTATCTCAAGGACAGATTCTGACAATGCTGGGTCCCTGACTGGGTCTATTCTTGATTATTATACAAAAATTGTGTGTTAAAAGTAATGAATCATGAACTTCTCTAGTGGTCCAGTAATTGATAATCACCTGACAATGGAGGGAATCTGCCTGCAATGTGGGAGACCTGTGTTCGATCCATGGGTTAAGAAGATCCCCTGGAGAAGGGAAAACTATCCACTCCAGTATTCTGGCCTGGAGAATTCCACGGACTGTATAGTCCATGGGGTCGCAAAGAGTTGGACACGACTGAGCGACTTTCACTTTCACTGCCAGTGGAGGCAGCACGGGCTCCATCCCTTCTCTGGGAAGAGCACAGGTAACTCAGAGAAACAAAGCCCATGCATGGCAACTACTGAGCCCACGTGCTGCAACTACTGAAGCCTGAGAACCGAGAGCCAGTGCCCCTCAACAAGAGAAGCCACAGCAGTGAGAATCCTGTACACGGCAACCCTGCTCACCACAACTAGAGAAAGCGAACCAGCAGCAACGAAGGGCCACGCAGCTAGAAAATAAAATAAAATAAACACTTAATTAAAGAAACAAAACAGTAATGAATCACACTTGGCTCTACTCAGCTAATCATTTTACAGATCTTCACTTCACTCTTTATTGGGAAAATTGACTGGGTCCCAAAGTAGATTTCCAAATATGTTTTAAGTACTAATTACGTTATCGGAACAAGCAGAACCTCAATGAAGTCTTGACATACACACGACACATATCTGGATGTATAGATTCCATTTTGTTTCTTTATAATCTCATAGGCTGCATGCTACCAGTGGGCAGTAAGGAATTTTAAAAAGAGGTAAAATACATGGTCACTTGCTGTTAAGAATTTATAACAAACAGAAGAAAGAATATGAAAGCATGCATAATTAGCCCCAGGAACAGAAAAAAAAAATAAGAAAAATTAACAACCAATTAGAGTTTTGTATCCATGCTAATTGCCGTCTCTGAGAGGTATCCCATCAAGAATGGCAGCTTGCTTGTCTCTGTGAATGGGGAAAGTGTGAATGAGTGAGAATGTTGGTTCCTCTATAGAACAAATTCTTATCTCACAGGTTCAAATTTTCCAGGCTCATGCATATGACACATTAATATTCATTAAGTGGCACACATTATCATTTTAAAAGGAGATTACTGAGGACTCACTATTTTCATTCCATCACATTTTCCAATTAGGAGTCCCCGTTTTGCAAATAATCAGCTTTCTGTTGCCAAGGGCTTTGCAGCCGCCTTCTGGCAAGGGGCTTTGGAGCACAGGTTGGCATCCATTTAAGAAACAGGAGAACACTGAAGCAGAATTATATCTTTCTAATGACAGGTTAATCTTGCAGTGGTGAACCTGATCAGAGAGGAGCCATACTCTGAAGGGAGAAGGCAGGAACGCCTTTCAGGAGAGGAATGTAGACAATGAAGTTTGAGAAGGAGTTGCCTACAGTTATTGAGAAATAAATACACCCTGGGAAAGGTCTCGGAACTCTCGTGAAGCAAGGAGAAACAGCATTGTAAGTGGAGATCCTAGTGGTATCAAAATGAACACAAAGTGCTGTGCTACTAATCATCACTGGAGGCTAATAACCAACCAGGAAAGAATACAATGAACAAATATGTGCATTTCCTCCAGATAAACAGTGCAGTTCTGAAAGAATTTTTTGTTGTTGTTGAACTTTCAGATTTTATTAATGATTTTATCAGATTAAACGCTAGTCTAAGATTGGCAATCCACTCCAGTATTCTTGCCTGAAGAATTCCTATGGACAGAAGAGCCTGGTGGGAGACAGTTCATAAGGTCGCAAAGAGTTGGACAAGACTGAAGCCATTTAGCAGGGCATGGAAAGATTGGTTTTTGAAAACTATAAAATAAATTTGCAATAATCCATTTTGATATTTTATATGTATATATACAACTTGTATGCAATATTACATAAGATATAACATGTTACATAATCATGCAACAAGTATTATTATGTAATATCATGCAATATGCAACATTATGTCATATATGCACATATATATTATGCAATATATAATAAATTATATATACAGTTCATTATATAATACATGGATCTCCACTCAAACAGTATTTCTAAATGAAGCAATTTCTCATTTAAATTATGTATTCACAAAATTAGTATAAGGAGATAAATGGATCCTTTTTCTAATAAACTTAGTGGTTATACCCTTATACATTTATGAAGAATTGCATACAAACGGCAAAATAAAATGTATGCAAAAATAGTAAGCAATGAAAAGTGAATTAGTCTTCATAATAGCTCATCACTTCTTGGTCCTCCTTCCTAGAAGGAGTTTCTTTACCAATTTCTTAAGTCTCTTTCTAGAAATCAACTAAGCTCACAGAAGCATAGACAGACCGCTTGTTTCCCCGACATAATTGGGAGCATGCTATGCGCACTCCACTTTCACAATTTCACTAAAACTCCATCTCAGATGTAATTAGATATCAACATTTATAATTTAACTCACTGCAGGGGACATAGACTTCAGCAAAATAATCCAATCAGTCATTAAAAAGTAAAAAAGTAAATAACAATAACAAATCCCAGTGGGGCTGGGAAGCCAACATCTGGAGTTACTACAGAACATTATCTAATATCTAAATATCAAGAAGGCAATGGCACCCCACTCCAGTACTCTTGCCTGGAAAATCCCATAGACAGAGAAGCCTGGAAGGCTACAGTCCATGGGGTTGCTGTGGGTCTGAACGACTGAACGACTTCCCTTTCACTTTTCACTTTCTTGTATTGGAGAAGGAAATGGCAACCCACTCCAGTGTTCTTGCCTGGAGAATCCCAGGGACGGGGGAGCCTGGTGAGCTGCTGTCTATTGGGTCGCACAGAGTTGGACATGACTGAAGTGACTTGGCAAGTTTCTAACAAAAAGTTTAAGAAACACAAAAGTCTGACCCACACAAAAGGAAAAAAAACAACAGATAATAGAACCACAATGAGTAAATATACAATTTAATGGACAAATACTTCAAAGTAGTCATTATAAATATGTTCAAAGAACTAACGGAATGAAAGCCACGAATAAAAAATTAAATAGAGCTACACTGAAGGACGCGGAAGCCTGGCGTGCTGCAGTCCGTGGGGGTCGCAGAGTCAGTCATGACTGTGACTGAACTGAACACTGGCAGTGTCTTATCAAGTAAAGCACATCAATAAAAAGTATATATTATTTCTTTTAATTGGAAATTCTAGAGTTTTAAAGCACAATAAGGGCTTCGCGAGTGATGCTAGAGGTAAAGAACACGCCTATCAATGCAGGAAGCATAAGTGACACGGGTTCGATCCCTGGGCCAGGAGGAGGGCACAGTCCTCTTGCCTGGAGACTCCCATAGACAGAGGAGGGTGGCAAGCTACAGTCCATGGCATCGCAAAGAGCTGGACACGACTGAAGCAAATTAGCACGCATGCACGCAAACACAATAAATGAGATGAAAATCTCACTAGAGAGGATCAGCGGTACATTTGACTTGGCAGAAAAAAGAACTAGTTAACTTGAAGATAGATCAATAGAGGTTATACAACCTGCAGAACAGAGACAAAAAGGAGGGAAGAAAAGTGAACAAAGTGTCAGAGACACGCAGGACTCCATTAAGCACAGCAGCACACACTGGCAGTGTATCTTTCATAAACGAAAGCAAAATAAAGACCTTACGAGATAAACAGAAACTAAGAATGTTTGTCTCTGGAAAATCAGCCTTACAAGGAATACTATGGGAAGTTCTTCAAGGTGAAATAACATAGATTTGGGGAGTCACAAACATGTTGAAATTCAACAGCACATTACTAAATTTGTCTTTCAGTCTCTAAGTCCTATCCGGTTCTTTTGAGACCCTGTGGACTGCAGACCACCAGGATCCTCTGTCCATGGGATTCTCCAGGCAAGAACACTGGAGTGAACTGCCATTCCTTCTCCAGGGAATCTTCCTGGCACAGGGATGGAACCTGAGTCTCCTGCACGGGTAGCAGATTCTTTACCACTGAGTCACCTGGGAAGCCCACACTACTAAATAACAAATGGAAGAAAATAATAAATCATAATGGAAATGAGGCTATACTTTGACATTTCTTTGGAAGGAATGATGCTAAAGCTGAAACTCCAGTACTTTGGCCACCTCATGCGAAGAGTTGACTCATTGGAAAAGACTCTGATGCTGAGAAGGATTGGGGGCAGGAGGAGAAGGGGACGACCGAGGATGAGATGGCTGGATGGCATCACTGACTCAATGGATGTGAGTCTGCGTGAACTCCGGGAGTTGGTGATGGACAGGGAGGCCTGGCGTGCTGCGACTCATGGGGTCGCAAAGAGTCGGACACGACTGAGCGACTGAACTGAACTGAACTTGACATTAAAGAAACCAAAACAACTCTTAAATATCTAGGAGAAATGTGAAGTTATCAATTTCTAAGAAAGGAAGTGCATCACTGTTTTCATCTAGACACAGAAGAATTACACTCCAGATTTAAAACTTGAAAGACATTTTCCTTTTTGTTTTCAAGTCAAACACTATGAACAAAATTCACATGAGTAAATAAAGCATTCCATGTTATGTGTATGACTCAGTTAAGCCTGCATGTATATGCTAAACAGACTAAGGATGCAATTCTAAATTAGGCAGCTAATTTTTTATTTAAAGGGGAGCATAAATGATTATAACACAAAGAAAGAATTACAACTATTTACAGAGAATCCATCAAAGTTTTATTGGATAATTAACAGTTTGCCTACTCCACTGTGAGGAAAGCTGATTAATGGAATCCTGGGATATTAGAGCTGGTAAAAACCATAGCAATCATTCAATCCAAATGATTAATTTTAAAATAAGGTTACTGCAAACCAGAAAGAGTAAATGTTCTGCTCAAGGTCATTTGTGTAAAGCTAGACCAAGTTGTCAGGTTTGTTTTTGTTTTTTTTTTTCAATCTGAGCTAGCTATACAACCATAGATAAGAGAAGTTCAAAATTATGTTGATTAAAAAGAAGGCTTTTGAGAAAAGATTGAAGACTATTCTAACACAAGGAAAACCTACCTCCAAAAAATAATTCATACATTTGAAGTCTAGGTCCAGTATTAACAGGAAAACAATAGAATGGGAAAGACTAGAGATCTCTTCAAGAAAATTAGAGATACTAAGGGAACATGTAATGTAAAGATGGGCTTGATAAAGGACAGACGTGGTATGGACCTAACAGAAGCAGAAGATAAGAAGAGGTGGCAAGAATACACAGAAGAACTATGCAAAAAAGACCTTCAAGACCCAGATTATCACAATGGTGTGACCACTTACCTAGAGCCAAACATCTTGGAATGTGAAGTCAAGTGGGCCTTAGGAAACAACACTATGAACAAAGCTAGTGGAGGTGATGGAATTCTAGTTGAGCTATTTCAAATCCTGAAAGACGATGCTGTGGAAGTGCTGCACTCAATATGCCAGCAAATTTGGAAAACTCAGCAGTGGTCACAGGACTGGAAAAGGTCAGTTTCCACTTCAATCCCAAAGAAAGGCAATGCCAAAGAATACTCAAACTACTGCACAGTTACACTCATCCCACACACTAGTAGAGAAATGCTCAAAATTCTCCAAGCCAGGTTTCAACAGTACATGAACCATGAACTTCCAGATAGTCAAGCTAGATTTAGAAAAGGCAGAGGAACCAGAGATCAAATTGCCAACATCTGCTGGATCGTGGAAAAAGCAGGAGAGTTCTAGAAAAACATCTACTCCTGCTTTATTGACTATGCCAAAGCCTTTGTGTGGATCACACCAAACTCTGGAAAATTCTTAAAGAGATGGGAATACCAGACCACATGAGAAATCTGTATGCAGGTGAGGAAGCAACAGTTAGAACTGGACATGGAATGACAGACTGGTTCCAAACAGTGAAAGGAGTACATCAAGGCTGTATATTGTCACTGTATTTATTTAACTTATATGCAGAGTACAACATGAGAAACGCTGGACTGGATGAAGCACAAGCTGCGATCAAGATTGCCAGGAGAAATATCAATAACCTCAGATATGCTGATGATACCACCCGTATGGCAGAAAGTGAAGAGAAACTAAAGAGCCTCTTGATGAAAATGAAAGAGAAGAGTGGCTTAAAAAGTTGGCTTAAAATTCAACATTCAGAAAACTAAGATCATGGCTTATGATCCCATCATTTCATGGCAAATAGATGGGGAAACAGTGACAGACTTTATTTTTTAGGGCTTCCAAATCATTGCAGATGGTGATGGCAGCCATGAAATTAAACAACACTTCTTGGAAGAAAAGTTATGACCAACCTAGACAGCATATTAAAAAGCAGAGACATTACTTTGTCAACAAAGGTCCATCTAGTCAAGGCTATGGTTTTTCCAGTAGTCATGTATGGATGTGAGAGTTAGACTATAAAGAAACCTGAGCGCTGAAGAATTGATGCTTTTGAACTGTAGTACTAGAGAAGAGTCTTGAGAGTCCCTTGGACTGCAAAGAGATCTAACCAGTGAATCCTAAAGGAAATCAGTCCTGTATATTCATTGGAAGGACTGATTTTGAAGCTGAAACACCAGTACTTTGGCCACCTCATGCGAAGAACTGACTCATTCGAAAAGACCCTAATGATGGGAAAGATTAAAGGCGGGAGGAGAAGGGGATGACAGAGGATGCGATGGTTGGATGGCATAACTGACTCAATAGACATGAATTTCAGTAAACTACGGGAGTTGGCTATGGACAAGGAGGCCTGGCATGCTGCAGTCCAGGGGGTCTCAAAGAGTCAGACACGACTGAGAGATTGAACTGATGTACTAACAGAGGCCAAATATTTAAATTTGGTTGTGCTCTAAGTGCAATGCTTCAGTTAATGTTCATGTGGAGGAAATAAGAAGGAAAAGAAACCTTGTATTAGTGATTTTGGCATGTGAGTTAGTTGAAAAGGAAACTGGAATATTTAGAAAAAGTATGAATTCAGCAAGGAGGAGTAGGTGTAGTCTAGGAAAGCTGATCAGAAGTTGATTGTGGAACATTCTAATTATTAGAAAGGTCAGCCTTACATTGATTTAAAAGCTGCTTTCTTGAAACTTTCAGCCATTAATCCTAGTTCTTCTCTCTCGATCAATGCAGAATAAATTTGTTTCCTCTTCCACAAAATAGCCTTTAATATTAAAAAAAATCCCCATGTTTCCTTTAATTATCTTTTCTCTAAATCAATCATCTCTTGGTTGGTCAATAAATCCTCATATAATAAAACTTTCAGAACAGCCACAATTTCCTCCACCTTTCTGTGATATTCTCATTTTACATTGTGATTTGCAGGGGTTTAATTCTTAGCCCAAATATTCTGCCCTCTTGTCCAATGCCCTCTCTCACTTTGATTCTCTCTCTATTTCTCTCTCTCTCTTGCTACTTCACAGCACTATTATAAGATGAATTAAGACCATGTGTGGAAAATGACTTGAAATTGACCAACATATGTGCATTTACAATTATATAATAATCTTATCAACCTTCATTTATAGTGAATTGGAAATTCTTATCTCAAGAACTACTCATTTAGTATATAAGGAAATGGCAGAGGGAATCTTTAAAGTGGAATTTCCAAACCTCAGCTAGTTAAACTCTCCCTTCACTGTTTTTGACATCTCTGCATAACACCTGTAAATTACTTAATGGTTTTCATTCAATTCACTTTTCTACTTAAGTCATAATGAATATAAGATCAATCATAATTTTTCATGGACTTCAGTTCAGTTCAGTTCAGTTCAGTCACTCAGTTGTGTCCGACTCTTTGCAACCCCATGAATCGCAGCACACCAGGCCTCCCTGTCCATTACCAACTCCCAGAGTTCACTCAAACTCACGTCCGTTGAGTCAGTGATGCCATCCAGCCATCTCATTCTCCATCAACCCCTTCTCCTCCTGCCCTCAATCCCTCCCAGCATCAGAGTCTTTTTCAATGAGTCAACTCTTCGCATGAGGTGGCCAAAGTACTGGAGTTTCAGCTTTAGCATCATTCCTTCCAAAGAACACTCAGGACTGATCTCCTTTAGAATGGACTGGTTGGATCTCCTTGCAGTCCAAGGGACTCTCAAGAGTCTTCTCCAACACCACAGTTCAAAATCAAACAACACTCAGGACTGATCTCCTTTAGAATGGACTGGTTGGATCTCCTTGCAGTCCAAGGGACTCTCAAGAGTCTTTTCTATTAGGCTAACTGTATTTTAAAAAGCAACTAAAATATGCAGCTTAGCTTTATAAGTTTTTTTCTAGTGAACAGTCACAAATTCTACAATTGTTACTTTAAGATTCTAGAAAGGAAAAAGAGGCAAAATGATGAATTCAGCAGCACTAAATGATTAAAAACAATTTTAAAAAGTTCTGTAAGGAGTCCCGTCCTACTCTGAAGTAAACATCTCACAATACCAACCAACATTTATTGACTGCTTATGGTATGTCCAGAAAAGTAAAACACAATTTACCTGCAATAATTCATTTATTTTCACTAAAGCCATATGGAATAATTACTCTTATTTCTATTTCACAGATAAAGAAAACAAAGCTTTAGGTGGTTAAATTACTCACCTAATATCATACAGTCTACACAGACTCAGGATTACTTACAAAACTATCAGGGATTAATGATTAAAAAAAAACTCTGATGGAGAACATCTATTAGCTCAGTGTGTGCTCAGTGGCTCAGCTGTCTCCAACTCTTTGAGACCCATGGACTGTAGCCACCAGGCTCTTCTGTCCATGGGCTTCTCTACGCAAGGACACTGGAGTGGGCTGCCATGTCCTCCTCCAGGGGATTTTCCCGACCCAGGGATGGAACCCATACCCACATGTCTCCTGAACTGGTAGGTGGATTCTTTACCACCAGCACCACCTGGGAAGTCCTTGCTTTGGGACAAATAACTTGTCAGGCTTCTGGATATCTAAATATGTGTGTGTGGGGAAGGGGGGTAGTGGGGTGGAGGGTGGCAGCGCACGGGCCCTTGTTTTATCCTCCTAACATGTTAGGCTCTAACTAGTCTTCTTATAAAGCAGGAAGGTTAGAAAGATAAAGACTTAAAGCAAAATACAGAATGGCTGAAGTACAGGGTGGAAAAAGGGTTACAGTAACTGGAATTACACTCAATTACTCATGAATGTGTAGCAGATATGAGGTAAAATCCCTACAGTGAGTGCCCTGTACCTCTCAGAATTACCTGGATGTGTATAAGCCATCAGAGTCAGGCCACAGTAGAGGAGGCCCTCCCTTCAGGAGGTGGGACGGACATCTCATTGCGAAGCAACATATAAGAACCCTCATCACTTAGGATTTAGGGGTTTTCAAATGAATCATA
>SJYT01051311.1:638233-716531 GCA_006410635.1 Cephalophus harveyi | reverse complement strand
GAGAGCGAGCCTCGGGATCCTGACTGGAGCCCGAGCGCGACCTGAGGCTCTGGAGTTCAGACGGACGCGAGAGACACCCTATGTATGACGGGGTGCGAGAGAGGACGCGATGTGATGGGAGCCGGGAATCGAGACCCAGGAATCCCACTTGGGGAGCCCCCCTTTTCTTCTTCCTCGCCCTTCGTCCTTCCCGGGACTCCTGCAGCGACCTCCGCCCGCGACCCGAAGTCACAGGCCGACGGCTCCTGGTCGGAGCGATGGTGCCACCTAGCGGGCCGTGTGGGGACGGCCCGAGGCGGCGGCGGCGGCGGGGACCCCAGGCTCCGGGAGGCGCTAACGACCGGCTGGGGTGGCGCTTCAGCACCGCCGTGGGTCGGACAGCGCCTCCCGCCGCCCCCCCAAGTCCTGGAAGCCCGGCTTCCGAGCCCCCAGGCAGGGACCCAACAGAAGGACCTGAAAGAACTGCGGCCCCCCCTAGCCTGCACCTGGCGGCCCGTGGTGGCCCTCAGTGTGCGAAGCCGAATTGGGGAACCCAGCGTTCTCCCTTCTCTAACCCCCACTTCCTCCCGGTCCAGCCTGGGTGGTGCGGACTAGGCAGTCCGGGGTTGCGGAGGGGAGGGTCACGCTTATAACTCTTCATACGACGCTTTCAAACGCGAGCCTCCTCGAGAATTACTAGAGAGGAGCCCCAGAGGCAGGCGGGGGATAGGAGAAGGGGAGCTCCTACAAATCCAGAAACTAGCAAGCTCTCCGCCCCCTGGTAATCGCCGCGCCTATTTATCGACGGGCGCTAGGACCCAGGACACCTAGGAAGGTGGGAAGCAGGTGGGTGGACCGGAGACCCGGAGAGCGGCGGTGGAACCCGCGCGCGCTAGGGCCGCGCGGACTCCCGGAGGTGGGCGGGGCGGGGCGGGTCGCACGTTCCCGGTCCCAGAAGCTGCCCCAGCGCTCGCATGGCCCCAAGGACTTCCTCCCCGACGGCTCGGAGGCCCAGGCCGAGCGGCTGCGCTTGTGCCGCCAGGAGCTCTGGCAGCTGCTGGCCGAGGAGCGCGTGGAGCGCCTGTGAGAGGGGCGGGCCGGGGCGGGGGCGGAGCTGGGGCCGGCGGGGCTGCTGGACCCCGTAAGTCTGATCCAGTGGGCTTGAGACGGACCCCTCTCCCCGCTCCTCGCTAGGGGCAGTTTGGTGGCCGCCGAGTGGAGACCAGAAGAAGGCTTCGTGGAGTTGAAGTCTCCTGCGGTGAGCGGCGGGGCTCAGAGACCGGGGACCCGCCTCCTCTGCCTTCCCGGGCTCCTTCGTGACATCTGCTCTGGGTCCCCCGCAGGGTAAATTCTGGCAGACCATGGGCTTCTCAGAGCAGGGCCGGCAGCGGCTCCATCCAGAAGAGGCCTTGTATCTGCTGGAGTGTGTGAGTGGGGGCCCTGGGAGAGTGGAGAGGGGATTGTGACCAAGGAACCGGAAGGGCGTTTCTACTGGGGGAAAAAGTATCTACAACCGAGTGGGGCGGGGGGCTTGTAATCTGCTTTCTAGAGCAGGAGACAAGAATGTCACGCAGGGAGCAGGCTTTCCAGTCTGTTAGTGATGCTGCCTCCCTCTCCCCGCTCCCCTTCCTGGCCAGCCTGATGCTTGCCATGATGGGTGTGGGGTGTAGCACGCAGATAGCAGAGTGGGGAAGTTGCTCCCTTGGCCGTGCCACCACAGGGAGGGTTCACAAGCCGAGCTGTGGACTGCACTTTCAGGGCTCCATCCAGCTCTTCCACCAAGACCTTCCACTGTCTATCCAAGAGGCCTACCAGCTGCTGCTGACTGAGGACACGGTGACTTTCCTGCAGTACCAGGTATCAGCCACCCTTTATAAGAACCTACAAGAGCTTCCCTGGTGGCTCAGTGGTAAAGAACCCACCTGCCAATGCAGGAGACTCTGATTCAACCGGGTAGGTCCCCTGGAGAAGAAAACTGCAACCCACTTCAGTATTCTCGCCTGAGAAATCCCACGGACAGAAGGAGCCTGGTGGGCTACAGTCCATGGGGTCACAAAAGAATCAGACGCAACTTAAGTGACTAAACAACAACAAGGTGCTGGACACAAAGCCACGTGCTGAGGCTCCAAGACTGACAAGGGCTTATGTCCTAGTGGTGGCACTTGGGTAATATATAGGTAAGAAAGCAAATGGATGGTTGACTTCAGAGTTGAGTGCCAGAAAAACACAGAGGAAGAGGGGCACAAGGCTAGACACATGAATGTGGAGATCTTGATGGCATGGATATTTTAGGCTCCACGGGGCTGTAGGGAGGTGTGGCCAGAGTAGAGGCCTGTGTCTGAAATCTGGGGCACTCTAACATGAGGAGGTCAGGGGGAAGATAACGGACGTGAGGAGTGTCCAGCAGCGGAGAAGACCAGGAGAGGGGGCATCAGAGAGTCCACAAGAAGGTTTTTTAAGGAAGAAGTGCTTGGCTGCGTTGAATGCTACTGAGAGATCAAGCACGCTGGGGCATACCTGTGTACATTACTCATATATGGATGCAGGGCCACACGGAGGAACGTGCTGTTCATCAAAACCCACCCATCTTTGGAAGTGTTGTGGGGCAGCAGGATGTCCATCTCCTTCTGTTGTCTTATCTGTATTGTAGTCAGGAGCTTCACTTGTGACAGCTTTGGTATCAAAATATTCTGACTTATAGTTTTTTCCCTGGTCCATCAGCTATCAGCTTTTTGGGATTTGCATTTAAATCAAGAAACTGCTGCCATTTGTGCCCAGAGTGAGGCCAGTGAAAGACAGGAACTCAGAGACTTGAGACCTCAGTGTGGGGAGGGTGTTTATTAGAGAGTATCGTCCTGCCGGTACCAGGGTTTGGAATCTGGGGGTGTGGTGAATGGCTTCTGTCTGGAGAACAGTTTGTTTTCATAAGTGGATGTCTGACTTCTGGTTTGTCTTTTTGAGGTCTTCAGCCACCTGAAGAGACTCGGCTATGTGGTTCGACGATTCCAACCAAGGTAAATCCCTGTCTTATTTCCCTCGCATTTATCCTAGTCCCCAGCAACAAAGCACAACACTGACTGCTTACTGGGTGCTGGCCCTATGCTGGCTGCTGAGGAATAGCAGAGAACAAAGCACTACCCCGCAGAACTTGTGTTTAGGAGAGCTTGCACCAAACACCATCACTTTGCAAAATCAGTGATCTTGGAAACCTCCTATAAGCCAAACAGGGAAAACATGGTCACACAGATTAGAGTTTATCCCTGATAGGACTTTCTGTAGTGACAAAAATATTTTATGTCTGTGTTGTCCAATATATGTGGTTTGTGTGGAATTTTTAATTTTAATAGATTTAAATTTAACTTAAATAGCCCCTTGTATCTAGGGCTACTATAATGGACAGTACAGTACAGCCTCACAGCCATAAGAAAAAATCATGGGGAAGAATGCTGTAATAAAGGGCCATAATATATTATTGAGTATAAAAAAGACCAAACAGCAGTATGATAGTACAGTGTCATTTTTGACAGAGAAAGATATGGAGAAAGACAGTCAATATGTGTGTTTGTAGGAAACAAAATGTTACCTTGGTATCCATTGGGTTTTATTTTCGTTTTTCTTTATTTTCCAAGTTTTCCAGTTCTCCTGACTTTTCTCACCAGTGTTATTTTTAACAGGGCTCTCTGCAGGAGCCCTGGTGTCAGGGAACTTCTGTTCAAAGGTACTACTGATGAGACCCAGAGGCCTGGACAAAGATGTGTAGGGAGGCCCCTGTGTCTCCCCCTATTACTCTGTGTGGGGTCTGCCTAGGGCTCCCGCCCTTGGTTACGGTTCTAGCCCTGGCCCGCTGACTTACTCTGGGCCAGTCCCTCTCACATTCCAAGGGGAGCACCAGACTGAGGAGGTGGATCAGTTGCCCGCCCCCCACCCCATTCTCACCTACAGCTCCGTCCTGTCCCCTTACGAGCGGCAGCTGAACTTGGACAGCGGTGCCCAGTGCCTGGAGGGCAAGAGGAAGAGGAAGAGCTCCAGCTCTCAGTAATGCTCCCCACGTGGCCACCCCACAGGGAGAGTTCTGTGGAAGTGCTGGTGTTCGGGACCTGGGAGAATGCCTGGGCTTAAGAGTTGGGCTGGGGCAGCTCCCGCAGGGGCTGAGGGAGGCAGTAGGGCTTGTGGGGGTCACGTGCACCTCAGCAGTCAGGAGCAGATGGACTGCATTTCCTCCCCACGTCCCTCAGGTCCATTAATAAGAAGCCCAAGGCCCTGCAGAACCCCCTGCAGGGGATGGATGGGACACCCGAGAGCCCAGCAACCTGCAGCCCACTTCCCCAGAACCAGAACAGCTGCTGCCCAGAGGAGAAACCCCAGGAGTCAAGCCCCATAAAGAGCCCCGTGGGCCCCTTTCAGCTGCTGGGGTCCCTGGAACCTTGCCCTGGTCTGGGCAGGGAGGGGGCGCAATGCAGCCCAGAGAATGGCAAAATAGAGGACGGGGTCACAGGGGCTCGTAAGCCCCGCTGGAACTTTGAGCAGATCTCCTTCCCCAACATGGCTGCAGACAGCCGCCATACCCTCCTGCTTGCCCCTGCCCCTGAGCTGCTCCCGGCCAACGTGGCTGGACGGGGGACAGACGCCGAGTCCTGGTGCCAGAGGCTCAACCAGCGGAAGGAGAAGCTCTCTCGGCGGGAACGGGAGTGGCAGGCAGAGGCCCAGCACTTCCGCGAGGATGTGAACGCCGACCCCCAGGTGCAGCGCTGCTCCAGCTGGCGGGAGTACAAGCAGCTGTTGCAGAGGCGGCACCTGCAGAAGACCCAGAGCCGCCCCCCACACCTGTGGGACCAGCCTGTCACCCCCTTGCTGAGTCCTGGTCAGGCCGACTCCCCAGGTACCACATCACCCTGCCATAGGCCACGGGCAGCTGAGGAATCACATGCCTTTAAAAGCGGCATGCATTTACTGCAGCTGATGGAGGCCTAAGGAAGATGGAGGAGAGAGCGGTGGGTGGAGTGGAACCCACAGGGATCGTCCACTGCGGGAAGTAGTGAAGAGGCTTGTGGGAATGTTTAGAAACAGCCTGGTCAGTGCCCGAGGAGAGGCGAGGAGGAATGTAAACTACAACCGCATCCTTAAAATCATAAACGAGATGCATGTGGGTGGCTGTGGTCCCCTGCTCTTGCACCTCTCTTAGAGGGGAACAAGGGGGCAATATGTTGGCCAAATGAAAGGATCTCCTATATACCCTACACGTTAAGAGTAGAGAATAAGGCAAGAACAGTGCTAATGAATTCAAGACTACAATCCTTATGGGAATGTGGTGCGTTGTAAGGAACTAGAGTGGGGTTGCCAGAGCAGTTAAATTTGAATTTCAGATAACTTTTTTTTTAGTATAAGTATGTTTCAGATATTGCATGAGACGTGTGTGTTGGTCACCCGGTTGTGTCCAACTCTTTGCGACCCCATGACTGGAGCTCGCCAGACTCCTCTGTCCATGGAATTCTCCAGGCAAGAATACTGGAGTGGGTTGCTATTTCCTTCTCCATGCATGAGACATACCTATACTTTAAAAAAAAAAATCTGCTAAATCTGGCAACCCCGAACAAGATGGCAAATTGAGAGATGTCAGGGGGTCTGGATGGCTGACTCTCCTCACGAGTGCCTTGTTTTCACCGTCCTTGTAGCCACGGTCCTTCAGCAGATCTCTGTGCTGCAGACGACACACCTTGCTGATGGAGGTGCCCGGTGAGTCTCCAGGTAGTGCCCACTTCTATAGTACTTGGGGTGCCAGCAGGAGTTGGCAGCTGGGATTTGACTCCTGAGGTTGGGCATGAGCTGGGGGACCATTTCAGGGGCCCCTACCCTGGTAATAATACTCATGTGTGTCTGCAGGAGTAAGAGCCAAGTAGATTGATGATTTATCCCACCGGTTCTGAGATAGGGTCACTGCCTTCCTTAGTCTCCCTGGCGGGGAGGAGAAAGTTGGTATGGAAAGGAAAGGTGGGAGAGGAGTGCCCCTGTCTCCTAAGGTTCTCACACGTCCTCAGGCTGCTGGAGAAGCCCGGGGGCTTGGAGATCAGCTTTGATGTCTACCAGGCTGGCGCTGTGGCCACCTTCCGAAAGAAGAACCCTGGCAAGCCCTATGTCCGGCTGTGCATTAGCGGGTACGAGACCAGTGAGCGTGGCTGCGAGTCCTCTTGTAAACCACGTGAACGTCCCCGCCATGCCCCCCGCTAATCTGTCAGTCCCTGAGAAGAACCAGTGGTCCAGAGAGGTCACACAGCCAGTTAGTGCTACGGGAACCCAAGCTTCCTCCTCCTCAGCTCTCACTCCTGTCCTTTTCGAGTAGCCTCTCTTCTGGGCCACTTCAGTTCCAGGCTCAGCCAGCAGAAGGATGTGAACGAGGGGTTTCCGGGCTAAAAGAGAGGCAAGACCCTCACTATTCCCAGGCTCCTTAACCCTACCAGGGCCCTGGGTGTTACTTGGAGAATCAGAGCCATGTGGTTTGCAGACAGGAAGGAGAGCCTGGGGCCAGGCTTCTCGTCCCCCCAACTCCTGTCATACATCGCCCTTCCCTGGGAGCTTAGGAGGGTTGGCTTCCCAAACTCATGGGTGGGTGGGCTCTGCCTGGTCTCAGTCTAACCTTGATTCTTGCAGATCTGATGAGCTGGTCCCAGACCTCTGCACCCTCAAGCGGTTGTCCTACCAGAGTGGGGATGTCCCTCTGATTTTTGCCCTGGTGGATCATGGAGACATCTCCTTCTACAGCTTCAGGGACTTCACGCTGCCCAGGGATCTGGAACACTGATCACCCAGCTGGGGTCTGCCCTGGGGGACCTGGACTATCCACTCTCAGGGACCATCGCAGTTGCCTCCTACACCCAGACTCTGACCTGTAGCTTCAGAGGCTAGTCTGGGCCTTGGCCTTGGGTGTCTGATGCCCACAGGAGAGCAAAGCCTTGCCCCGCTACCTGGCCGCTGCAGCGCTTCCAAGCCCCAGGTCTGAGACTGCTGCCTTGCAGTAATCCCCTTGGAATTCAGAACTAGATTCCAAGAGGCCAGTGAGGTGGGGCAGAAAAGACTCTGTGCCTTTAAATGAGAGGGTGCCTGCTTCATGCGATAAAGCCAAAGCCATTAAAAAAAAAATATATATATATATATATATATATCCTTTTACTGCTGTGGCTGGATTTACTGGAAGAGTCCTCCCTACCCCACCATCCTTCGGAATTGGCCCCCAGGCCCTCCCCACCCACAGCGCTGCTTTCTCTGGTGCAAGAGCTAGGAGCAGCCCGTGGGAGGGCAGAAATGCGACCCCAAGCCTTTCTCCGGGAAGTCACTGACCACTAGATAGTTTGGCTTTCAGAAAGGTAGTCCGAGGTGGGAGGTTGGCACTCCACCGGACCTTCCCAGAACGCAGCCGGCTCCAGGTAGAGGGGCGGCGGAGAGGGGCCACGTCGGCGTGGCTAGAACGCTAGTCGTTTCAAGCTGTGCGGCGGAGCGTGCCATCCACGGCCCAGGCCTCAGGCCTGGCCTCCGCCCACCCCGTTCTTCCCCGCTCTTGTTCCAATTGCCCTCCCTCGTTGTGCTAAAAACTGTGCTGCTGCCGCTGTCGGCGACTCGGAGGAGGGGTCAGGCTTGGGGCCGCCCGGAGAGGAGGTGCTTCGGCGACGCCCCTGTTCCCAAAGCACCTAGCTCTCGGGTCTCGAAACTTGGCCCTGTGTCCGCCGGTCCCCCTCCCTGATAGGGTTGGGCGCTTTCAGGAAGAACGGGCAGGGCTTTGCCTCTCCCTCCGGGGCAGCCCGGGGCCGGGTCGTGGGAGGGACCGCTCCCCTCTGCAGCCGGGCCTGGGAGGTAGCCCGGGGCAGGCGCGCGTTCCGGGAACTATTTCCTCCTCCGGGAGGCGGCGGGACACTGGGCGCGGCGCGGGAGTCCTGCGGTCCAAGGTGCACGCAGGTGAGGCCGGGGGCGGGCCGGCAGTGCCTCGTGCATATTCACGCAGGCCGGGGCCCCGCCCCCGGGCGGGACGGAGCCGTAGATTGGCCCGAGCGCAGTCCCGCCCCCCCGAGGGCGCCGGCGCGGCGCCCCCGCCTCGACGGCCGTGGACTGCCAGGGGCGGAGCCAGGCCCGGGGGCGGGGCCAGACCTGGGGGCGGGGCCGCTGGGGCCGGGCGCTCAGGGCCGGCTCGCCCTTTATGTAAATAGCAGCGGCCCCGCCCCCTGCTCGCCGCGCCGGAGGTGAGCAGGAAGGAGACGGCCGCCCAGCAGCCTGCGGGCCCGCGGCGGAGCGAGCGGAGCCGGTGGCCGGGGCCGAAGGAGGACTCGGAGGCCTCGGGCGGGGGCCGGCCTGGGGTTCCAGGTGAGGTGCGGGCCGGGGCCCACCTGGCCGAGGCCGCCCCCTCGGGGCGCCCGCCGGCCGGAGCGGGAAGGCAGGGGAGGGCCGGGACCCCTGGCTTCCCCGGGCGGGGAAGGCTGCGCGCGGGTCTGCTCGCCTTGCCCCGGATCCCGTCGCTCCGCTTGTATATATATATATATATATATATATCCTTTTACTGCTGTGGCTGGATTTACTGGAAGAGTCCTCCCTACCCCACCATCCTTCGGAATTGGCCCCCAGGCCCTCCCCACCCACAGCGCTGCTTTCTCTGGTGCAAGAGCTAGGAGCAGCCCGTGGGAGGGCAGAAATGCGACCCCAAGCCTTTCTCCGGGAAGTCACTGACCACTAGATAGTTTGGCTTTCAGAAAGGTAGTCCGAGGTGGGAGGTTGGCACTCCACCGGACCTTCCCAGAACGCAGCCGGCTCCAGGTAGAGGGGCGGCGGAGAGGGGCCACGTCGGCGTGGCTAGAACGCTAGTCGTTTCAAGCTGTGCGGCGGAGCGTGCCATCCACGGCCCAGGCCTCAGGCCTGGCCTCCGCCCACCCCGTTCTTCCCCGCTCTTGTTCCAATTGCCCTCCCTCGTTGTGCTAAAAACTGTGCTGCTGCCGCTGTCGGCGACTCGGAGGAGGGGTCAGGCTTGGGGCCGCCCGGAGAGGAGGTGCTTCGGCGACGCCCCTGTTCCCAAAGCACCTAGCTCTCGGGTCTCGAAACTTGGCCCTGTGTCCGCCGGTCCCCCTCCCTGATAGGGTTGGGCGCTTTCAGGAAGAACGGGCAGGGCTTTGCCTCTCCCTCCGGGGCAGCCCGGGGCCGGGTCGTGGGAGGGACCGCTCCCCTCTGCAGCCGGGCCTGGGAGGTAGCCCGGGGCAGGCGCGCGTTCCGGGAACTATTTCCTCCTCCGGGAGGCGGCGGGACACTGGGCGCGGCGCGGGAGTCCTGCGGTCCAAGGTGCACGCAGGTGAGGCCGGGGGCGGGCCGGCAGTGCCTCGTGCATATTCACGCAGGCCGGGGCCCCGCCCCCGGGCAGGACGGAGCCGTAGATTGGCCCGAGCGCAGTCCCGCCCCCCCGAGGGCGCCGGCGCGGCGCCCCCGCCTCGACGGCCGTGGACTGCCAGGGGCGGAGCCAGGCCCGGGGGCGGGGCCAGACCTGGGGGCGGGGCCGCTGGGGCCGGGCGCTCAGGGCCGGCTCGCCCTTTATGTAAATAGCAGCGGCCCCGCCCCCTGCTCGCCGCGCCGGAGGTGAGCAGGAAGGAGACGGCCGCCCAGCAGCCTGCGGGCCCGCGGCGGAGCGAGCGGAGCCGGTGGCCGGGGCCGAAGGAGGACTCGGAGGCCTCGGGCGGGGGCCGGCCTGGGGTTCCAGGTGAGGTGCGGGCCGGGGCCCACCTGGCCGAGGCCGCCCCCTCGGGGCGCCCGCCGGCCGGAGCGGGAAGGCAGGGGAGGGCCGGGACCCCTGGCTTCCCCGGGCGGGGAAGGCTGCGCGCGGGTCTGCTCGCCTTGCCCCGGATCCCGTCGCTCCGCTTGTCTGGGAGACAGACACCTGTAGAAAGTGCGGCTGGGAACTTTTCGGTGCCCGATCCGCCCGCGATCACAGACAGAACTTGAGTTTCGGGCTTGCACAATCGTGTTGGCTTGGTAGAGCCGGGGAACAGGTGCTCGGCCCGGCAGAGTGCGAGGGTCACCGCGGGCGGAGACGGAGCCCCCGAGCCCCGGGCCCCACGTGTAAGGCGCCTGGCCGGAGAGGCCGGCGACGCGCGCCCCCGACGGCCCTCTCTCCGCCCGAGGGGGCCCGAGCGCGTTACGTCGGCGGCTTAGCCCCTGCCCCTGCCATCTGGGCCCTCTGCCTGCCGGCCCTTTGTGCCTCCTAATCCCCGGACGCAGGAAGCCCGCGGGAGGGACTTGGGTCTTGGGGCCTTTCTCCGCCCCAGGCAGCTTTGGATCCCTTTGGGGGACGTGATGGAGACCTCTTTTCCACGGCCATGGGGGTGGGGTTGCGCTGCGGGACGCTGGGACTTGGCGAGAAGTGAGAAATTCTGTGTATCAAAGAAAGTGCAGTTTGCTCTTGGTTTTCTCGGGGCTGGACGGTTCCCAGGTACCCTGAGCTTGGGCTGCGGGGAGAACTGACGGTTACCAGGAGAGCTATGGTAGTGGCCCCCTGAGGCTCTCACCTGAGACAGGTGAGCTTTGGGTGAGGTGGGCGGGGCGTAGACTCAGCGCCCTTCCCTTGGGGATCCTTGTGCCAGATGCAGGGCATCTTAACCTAGGCTCTAGGCACCCTTCCCAGAGTTTCCAACTCGGGGTCATTTCAATCTGGGGAGGGGATTCTGAGAAGAGACGGGAAGAAGGGGGGGTTGTGTGTCATGGAGACAGGAAACCCCAGGTGGGAGGCTCAGAGCAGCAGTACTGAAGAGCCCTGGCCCAGCTCAGCGGGGAGCCACAGGCAGAAGTGGCTTCTGAGGAAGACCGTCTGCGTTTTGTGAGCTGAAGCATGGGAATGGTCCTGGAAGAGATGGGCCAGCTTATTTATGTTATGCACAGGGCATTCGGATTTGGTTTTCTTCAACCATCTGCCCACAGTGCTCACTTCCGTCCATGAGGACTCAAACCAAACTCCGGGTGCTTCAAGTGCCTGATGCTCTTCTCTAAAGTTAGATGGGGCCAGTCTCGGTGGGAGCCCCAGGACCGCTGTTTCCAAGGTCTGGGTCATCCTGCATCCCTAATCTTCTCTGAGTCAAAGAAGCATCCCCTTTAGTAGCAGATTAATATAATTTTATTAATTTAGTAACTTAGTCCTTTGTTATTGTTTAGTCGCTCAGTCCTGTCGGATTCTTTCCCCACCCCATGGACTGTAACCCGCCAGACTCCTCTGTCCATGGGATTTCCCAGGCAAAAATACAGGAGTGTGTTGCTGTTTCCTTCTCCAGGAGATCTTCCAGACCCTGGGATCGAACCCTTGTATTCTGCATTGGCTTGTGGATTCTTTATCGCTGAGCCACAAGGGAAACCCAACTTCTTAGTAGCGTTTAAAAAGTGTCTTAATCCCAGATAACCTGTAATAGGTTCAAAAATTTAAAAGGTAATAGGAGCTCCCTGGGGCAAATGAAGCATTTTAGAAAGAGTAAAACAAGAGGGGAAAAAAGTTCCCTCTTGCTTCATAGTCTTGCCTCGGGTGTAGTGCTTGCTTTTTTTTTTCTTTTTTGGTTGTGCTAGGTCTTTTCTCCTGCACGGGATTTTCTCTAGTCGTGGCGAGTGGAGGCTACTCTCTAACTGTGGTGTGCAGACTTCTTGTTGCAGTGACTTTTTCTTGTGGAGCACGGGCTCTACGGCGCACAGGCTTCAATAGTTGCAGTACGTGGGCTCAGTAATTGCGGCTCCTGAGGTCAAGAGCACATGCTCAATAGTTGTGGCAAATGGGCTTAGTTGCCATGCATCATGTGGGATCTTCCCAGACCAGGGATTGAGCCTGTGTCTCGGTCGGGTGGATTCTTTACCACTGAACAACCAGGAAGCCCTCAGTAAAGTTTTTAGTGTCTTTCCAGACTCAGGTGTAGTTTTGAATTGTGCCATGCTGATTTTTCACTACATGACCTTGACTCTGTAACTTAACCATACCAAACCTTGGTGAGCCTTGTTTTTACAGATGTTGACAAGAGGATGAAAAATATCATAAACACCTGGTCCTGTCCAGCACCAGGTGAGGGTGGGCTGCTTAGCCTCCCCACGAAGCATAAAAGCCATGGGGTCACTTGCAGCAAGCCTTAGGGCAGATGCCGGGGCCTTTTGAGCCCTGACGGGTCATGAGGGCAGTTGGCTTCTCTGTCCAGAAATCTCGATTTTTGAAAACCTCTGGAGGATGAGAACTTTGAGAATGAGGCTGTTGCTTCTTGGAGGGCTGAGGTCTCTCCTAACTTCACTTCGGTTCCGGTGGCCCTCGGTATTTCTGCTGCTGCTTAGAAAAGCTGGGAGTGAGGCCTGATGGCCAGACCCCAACTGGGGCAGCCTTTCCTGGGGGGAGTGTGTGTGTGTACAATCTAATCTCCTCTGCTTTGGGGGGGGGGGGGGGGGGGGGGGGGGGGGGGGGGGGGGGGGGGGGGGGGGGGGGGGGGGGGGTGGGGGGGGGGGGGGGGGGGGGGGGGGGGGGGGGGGAGGTGGGGGGGGGGGGGGGGGGGGGAGGTGGGGTCAGTGGGTAGGGGAAGCGCGTTCCTGGGCTGCTCTGTTGCCATTAAGGAGATTTTTCTCTGAACTCCGTCGTGCATTCTGTCAACCTCATTCAGGGAAGAGATATCTCCTGCCAGGACTTCCTGGCCCCAGGACCCTCCCTCCCATAGAGAAGGTGGTGCATGGAGCTGGGAAGGGTGGGATCCTCTGCCATCAGCCTGCGCCCTGCCGTCTACCCCACTGGAGACACTGAGCATCCCTGGCGGGAGTCAGGAGCAATGTGGCATCCGTAGAAGGGTCCTCCCAGACGTGTCAGCCGCAGCTTTTGAGACACCCGAATCAGGGGCCCGGCGAAGGCCCAGGAGGCCCATGGCCTCTGCCGCTGGGTTGGCTGCTTTGAGCGGCACTGGCCGCCTGGACGCACTTATCCTGAGTACTCAGCCCGGAGAGGCCTTCTTATCTCACTCGGGCGATAGCACTATCAGGGCTCCTCCTGGCTCAAGGCTTGGCAGGTCTCTGGCAACGTTGTTTTCCCTGGCTCTGGAGTCCTTTGCAGGAAGAAGTGGGGTGTGGGACAGAAGATGGGGTCCCCACGGGACCACCGGTACTGTTTGCCCTCTCCAGCCCCATCTCCCCAGGGTTCCCTGGGAGAGCCTCCCCTCCCTGTGGGCTGTCCCCGTGGGCCTTTGTCCACCTCCCTTGGGGGTGGCCTTCTCTCCCCCTCCCCGGCCTCTCAGAGGAAACTGGTCCTCAGAGGAGTCAGCCCATTCCTTCCCCTCCCAGGAGCCACAGTGAATTCTTGAGCTAGGAGAGGCTCCTCTGGGCGTGGGGACAGGGAAGCAGCTAGGCACCTGACTCTACCCTTCAGGAATCCAGCAGAGACCGGAGACTTTTCTCGAGACACCTGACTCAGTGTTCCCAGCGTTTGATGAGAGGGACATCTGGGCACAGGACTGTTTGATTCTAGTAAATAATGTTATTAGTGGCTCTCCTTGCCAAGGAGCCGGGTCTCCTGAAACTTCGGGCTAATGAGGGTATCCTCATTAGGATACAGGGGCCATGAGGGTATCCCCGGCCCCACGTCAGGTGTAGTGTGCGCATGGCCCTGGCCTTGGCCAGAGACGTGAGAACAGGAAGTTCCCCTGGCGCCCCAGCCCAGTGCTCTTTGGGATCAGTGGTTCCTACCTGGAGAACATGTTTGCCTACTTGATCCCCATTCAGTCCCAGCTGTTCATTTATTCAACAGGTATTTCTTAATGTCTCTGTATGTGCGGTGTGGTTTAGACACCAGGCGTAATCCTTGCACCAAGCAAAGATCTCGGCCGTCACAGGACTCCTGTTCTAAAGGATGGGAATCTTGAATGGCCAGGAATAAGTGTAGGTAATAAATAATCTGCTAAAAGGCAATATGAGCTATAGAGTAAAAACTGAGGTGGGGGATTGAGACCCCTTGGGAGGGAGGCAGGTTGCAACTTTAGAAAGGGGTCAGGGTGGGCTTCATCAGAAAGGTCACACATGAGCACAGGCTTACAGAAGGTGCCTTGCCTTGCTTAGTCGTGTCTGACTCTTTGGGACGCTATGGACTGTAGCCCGTCAGGCTCCTCTGTCCAGGGGGATTCTCCAGGTAAGAATACTGGAGTGGGCTTCCACGCACTCCTCCAGGGGAATCTTCCCGACCCAGGGATGGAACCCGCATCACCTGTGTTGCAGGTAGATTCTTTACCAGTGAGCTACCTGGGAAGCCCTACAGGAAGTGAGGGAGTTCTTTGAATAAAATTCGGCGCCTCTCATGTGTCAGGGAGGCTTCCCTGGTCGCTCAGAGGTTAAAGCGTCTGCCTGCAATGTGGGAGACCTGGGTTCGATCCCTGGGTCGGGAAGATCCCCTGGAGAAGGAAATGGCAAATCACTGCAGTATTCTTGCCTGGAGAATCCCATGGATGGAGGAGCCTGGTGGGCTACAGTCTATGGGGTCGCACAGAGTCGGACACAACTGAGCAACTTCACTTTCACTTTCATGCGTCAGGGCTCTAAGCACTGGAGATACGACCGTGGAAGGTGAGGCATGTCCGTCCTGGGGCTGACATATCCTGAAAGCTCCATGGGTTGGCCTTTCAAGTTTTAGGCAAGTCAGAGGTCATGTTATGGAGCTTGATGGGATGAACCAGGCAGCTTACCCACCCCCACCCCAGGCAAGTCGTCGTCTGTCTTCTCCCCAGAATGGCTTTGCTTTTCCCCGTAGTTGGCCAGTCCCAGTCTGTCACTTGGAGGGAGGCTGGGGTTAGATTGCAGGTGAGGACTGAATGGGGATGTGGAAAGACGCAGGCATTCTGACTTCCCACCCCCGCACCCTGCAGGAGAGCCCGCCCAGGGCTGGAGGACTGGCCGGTGGCTCCGTGGGATGGACAGTGCGGCGGGAGGGGGTGGTGACTTACCTGGAGCCAGCCAGGGAGGGCAAGGGCTCTTGGGGAGCCCCTTTGTCCTGGGAGCGAGGCTTGAACTGAGCTGACGCTGTGCAGTCTGGTTGGAGTTCAGGTTGGGCCTTGGACTCCTCTCAGGCTTGCCAGCACTCAGAATTAGCTGTTTCATAAGTAGTTGGGAGAATTACATGAGAGGATGCTCGTCAAGTGCTTCAAGCAGCATCTGGCCACAGTTCCCTCTCCGTCGCTTTTATTGCCCAACAGCAGCAGTGACGGCAGTACTGTGGCTGCCGCCTCCTGTGTTTAGTCCCACCTCCACAGAGGTGCCCTGTGAGCCAAGGTTCGGTTGCTAAGCTGCTGGCCAGGGGCTGCCTGGTGCCTCTGGGGGATTGGGTTTCCCAGGACAACTCAGGCGCCGGCAGAGCAGCCGTGGGCATCTGAGTTGGCACGGGCAGATGCCAGAGGGGTCAGCAGTTGCCCCGGGCGCTTAGAGCCCTGCCTTACCATTCCCCCGGGGTGGGAGGTGCAGGGGCGTGCTCACACCCTGCAGACGGAGGCCAAAGCTGTGCGCGGGCCTCACACAGGATGTCGGGGAAGGGAGGGTGGTTTCAGCAGCAGCAGGCTGTGGGGAGCTGGCTTGAGCCGGGGCTACGCCCCACGCCAGACGTGCTCCCAGCGATTGTGAACAGGGGACACGTGCTCCCGTAGCTCCAGGAGCCTTCTTTCCCGTGAGCCCCAGGTGTCCAGAGTGCTGCTTCCCGATGTAGCCTCTCCCAGCAGCCCAGGCCATGGAGGGACCTTCTGGGGGAGCTGGCCCATCGCACACCTCCAGGACAGGCTGGCACAGCTTAGTCAAACCTTTGTTTCCTGGGGATAAATGAGCCCAGGTGCCCCAAACCATGCCAGTGTGGGACGAGCCGACTGTTATGAGAACCAAGCCCCTTCTTCCTCCCTGTGACACAATCAGAAGTGCTGCTTAGGGCAGGGAGCCGAGACAAGCCCACCCCCGTGTGTATTTCTTCTCTGCCTTCAGCAGGTGTGTGTGGGTCCCCACCCATGCAGGGTCTCAGCAGAGGATGGGAAGGGAAGACCAGGTGGGATTTTACTAGCCTATGGCCAAGTAGGCGGGCTCCCCAGGTGGCTAGTGGTAAAAAAGAAAACAACCTACCTGCCAGTGCAGGAGAGGCAGGTTTGATCCCTGGATCGGGATGATCCCCTGGAGAAGGAAATGTAACTTACTCCAGTACTCTTGCCTGGATAATTCCATGGACAGAGGAGACTGGCGGGCCACGGTCCCTGGGGTCGCAAAAGAGACACCACTTAGCGACTAACCAACAAACATCTGGCCAAGTAGGCAGCTCTCCTATTTTTTTTTTCCCAGGGTGGGCATTGGGGTGAGGGGAGACCAATTTTAAGCCAGAAGTAGTGTTGGACGATTGGAGCAGTGAAAGGGAGGGGATTGCCAGGCCAGTGGCCCACGGGGGCCTCTCAGGCCAGCTCCAGGCACGAGGCACAGACCTGTGGGGCAGAGCAAGTACAAATGAGCCCCAGGTCGGCAAGCCTCGGGGCCTGGCAGACCCTAAGCCCAAGTGGCCACCCCCGAGGGACCAGAGAGCTGGGCAGAGCAAGGAGGGTGGCCCACAGGTAGATCTGGTAGCAGACAGAGGTTGTGGTGGGCAGTATTGGAGACCGAGCGCCATACGCATCAGAGCTGCTTCTACCACGAGGGATATGGGAGAAGTCGAGGCCCCTAAATGCTAAGGTGCCCCCCACATCTGACGCCAAGAAGAAGGTGTTAGTCGCTCAGTCGTGTCCTACTCTTTGCAGCCCATGGACTGTAGCCCACCAGGCTCCTCTTGGGAGCCTTCAGACAGTTCTATTGGGCAGTCTTCAGAAAGTTCAGGGGATGGAGAAGGTGTTTCTTCTCAGGGAGCCGCCCCCCTACCCCGCCAGGGGTCATGCTCTAGCCAGGTACCTCCCCCAGTGCAGGAAACCAGGACCCTCAGAGCTCTTCCATCCCCAGTGAGTTGGTAAAGAGTCTGCCTGCAATGCAGGAGACCTGGGTTCAATCCCTGGGTCGGGAAGATCCCCTGGAGGGCATGGCAACCTACTCCAGTATTCTTCCTTGGAGAGTTCCATGGACAGAGGAGCCCGACAGGCTACAGTCCACGGGTTGCAAAGAGTTGGACACGACTGAGTGACTTTCTTCTTGGCATCAGACGTGGCAAGGGGCTCCTTAGCTTGGAGGAACCCCGACTTCCTCTCCCACCTCCCTCGTGGTAGAAGCGGCATTGATGTCTGCAGCACCTGAGAGCTCACCAGTCCCCTCCCAGGCCTTCCTGTTGAAGCTCACGGCCTGGGCCCCTGAAGCCTGAGGTCACACAGCTGGTTCCAACCACCTGTCTGCTCCCTGCCTCTGCTCTCAATTCGAGGTCCACAGTGGCAGGAGGGTGGGGGGCGGCAGGAGCGATCGTCCCCCAACAGGACTGAGTGCCTGCTGTGAGCACAGGGTTGTCCTCACACCTGACCATTGCCTGGGCCCCACTCCATGTGATCTTCTTATCGCCCTTCCTGGGAGGCAGATAATCAGAAAGGAGGAAAAACATCGCTGGTAATCCCATAACCCCTCCAGTGTGTTGTCAACTTATGTAAATACTTTTAATAGATTCTTCCCGACTCCCGGATACATTGGACACATGTTTCCACAGCCATCATCTCCTGTCCTTTTCGTGACCGTCTGCCTCCCGTCGTGGGACTGAGCACCCCTCACCCATCCCCTGCTTTTGGCCGCTTAGGTGGCCTCTGATTTTTCCTAGTAGCTTAATGACCAGCGTGACAAGGTGGGGGAGGGCATCCATGGAGCTCAGTGGGTGCCTGAGTCCACGGTGGTTTTAGACATCATTTTAGCCTGAGGTGCGGTCCAGTGCTCAGGGAGCACAGTGAGTGACTATGGTCAAGATGGGTTCAAATACAGATGCTTTTGGAAGGTGATTAAAAAAAAAAAGTTTTTATTTTAAATTGGGGTATAGCTGATTAACAGTTTTGTGATAGTTTCAGGTGAACAGCGAAGGGACTCAGTTGTACAGATAAATGTATCCATTTTCCCCCAAACTCCCCTCCCATCCAGGCTGCCCCACAACGAGGAGAGTTCCCTGGGCTGTACGGAAGGTGATTTTTTTAATATGCTGCCTGAGGGGCAAGGTTATTTCAGAGAGAATCGTGAAGACAAAAGCATGGAAACCAGAGTGAATGGGACTCGTGTGGGGGGCCTAGCAGATGGTCAGAGGGCCAAGCAGAGGGGGACACAGTTGGGGAGGGGAGGGCGGACCCCATCAGGCCCCTGCCCAGGACTGTCAGAGGGTTCCCAGTGGGGACAAACTGAAGCTCTTCATTGTGGCCCACCAGGACCCCCTTCCGACCCATGGCGTCCCTCCTGTTGCCTGCGCCCGGCACCCCCCAGGCACACGCAAGCTTGTTCTGGCCACCTGACATGCCCTGCCCCGAATCCTCCCATGGCATACTGCTTCCCGCCATCCACGGCGAGTGGAGGTATTGTCACCTCCATCCATTCATTCAGCGAGCTCCGTGGGGGAGGAAGCGAGGGTGGGAGGTGCTAGAGCGTCTGGAGGAAAAGTGTCCCAGGTAGACGGGGCGGCAGATGCAGAGACCCAGGCCCAGGAAGGTCCTGCTGACCACCCTGGCCCCTCCATCGCAGCGTCTTCCCCTGTTTTCCTGGAGGCTCTGATCTCTACCTGAAACCAGCCCGCCGACTGATTTCGTGTACCTGTGAGTCACCACACCAGGGTGTAAGCTTTGCGAGCTAGAGGATCTCGTCTGGCTGTCAGAGGATCTTGTGCGAGCAGTCCCAGCACGGCGTTTGCTCCATGCCAGGCCCTGGAGTTTGATAACTCTCACTGCAGACCAGCGTTCTCGGCCTCCAGGAACTGCCTGAGGGCCACCCAGCTGTGAGCCCTAGCTCTGCGTCCCCAGCCCTGGGCTTTTTCCCTGACGTCTTTTTCTCCCGCTCAGGACTGGGTTGAGTCGATAGCATCGGTTCCACCCCCGGAAGCTCCAGGCAGGCCCAGGTTCCTGAAGCTTCTCCGCTGAGAACCTGCTTGTCTGGAGTGAGTGGAGCCGAGGCTGTGCCTGGAGCTGAGTCCGGCCCGTCGCAGAGCTGTCCTCCTTCGAGACAGGAAGGCTCTTTTTAGGCCTCATCTTGTGCGGTGCTTCTGTATGGGGAGCTCCTCTGAAGGGTGGGTTGGAGTGAGGAGCACATGCAGTGTGTACCCACCGAGGTCCTGACTCCGTCCCCGCAGGCCACGGGTGTCCCAGCCTGCGGTGGAGTGAGTGGCAGGGGCAAGCAAGGCCACCCAGCCCTGCCCAGCCACAGCGTGCCGGTGGCCACGCCTCTGCCTGGTTGGCCCCGAGCTGAAGGCATGTGGGAGTGTGTCTACGTGCATCTGTGCCTTTGAACCCGGGGCTATAACCAGACATCCTCTGTCCTGTCGTATGCCTCCTTGGCTGCCTCCCAGAGCCCCAAGAGTTGGGAATCCCCCACTCCTGGGGGCAATCTGCATCCTGTCCATCCCTTCTCAGTGATGTGACGAGTTGCCCAGCCTCTGTGGTCTTCCTTTCCTTGTCTGCCAAGTGGGGATATTCCACTCACCTTCCAAGGAGGCTTCTGGAAGGTGAACACCCAGAATGAGGTTCGGGTACACCTTGTTCTAACTCACAAGTGTGTTTCAGTGCTGCTAGGCAGCAGGGGCCCCGAGGGGCAGCTGGGTGGATGGAGCGTCCGTCCTCCCTTCCCAGGTGGGGCTGCCCCTGCCCCCCCCGCACCTGCACATCTTCCCCGGGACTGTGCAGTGTCGTCCTTGAGCCCGTGTGGGTCCTCGGTATAGATGGCCCTGTGCCCGCTTGACCCCAGGCCCTACAAGGGTCTCCGGGGCAGAGTCCAGGGCAGCCTCGCCCTGGAGTCTGCGGGCCCCTCTCCTCCTCCGGGGCGACCCTCCTGGCTTCCTCTGACTTCTGACCCAGTGACCAAGGCCTGGGGAGGGGGATTGGCACCCCCAGGAGCCCGGGGCAGCTGGCTGACGAGCTGGTGCACCCTCCCCCACGGCTGGAATGCCTGGCCACCAGCTCAGCTGTTTGTCCAGGAGGTCGCTGCAGCCCAGCGCTCGGTCCGTTCTCACTCCCAGTAGCCTGCGGGACTTTCCCATGTTTGTTCCCCAAACCTGCTGCAGGGCCTCGGGTCAAGCAGGCACCTGGGAGTTTCCCGACTGCCTGCTGGTCCTTGGAGGAGTGGAGCCTTCTCTGGCTCCCCCTGAATGGGAAGCCATTTCCAGGGTGGGCCTGAGCCCCTGTGTTTCCAAGGACAGGCCCTGGCGTCCTGTGGTCAGTGGGAGGTTGTGCTCTTGGAAGCCGGAAGCTGAAGCCCATGTGATCCCATCCTCTTCCCCAAGGATGAGCCAGAAATAGTTCCCCTTGGACTGGGGAATGCGTTCTGTGGTGGGCGGGCGGTTTGGGGGCTTTGAGCTGGTTTCTTTATTGGGAGCAGGTTTTTTCTCCTGATGAGCCTCTACTTGGGCCCGTGGGAAAACCAGCGCATCCCATCAGAGCGCAGGGGCGCTGGACCTGGGAGAGCCAGAGATGAGACAGGGAGGTGGGGCGGAAGCCTGGGGCTGCGCAGGCCCGGCAGCTGTGGGGGTGGACCCAGCTCCCGTGTGGGGCCCCGGTGTAGGGTGGGATGGTGGGAGCAGCCTCAGCCCAGAGCCCCGGACAGCCTTCCCTGAAGTCGGAAGGACGAGTCTGTGCAAGGATGCCGACCCCCCGCGGGAGTTCCCCTGGGCCTTTCCCCTCTCCCGTCTGGGTTCTGATCTGTGAGCCCAGGTGGACTGCCTTTGCATTCCCACTTCCCCCCGGTTCTGAAGACAGAGGCTTGTGAAATTTCCCTTTCTGGGTAGCCAGAGTTTTATGGTTCTCCAGAAAACAGGTTAACTATTAAGCTTAATTAGCCTCAGGGCCTCTGGCCCTTCATGCTGCTATAAAGCTGGGCTAAATGGCTTCCTCCCCCAGCTTCTCCCATTGGCTTTACAAGGGCCGCAGGTGGCTGGGAGCAAGCGTCAGAGCGCTAACTGGCTGGGGGCCTCCGGGTACAGGGCTCCCTCCCTCCGGTCTCCTGTTAGGGAGGCGCACTCCAGGGATGGGCCGTGGGGAAGCCCAGGGTGAAGTGAAGCCGGCCCGACCTGGGGCTCAGCCACCTGCAGGCTCGGGGAGAGGGGCTGCCCGCACTGGGCGCTGGGCCCAGCTCTGGGGCCTTCCCCGCCAGGCGCTCAGCTGTTCCCCGCTTTCCCCAGGGGGCCGCACACAACGAGATGAGGAGATTCCTGAGGCCGGGACACGACCCTGCGAGGGAGAGGCTCAAGCGGGACCTCTTCCAGTTTAACAAGGTAAGGGGAGCGGGGGCCGGCCGGGTGTGGATGGTGGGCATGGCGGTACCCCTCCTACAGGAACCTACCCGGTTGCCCAGTGGTTAGGACTCCGTGCTCTCACTGCCAAGGGTGCGGGTTTGATCCTTGGTTGCCACGCAGCCAAACAAACGAACAGAAGGTGTCGCCCTCCCCCCAGGCGGGGGCTGACACTGGGGGTCGCCTTTACCTGGACTACAGTGTTTACTTGGCGCCACCCACCGTGGCCCCTGGGACCTAGATTTTGGAAATGGGGTCTAGATGGCAGCTTTCCTGGGCAAGGAGAGCAGGATGCCCAGCAGTGGGCTCTCCTTGCCCCTCATCTCTCTCTGACCTCGGTAAGTCCCTCCATCTCTCCCAGCCTCAGTTTCCCCACCTGTAACGTGGGGATAAAACCATGCACCCCGCCTACCTCCCCCTGGCTTATGGGGGAGGCTTAGGGCTAGGGAGGGGGAGTGGAATGCGTTCTGTGGTGGGCGGGCGGTTTGGGGGCTTTGAGCTGGTTTCTTTATTGGGAGCAGGTTTTTTCTCCTGATGAGCCTCTACTTGGGCCCGTGGGAAAACCAGCGCATCCCATCAGAGCGCAGGGGCGCTGGACCTGGGAGAGCCAGAGATGAGACAGGGAGGTGGGGCGGAAGCCTGGGGCTGCGCAGGCCCGGCAGCTGTGGGGGTGGACCCAGCTCCCGTGTGGGGCCCCGGTGTAGGGTGGGATGGTGGGAGCAGCCTCAGCCCAGAGCCCCGGACAGCCTTCCCTGAAGTCGGAAGGACGAGTCTGTGCAAGGATGCCGACCCCCCGCGGGAGTTCCCCTGGGCCTTTCCCCTCTCCCGTCTGGGTTCTGATCTGTGAGCCCAGGTGGACTGCCTTTGCATTCCCACTTCCCCCCGGTTCTGAAGACAGAGGCTTGTGAAATTTCCCTTTCTGGGTAGCCAGAGTTTTATGGTTCTCCAGAAAACAGGTTAACTATTAAGCTTAATTAGCCTCAGGGCCTCTGGCCCTTCATGCTGCTATAAAGCTGGGCTAAATGGCTTCCTCCCCCAGCTTCTCCCATTGGCTTTACAAGGGCCGCAGGTGGCTGGGAGCAAGCGTCAGAGCGCTAACTGGCTGGGGGCCTCCGGGTACAGGGCTCCCTCCCTCCGGTCTCCTGTTAGGGAGGCGCACTCCAGGGATGGGCCGTGGGGAAGCCCAGGGTGAAGTGAAGCCGGCCCGACCTGGGGCTCAGCCACCTGCAGGCTCGGGGAGAGGGGCTGCCCGCACTGGGCGCTGGGCCCAGCTCTGGGGCCTTCCCCGCCAGGCGCTCAGCTGTTCCCCGCTTTCCCCAGGGGGCCGCACACAACGAGATGAGGAGATTCCTGAGGCCGGGACACGACCCTGCGAGGGAGAGGCTCAAGCGGGACCTCTTCCAGTTTAACAAGGTAAGGGGAGCGGGGGCCGGCCGGGTGTGGATGGTGGGCATGGCGGTACCCCTCCTACAGGAACCTACCCGGTTGCCCAGTGGTTAGGACTCCGTGCTCTCACTGCCAAGGGTGCGGGTTTGATCCTTGGTTGCCACGCAGCCAAACAAACGAACAGAAGGTGTCGCCCTCCCCCCAGGCGGGGGCTGACACTGGGGGTCGCCTTTACCTGGACTACAGTGCTTACTTGGCGCCACCCACCGTGGCCCCTGGGACCTAGATTTTGGAAATGGGGTCTAGATGGCAGCTTTCCTGGGCAAGGAGAGCAGGATGCCCAGCAGTGGGCTCTCCTTGCCCCTCATCTCTCTCTGACCTCGGTAAGTCCCTCCATCTCTCCCAGCCTCAGTTTCCCCACCTGTAACGTGGGGATAAAACCATGCACCCCGCCTACCTCCCCCTGGCTTATGGGGGAGGCTTAGGGCTAGGGAGGGGGAGATGTCAGTGAGTCCTGCAGAGTGTAGTCCTCTTGCCATGATGCCAGCTTCCTTGGAGCCCTGGGGCCACAGGCTACATCTGTCCCCTCCCTCCTCAAATCATCCCCCAAAGAAAACACGGCGTTCCCTACAGGGGGGATGCATGGTTCCTTCTGGCAGGTTCTAGGCCTGGGCGGGTGGGGAGAGGCACCTGTGAGAAGGTGTGGGTTAGCATTTGACTGCCCCCACCCCACACTTGCTCCTAAGCTCTCTGCCCCTCAAAGTGAGTGTCCTTTTCCCAAGATCACAGGGCTTCTGCGGAGGCTGGGCCTGGGAAGGCTGGAGCTGGGCTGTAAAGGGGAAGGAGCACAGCGTGTGGTTTATTAGCTCCAAGGCCACCTAGCAATCTGAAGCCAATCCGGGGTAATTAGCCACTCTCACTTCTGCTTTGATCTAGGCCCCGGCCTCCCCTCCAGAAGGTAGACGGCGGAAAGGGGAGCAGCAAAGTGCTCCTCCCCTCAGAGGGGCACCTAGGGTCCCTCCAGGCCACGCTGACGGGTGGGCTTCCAATCCAGCTTAGCCTCTTAGAAGTGGGGAGAGCCAGTGCCGATCACACACTGCGTAGGCCCATCATGTGGACCATGTGGAATTAGATCATTTAAGGGTTGGGCACAGTGGCCCGGGAGTGCCAGCTGCTGTTTTCTGGGGCTGCGTGCCTCCCAGGGAGAGGGAGCTCCCAGGGGCGTGTTTAAGGCTGGTCAGGGTCCCAGCACGCTCTGCCGTTTTCCTCTGATTTTCTTGACCTGTGGCTCTGAGGGTACCCGCCTCTGGGATCAGGGCTTCCCCGAAGAAACACCTCCTCCCACTGGGGTAAGGAAGCCATGGGTGGGGCTTTTAGGCCTTGGGATGGGTGTGTGTGTGTGTGTGCACACGCAGGGCCTTGGGATGGGTGTGTGTGTGTGTGTGTGTGTGCACACGCAGGTGTTATGAACGGGAGAGCTGCCATTCTCATTCCCAAGGGAGCAGCTCGTGGGTGTTGAGTGCAGGTCTCAGAACCTCAGCACCCACCACGGGGCCTGGGTGTGACCGCTGTTGCCTTTCCATTGCCCCTGATGACGCTGGGATCTTACACCCCAAAAAGGTGGCTGATTCCAGTGCAAACCGGATAGACAGGCTCAGCGAAGAGGGATGAACCCCCGCCTCAAGTTCCAGCTGTGGAGCAACAGGGTGGAGCTGGGGTGCGGCCAAGGCAGAGGAATCGGCCCCCCACCGTGCCCCCAAATTCAGCTGCCCCACCCCCAGGCCTGGCAGGGGAGAGGGAGGGGAGACTCCTGGAAGTCCTTCTTCCTTCCATTCACTTCTGAGAAACATGCTTTGAGTACCTACTGTATACACAGCCCAGGGCTGGGGCTTTGAGAATCTCAGATAAGACCTTTGCCCTCCAGGATGTTTATAATCTGGTATAAGGAAGAGGGCTGATGGTCTGAAGTGGGGGAAGTCTTGGGAGATCTTTGGGGAAGGTGAGGGCCTTAGACTCATCTAGGCTCTGGGTGAGCGGTGGAGCCTGGAGGGTCGGGATTGGAGGGTGAAGTTAGATCCTCGGTGATTGGGGAGCCCAAGCCCCGCCCCCAGCCATGAGGTCCAGGGAGGCTGGAACTTCGGAGTCTGGATCTGCTACACCAGAGCCTGGTGGGTTTTGAGCAGGGGTGTGAGGAATCTCATTTATGACTTAGCTAAGGTGCTTCTGGGACTTTTTTCAACCTTTCAGTCTGAAGCAGGTAAGCTCAAAGCCCTTAGGAGATGTTGCATTGACTGGGTGGGGCCCAGCAGTGGCAGTGGGGTGCTGGGCTTGGCACTGTTGACATTTGGGGCCTTCAGGAGCAGCAGCATGCCCGGCCCTGCCTCCCCAAGACATGACAACCAGAAACGTCTCCGGACGTGAAGCCTTACTGCCAGGTGACCTTGGACAAGTTCCTCATCCGAAAATGGAGAGGCTGGTAGAAACTAGCCCGCAGTGCTGGTGTGCGGATTAAATGAGTTAGTGTGTAAGTCGAGGGGCCTAAGTGGCCAGTGGTTTCAGTATTAGCACAGCTGGATGTTATCTGGCTCGAGGTTGAATTTGGATGGTCTTGGCACCCTCCAGCAGAGGTGTGTGACCAGGTCCCAGCAGATGGTGGGATGCACAGAGCTGGAGCTCAGAGCCTCACATCTGGGGAAGCAGGCAGTGTCCGCCCTGGAAGGGCTGGTCTGCAGGGCACCGAGCTGGGAAGTGGAACTTGGCACCATCATTGGCCAGTCCCAAGCAGCTTGCAGATGCCCACTTCTAAACCAGCGCTGGGTCTCTCCCTCCAGCACCTTCTGGCGAAACTCTTTGACACTCGCTGCAAGGGAGGTGCCTCAGAGGGAGCAGCATGTCCTGTGTCTTTGGGAAGGAGCTCTGTCTGTGGACAGATGCTCAGAAGCCCCTGCTGGGGGCTGATTGAAGGGCAGCTCCGGTTCACCGGGGGCTCTGGGCCAGGCAGGGAAGGGGCCAGGACTCTGGAGCCAGGTGGTCTGGGTCTAGATGCCAGCTCACTGAGTGACTGCAGAAACATCACTCTCTCTGCTCCTCAGTTTCCTCATCTGTAAAGTGGGTATTATAGTAACCCCTCCACCCTGGTGGTATGCTGAGTGAGTTAAATTGCTTTGAATGGCGCCCACACATGGCTGGTGCCCTACAGGGTCAGCCTCGTCTTCGCCTCCTCCTGACGACTCGGGTGGTAGTGTTCCCGCCTCTACAGGTGAAACTGAGGGCTCCATGCTTGCACAGCCTGAGCACCTGGAGGGGCACCAACTCGGAACACAGCACCCAGTTCCATCTGCCCAAAGCCGAGGCCTCAGGGTGCTGGCCTTGACTCTCAACCGTACCGCGTGCTGGGTCCTCGGGCCGGTCAGGAAGACAGAGGAGTCGGCTGGCCATGCCAGCAGGGCCGCTGGGGACCACATGTAGGGACTGTGGGACCCACAGGAGGGAGGAAGGGACCCCGAGGGCACGTTGCTCAGGTTAAGTAAAATCTCTTCCTTGAAAAATCCCTCAAGGCCCGGCCTCCCCAGTGAGACCTACCAGCCGCCTGATAAGGGAGCCCGGGCCCTTCCTGCCTGGGACCACCCTCCCCCACCACAGGCCCTGAACAAACAGCATGTTCCTGACCAGCTGCCCCTGTCCAGGGCTGTCTGGTCCTGGCTTTTGCATGGCTGGGCCCCTGGTGTCAGGTGACAGGCTCCCAGGGAGGGCCAGGTTGCTGCCAGCGCCAGGAATCTGGGCTGACCACACCCAGTCTGGGCCAGTGCCTCCCTGTCCCCCACTCCGCCCCCCAGCACACCCCCAGGAGCCCCTGGGCAGCCTTCCTCCCCGCCTCCGGCAAGTGCTAGGGGCTCCTCAGCCCTCGATCTGGGATGGGATCCCCCCTTTTTGGACTCAGGGGGGACCTCTACTCTCTCCCTCCCTCTGCTCTCCTCCCAGGGAACCTGAGTGAGACAGACGGGCTTTCTCTCTGCACCGGGCTAATGTTGCAGTCTGGCAGCTTCTACAAATCTCTCCTTTCCCAGCTCCCTGTCAAAAGGGTTCATTGTTCTCCTTTCTCTTGGCAGTGGTCACCTGAGCCAGGTAGCAGGGCGGGGACAGTGCCAGGTAGGCTGGATGCTGGGCCCGGGAGGTAGGGGAGGACAGCCCACGGCTGCCAGGCTCTGATCAGCCTCTGCTTTGAACCGGAGCTGGAGGCGGCTGGGAGGGCCGGGCCTGCGTCCTGGGTGGAGGGCTGACGGGGGTTGCTCTGTGCCTTAGGAGTCCACACAGGGCCCCCCCCAACCCTGGGGCTGAGCCCCTCCCGTACCCGGGGGCTGCTTCCTTTAAGGGAGGTCTGATATCTGCCGTGCTCCAGGGTCCTGGAACTGTGCCTAAACCCTCCGCCAGCCTGGGGGAACGCTGCCCACCTGGGCCTGGTGCTCCAGGCAGGGGAATCGAGTCTTCAAAGGCTGAGAGGAGTTGGAGAGAGGGGCAGCTGAGCGTGGGGGGCACCCAGAGTGCAGGCCACGGTGCCTTGTGGAAGCCTCTGCTTCTCCCAGCGTCTCCGGCCCCGGGGGTCCACCTCCTGCCTGTTCCCCTCCAGGCTTTCACTGACCTCTCTTCTCTCCCCATATCCAAACCCCAGCAAGACCACCGAGGCCCCCCGTAACTGGCCTGGGGTCCCCACGGCTCCTTGTTCCGCTGGATCCCCGAGCGCATATTCCCCATGTCGCTTTGCCTCAGTCAGGAGTTTGTGGGTCTTATTTGCCCGTGGAAGCAGGGCCACTGTGCCCACTCCCGGACCTGGGGAAGCTGCCGTCTCCACACTGATTACACTCGAATCCACTCTCTGGGCCCCAGCCAGTTAGTTGTTGTTCAGTCTGACTCTGCAGCCCCATGGACCGCAGCACGCCAGGCTTCCCTGTCCTTCACCAGCTCCCAGAGTTCACTCAAACTCATGTCCATCGTGTTGGTGATGCCATCCAACCATCTCATCCTCTGTCGTCCCCTTCTCCTCCTGCCTTCAGTCTTTCCCAGCATCAGGGTCTTTTCCAGTGAGTTGGCTTTTCACATCAGGTGGCCAAAGTATTGGAGCTTCATCATCAGTCCTTCCAATGACTATTCAGGATTGATTTCCTTTAGGATTGACTGAGCCAGTTAGGGTCACCATTAAATTCTCTCCCATTTTGTTTTGTTTCAGCCACATTGTGAGGCATGTGGGGTCTTGTTTCCCTGACCAAGGATCAAACCCACACCTTCTGCATTGGAAGCATGGGGTATTAACCACTGGACCACCAGGGAATTCCTCCATTAATTTGTTTTTGAGGGAGCTTTGGTCCCTCCCAAGTTGTCAACTTGGAGAAGACGCCTTGAGGGATATGAGGGAATGAGAGAGAATCTTTGAAGGAGGCAGGGGCCTTAAGGAACAGGCCTTTGCCCTGTGAGGCCAGCTGAGCCCTGAGGCTCATCTTGTCCGAGCCAAAGGCAGCCCTGCTCAATGCAGTCTTTAGGATCGTCCTGTGGACCACACATGAAATGAGGCAGCGTAGCTCGCCCAGCTCCAAACACCTTTTAAGTGGTAGCTGAGGATTCTAAGTTTCGTGGGCCTGACTCAGTTCCTGTTCTTTCTAAACCAGCCTATGAGAAAGAATGTGGTTTGGGAGGGAAGGGTGGCATAGTGTCCTCAGGACCCGAAAGGAAGTGAGCTATGAGTACAAGTGATTGAACCATAGACCTGACCTTTATCTCCCACTGCTGTTGGAGGAAAGAGTGACCTGCACCAGGAGTGACTCGGGTGAGATATTAGGAGAACTTCCTACTGATACATTGATAGGATAACGTGTGGCCTGAGCCCCTCATGGAAAGCTGTTTTCTCTTTGGCTTGACTTTCCTGCCAGTGTCCCAAGGCAGACATGTCTAAGGCAGCACCCTGGTCCGATGGGAATATGAGACGTACGCAATTTAAAATGTCGTCGGAGCCACATTACAGTTTTTTAAACAAGTGAGTTTAATTTTGATGAGGTATTCTGTTCAACCCAATATATCCAAAATGTTATTGCTTCAACATGTAGTCAACAGATATTAGATTTTCTTAATTTTTTTTAATAAAAAGGATTATTCTATACTTACTGCACATCTCAATTTGGCCATTACGTTTTCTTTTGGAATACGTGATCTATATTTAGCGTTTGGAAGATTTACAGTTGAAAAAGGAAATTCAAGGCTCTGGTCTGCCTGACTCCAGCCCCTGTTGCTCTGGAACCCAAGAACATAAGCTGGAAAGTTTTCTAATTACTGAATTGTGAGGGCCCCTCCTTGAATTTAAGTTAAATACAATTAGAAGTTCAGTTTCTTAGTGGCGGTAGCCACATTGTGAGGGCGCAGGATCTACTCGTGGCTTATAGGTATTTTACAGGGCGTCAGGGCTTGGGCCCCCCACCAGGCTCCTGCTGGGTGCTTCCTCCAGAGTCCTCCGAATTCCAGAGGCTTTGGCCTTGAGCTGCTGCTGCTGGTAGTGATGGGAAAATGCTGTCAGCTCAGGGAGGCCCCAGCAACCTGGGGCCGGCCGAGGGGGGCTCCTGGGGCGGCTTGTCCCACACACCGCATCACCCTCCTTTTCCTGGGAAATGTTTACATTCCAGATACCCTGCTATCTCCCCAAGGCTTTTCCAGGCTCTGCATTTTTTGCATAGCTGAACAAGAACCTGGACTGGAGCGGGTGGGGGTTCCTGCCGGCCCATTGCTGACCCCTTCTAGATACAGCCACTTAGAGGGCAGACTGTGTCCCTGGCAGAGAACCGGGCCTGCGGGGGCCCACACCTATGCATCCCAGAATAGCCACTCTTTGGAGCTCTCGTCCCCTGGTCGACCCTAGCACAGGGCCTGCTTCCTGGATCCACTGGCCAGGGCGGGCAGGCAGGCAGCAGTTGGGTTTGCTAAGCTATCGCCCCAGCTGTCACCAGGACTTCTCTCTCTCTGCGCCTTGGAGGCCAAGTGAGCCCAGAGCAGAGCCTTGGGCCTACAGAGAGCTGCCTCACTGGGGAAGCCTTTTTCTGCAGGACAGTCTCCATGGTTTAAAAGAAAAAATATCTTCAAAGTAGCTGGCTGACATCCTGTGTCCCACTCTAATCTAGCTCCTCAGGTTCAGTGTCCCCTGGGGTGGGGACCAGGGGTTGAGGTTTGCCGACTAAGAAACAGGTGAAAACCCTCCTGAAGATGGTTTGTCAATCTCAGTCTCTCGTGCTTACATCCATACATTTTTAACCTGTAATTCCACCCCAGGACATCTGCCTAAGGAAATACTTACTTAGTTACAGGCAGAGATAAGAGAGCAAGAATAGTCATCAGTGTAACCGTCAGTTGCAAAACCTCGGATAACAAAGTAAATACTCAATAATAGAGGCCTAGTTAGTTAGGGTGCCTCCCCCTGAAGACTCTTCTTCACCATTTAAAAGTCATTTTAGGAGTTCCCTGGTGGTCTAATGGTTGAGACTTGGCATTGTCATGGCCTGGGTTCAATCCCTGGTTGAGAAACTAAGATCCCACAAGCTGTGAAGTGCAGCAAAAATTTAAATAAAATAATAATTTTTTAAAAAGTCATTTGGGTGCTTTGAACAGCCTGGGCTGGCTTTAGGTAGGAAGACCGAATACAGAGCTGTATATATATATATATCCATGTGGTGTGGTCCAGCCTAAGTCTCTGCTTTTTTTGTTTGTTTTTTTAATTTATACTTTATATTTTTATTAAAAAATTTTTAAAACATATGTGTATATATGTATTCTCTAACCAGGGACCAAACGTGTACTCGCTGCAGTGGAAGTACAGCGTCTTAACCACTGGACCACCAGGGAAATCCCAAAATTAAAAAAAAAATTGTTTAGAACGGTTACTTCCATTTACAGTTATTACAAAGTATTCGAGTTGCTCAGTTAGTTGTGTCCTACTCTTTGGACTATACAGTCCATGGAATTCTCCAGGCCAGAATACTTTCCCTTATTGAGGGGCTCTTCCCAACTCAGGGATCAAACCTAGGTCTCCCGCATTGTGGGCGGATTCTTTACCAGCTGAGCCCCGAGGGAAGCCCAAGAATACTGGAGTACGGGTAGCCTATTCCTTCTCCAGCAGATCTTCTGACCCAGGAATCAAACCAGGGTCTCCTGCATTATAGACAGATTCTTTACCCACTGAGCTATCAGGGAAGCCACAGTTATTACAAAGGGTTGGCTCTATTCCCTACGTTGTATGGTACATCCTTGAGCCTGTCTTAGACTCAGTCATTTGTACCTCGCACTCCCCACCTCTTTATGCCCTTCCTGACCCCTTCCCACTGGTAACCTCTAGTTTGTTCTCTACATCTGTTGAGTCTGCTTCTTTTGGTTGTATTCGCTAGTGGTTGTGTTTTTTTAGATTCCATATATAAGTGAAAACATAGAGTATGTGTTTTCCTCTGAAGTTGCTATCTCCAAGTATAGAGCCACACACACCTACAGTGGGACACACGGCCTTGCTAGCAAGGGTTACTCTGGTCGTAAGAGTGTGGGTGACTTTTGTTCTCTTTCTCAAGCTCCTTTGTATGTTCCAGGTTTTCTACCACATGTATTATTTCTAGAAAGAGAAATGAGCAAAGAAACACTCCAGAAGCTTCCTCCGTGGGAAGATGGTGGAAGAGAGCTCACAGTGCCGGGATTCAGCCCTGGAGGAGCCTTGGGTTGCCCAGAGTCAGGAAGGGCGGCTGTGGGTTCTGTCGGACCCCACACGCCCACCTGGAGCTGTAATGCAGCCGGGCTTCCAAACCGCCTGGTGCTTCCCCTGTGCCAGCCCTGCAGACTTGCCCCGCACCCTGGCAGGAGGGCTGGGTGGGCTCCCCACAGTGTAGGCAGTGGAGTAACCGTGTCAGAGTTCCTGGAGAGCAGGGGGCCCGCGAGGTATCTGGGGAGAATGAGCTCCCAGGGAGGTCCACGTGGCCAAGGACCAGGTCAGGAATGGGCAGAGGGTGTGCCCCAGGTGGGTCCAGCTAGGGACCGAGATGCGATTGAATTCCTCCTTCCAGCTACGGGTGGCTCTGTCCTGCAGCTCCACCCTCCGGTGCTGACCCCCGCCCCCAGCTGTGGAGGGGCAGAGGGGACGTGTCTGCAGGCCCACGCACACCTGGTTCTCGTTGCAGACAGTGGAGCATGGCTTCCCCCACCAGCCCAGCGCCCTCGGCTACAGCCCCTCCCTGCGCATCCTGGCCATCGGCACCCGCTCCGGAGCTGTCAAGCTGTATCCTTTCTGTCCTCCTGGCTCCCATCCACGGAGGCCCTGGAAGGGCTGGGGGTCTTGACATTGGTGAGATTCGAGAAAAGACTCCTCCACTGTCCATGTAAAAATAAGTTGCAGAAGACCCCTCTTGTTCCAGGGACGTTCCAAGTACCCTCTTAGGAGTCAGCCCTGAGTGCAGCGAGTGCAGGCCTCCTCCTGGCTCCCATCCACGGAGGCCCTGGAAGGGCTGGGGGTCTTGACATTGGTGAGATTCGAGAAAAGACTCCTCCACTGTCCATGTAAAAATAAGTTGCAGAAGACCCCTCTTGTTCCAGGGACGTTCCAAGTACCCTCTTAGGAGTCAGCCCTGAGTGCAGCGAGTGCAGGCCGGGGATGGGCTGAGCAGTGCTGCCCTGGTGGTTTTTCTTTCCCCACCCCCACCCCGGAAGAATTAGTCGACTCGCCCCAGGGCTGTGTCCAAACTAGAGACTGGGTGGCCTTGGGTCAGAGGAGCTGTCCTGAGGCAGCTGCTCTTCCAGTTTCTACCCCGATCACGTGCACTCCCTCATACACACACAGACACACACGCATGTTGGCAGGGACAGTCTACACAGACACACACGTGCACGCACACCGTTTGGTTGTCCCTACAGTCTTTCCCTGGCCTGAGGGTCGACGTGGTCCAGTGGGTCTATTTCAGAAGCCAGGACGGGGGATCACTGCTCAGGTCATCTGGCCTGGGCTGGGCTACAAGTCTGGGAGTCCCACCCCTGGATCTGACCTGAGCCCCCAGGGTGGGACCCAGGGGGACTGGGAGGTGGGGGTAGGGGTCACACGGGGAGAGCCCAGCTGGCACTTCCTTCGGCAAAGCAGTAACTCCCTCCTCCTCTGCTGCCGGATGGGGCGGGGAGCTAGGCAGGGGGTGGTGTACGCACAGGGGTGCAGAGGCCAGGTCCCACAGGGCTCAGCCCTCCCTCAGCTGGTTAATCATTGCCGGCCCACGGCCATATCCTGGTTACAGCTCCCAGTGCTAAGACTCGCGCTCCCCGGTTGCCGTGGGTGGGCCCACAGGTGCCTGCTGTGTGTCTCCTCACGGGTGCCACCATGTGGTGGCTGATGGTCTCCTACAGCTCAGGTTTTGGGGTTCAGGGAGGCCGGGGCTGCAGTGGGCAGGCTGACAGTTGCCAAGATGAGGCTTCACCCTTCTAAGAAGTCAGCCCCGCCGGCCTGCCCGCGGCAGCCCTCCCTAATTAGCTGACTTCCCCCTCAGGGGTCAGGTTGCTGGACCTTGTCCTCGCCGGCCTACTGCTGCCTCCTCCCCACCTGACCCCCCACACAGAGGGGTCCCGCTGCCTGGGGGAGGGAGCCCTTCTCTGCTGAATACTTGCACTCCGAGGGCAGGCCAGGGGTCGGGGGGTCCTGCCTTCTGGAGCTGTTTCCTGAGCCCTCTCCTCCTAGCTATGGTGCCCCAGGGGTGGAGTTCATGGGCCTGCACCGCGAGAACAACGCTGTGGTGCAGATCCACTTCCTGCCTGGCCAGGTGAGCCCACCCCACGCCCTTCTTACTGGGCTTGGTGCTGAGAGGACCCGGGACAAACTTGCCTTTCCCCAGCCGCAGTTCATGACCCGCATCTCTGCAATGACGCCCTGGGCAGCCCCGGTGTGTGGAGGCCACGGGAACACTGCCCCGCCCTGGTTAACGAGACCGGCCACTCCCGCCCGTTCCCTCCCCAGTGCCAGCTGGTCACCCTGCTGGATGACAACAGCCTGCACCTGTGGAGCCTGAAAGTCAAAGGTGGGGTGTCGGAGCTGCAGGAAGATGAGACGTTCACGCTGCGTGGCCCCCCAGGGTGAGAACTCAGTCTTGTCGCCCCCAGCCAGAAAGCAGGCTGGGCTGCGGGCCGTCTTCCCCCATCCTGAGCCCCAGCTCTATGCCATTGGTCTGCAGCCTTGGCAGAAAACATGTTTATATGTTTATGCAGTAAATATGTAAATATGTTTATGCGGTCTGAATTGCTGTGGACGCCATTAAAGGGCACCCCAGGCCTGGGTGTCCCTGGCACCACTGAGGGAGTCTCGGGATTCCACCCTCACTGTGGGTCCCCCTTTGCCTGGGCAGCAGCCGGCTCACAGGCCGTCCTTCCCATCTGCAGGGCTGCCCCCAGTGCCACGCAGATCACTGTAGTCCTGCCACACTCCTCCCGCCAGCTGCTCTACCTGGGCACCGAGAGCGGCAACGTGTTCGCAGTGCAACTGCCGGACTTCCGTGCGCTGGAGGACCAGGCCATCAGCTCAGACGCCGTGCTGCAGCGGTGAGCCCCGGGCCCCTCATGCCCTCGAGGTGGACACGGCCCACTCCCTTCCACCCCAGTGATGCCTCAGGAGCTTATCATTTCTCTCCTGGAAAGTCTGTGGGGACAGGAGGGCAGACTCTGAGCACCCCCCAACCTGTCCCCCAAACTGAGAATCTCTCCCTCCAAAATATTAGCACCCTAGCACCAAAAGGGGTCTTGGGAGTACTTGTCATCCCATTTCAAGGGGAGGAAAAGGAGACTCATAAAGACCGTGTAACAATGCCGCTCTCAGCCCGGTGTTCCTGGCACCGGTACCGCCCCTTTCAAAGCCCAGGGGCTCCGCCGCAGGGCAGACAAGGCCCAGACCTCCCTGGCCGAATGGGCAGCTTCCGCTGATGCTCGCGTTTTGGAGTCCTGGCTACTTGTTCGCTCGCAGGCAGGCTCCACGGCCCCAGACACCCGACGGCCACGACCTGTAGGGCTCTTGGGATCATTTCAGAATCTTTGCTCCTGGACGGTGGTGTCTGAAGTAGAGAGGAGTTCAGATCAGGTCTGGGGGTGGGGAGGGGGTGCCAGGTCCCCAAAGGGAGGCAGTGGAGGAGTCCAGCAGGAGCCCGTGGAGACCGCAGGGCCGGGATGTGCAGCCCCTTCAGGCTCGAGCTTCCTCAGGGCTCCGGCCCAGGCTTGTCGTACTGGCAGTCATCAGGCCCCAGGTGATGGTCAAGCCGAGCTGGGTGTTGCTGGGCTGGAAGGATTCCTGCTTGGGGCTGGGTCCCTCTGAGCACTGGGCAGGGTAGAGTCACACTGGGCAGTGTGACCATGGTTGGATCAGGACTGTTTGCAGGGGGCCGGGCACGGCTGGTGCTCAACAGGGCCGCCTGGCCTGCAGGCAGGATGCCGGAAGGACCTGCTCCTCATTGTGGCCGAGCCAGCACCCACCTCACCCACACCGATGGGCATTTAGTCGGCCAGGGAGAAGCCCTTGTTGGGCTTTCCTAGCCTGAGTGCCCTGGGAATCCCTCCTATGAGTCTAAATCCTTGTTTTAAATGTAGCAAGTTAGGTTTGGGTTTGCGCATAGAAGCGCCCTCAGGATTCAGGCTGTTTCCATTCCATCCTCGGAGTTGGCTCTTGGTCCCGTGCCTGCTGCCTCCTAGGCTTCTGTTGGCTGCAGCACCTCCAGACTTCACATCAGCATTCCAGGCCCAGAAAAGGAGGAGGGGCTCAAGGCCACGAGAACTGATAACAGAGTTTTGTTTTGTGGGGCTTAAAAACTTTTTATGGAATGCCACTGCCTTACAGAAATGCACTAAATTCGAATGTACATTTTAACAGATTCTTGTTAAGCAAGTGTCCATGCAGCCAACTCTGGGCAAAGATAGAACTTTGCCAGCCCCGCCCCCACCAACCCAGAATCCCCCCCTTCCCCTCTCAGTCACAACTCCCTCCCTCCCCCAGAGGTAACCATCACATGGACTTCCCTAGAAACCACGTCCTCGCCTTTCCTGGTGGTTGTATCCCCTGTGTCTGCATCCTTGGAGGGTTTTCTCCATCTCTATGCATTCCTTCTCTCTCCCCTTGACGATGCGTCCTAGCAGCCTTTCCATGCTTGACACATTCAGCGCCCACTGCTTTGCGGGTGCCGTGTATATAGTTAATGGGTGGCCAACACTCTCAGCCATGCTGCGTTGGTGGCTGGTGACCTGGCTCACAGTGTCCCTTTGCCCAGGTTGCCAGAGGAGGCCCGCCACCGGCGGGCGTTTGAGATGGTGGAGGCTCTGCAGGAGCATCCCCGGGACCCCAACCAGATCCTTATCGGCTACAGCCGGGGCCTCGTCGTCATCTGGGACCTGCAGGGCAGCCGCGTGCTCTGTCATTTCCTCAGCAGCCAGGTAGGGCTGTCACCCGCTTCTCCCTGGCACCCACCTGACACATCCAGCCCCTGTCTGAGGCAGGGGGGCGCAGGCGATGAGACCACCCCCCGGCCCCAGCCCACGCACGCTGTTTCTTCTTTCCTGCCGTGAAGCAATTGGAAAACGTCTTCTGGCAGCGGGACAGCCGTCTGATCGTCAGCTGCCATTCTGATGGCAGCTACTGCCAGTGGCGCATGGCCAGCAACAGCCCGCAGCCGGAGCCCCTGCGCAGCTGTGTGCCTTACGGTCAGTGCTCTGCCCGCCGCCGGGAGCTGCCCGCCAGTGAGCGGGGCAGCGTCCTCTCCAGTCCCCAGCCGATCTCCTGGTTTCCAGGTGTAGGTGCCCAACTCAGAGAAGCAAAGCTGGGGCCCAGAGAGGGTGGAGAGGGTGAAGACAGTGATGACAGCCACTTTACGGTCAGTGCTCTGCCCGCCGCCGGGAGCTGCCCGCCAGTGAGCGGGGCAGCGTCCTCTCCAGTCCCCAGCCGATCTCCTGGTTTCCAGGTGTAGGTGCCCAACTCAGAGAAGCAAAGCTGGGGCCCAGAGAGGGTGGAGAGGGTGAAGACAGTGATGACAGCCACACGGCGGGTTTTCTGATGCCCACTGTGTGGCTTTCTCTGGGCACTGCTCTGGGCAAGACTCCTAAGCCTAAGCGCGCTCTGTGGGTGCGCAGGGGTCTGTGCTGCGGCCCACAGGCCTCTGAAAGCGGGAGGAGCATTCAAGCTCATTCCTTCTCTTTTAGGTCCTTTTCCTTGCAAAGCTATTACCAAAATCTTCTGGCTGACCACCAAGCAGGGGTAGGTATCAGTGCCCTGTCCTATTCCCTCTCTAGATTCTTCCTGAAGTGAAGTGAACTCGCTCAGTTGTGTCCGACTCTTTGCTACCCCATGGACTGTAGCCTACCAGGCTCCTCCCTCCAAGGGATTCTCCCTCCATGGGATTTTCCAGGCAAGAGTACTGGAGTGGGTTGCCATTTCCTTCTCCAGGGGATCTTCCTGACCCAGGGATTGAACCCGGATCTTCCACATTCCAGGCAAACGCTTAACCTCTGAGCCACCAGGGAAGCCTTCCTAGGGAGCTAAAAAGGCTGGTCAGGCCTCTTCCTGGGGAAGATGGTGCATAAAGGATGCCTTTGGGTCCCACATCTGGGTCTCCAGGCAACAGAGAGGGGGACATTCATATCTCTCTCTGGCAAATTCCTGAAAAAAATATTCCCTTTCTTTCCCTTTCACCCTCCTGGAGAGAGAATTCAGATCAGCAGGTTCCAAACTCTGTCTTACCAAACAGAATCATACAGGGAAACTTGATACAGAACCAGAAAAGGGTGAGGGGGTCTGATTGAAGTGGGCATGGTGGCAGAGACTCAGCCCATAGCCTGTGTGCCCTGCTGCTCACCCCCACATTCTCCCAGGCTATTGAGTTGGGACAAGAAGGGGTCCGCCCCAGCCCCTCCTGGGAACCTTGAGTACACAATCGCCCTGAGACTGGCTGCCCTCCCAGGCCCTGCCCTGGAGGCCAGTCACAGGACTGTCCCTGGGCCGGCTCAGCCGTGAAGTGAGCCCCAGCCCACCCCTGCTCTTCTGTGCCTACCAGGTTGCCCTTCACCATCTTCCAGGGCGGCATGCCACGGGCCAGCTACGGGGACCGCCACTGCATCTCGGTGGTCCACAACGGCCAGCAGACAGCCTTCGACTTCACCTCCCGCATCATTGACTTCACTGTCCTCATTGAGGTGGACCCTGCAGCCGGTAGGCAGGCGGGAGTGGGTGTGGAGGGCGGGCCCCCCCCATAAACAAAGAGGGGGGTCCTGCAGGTGATCCCAGTGCTGCCACCCTTGCGTCCCTCAGCCCCACTGGGGGCTGCTCCCTTTCCTTCCCTGCTGGCCTGGGGCTTGTCCTTGCCGGCCACACCTCCCGCCCACCCTAAAGCTCTCCTTGCCCTTCAGTGGCTCACCTGGGACTTGGCCCAAAGCAGGCCAGATCCGTACTATTGGGTTTAACACTCACTTGGACATAGTGAAGCCCTCCTTGTGGGGTGAGGCCATTTGAGCTGGCCTCCTGGAGCTCAGCCAGGCCAACAGAGCGCTGAGTCAGCTTCCTAAATTGGGTGACAAGCAAGACCAGAAAGGGCTGGTGTCGAAATCTGGAGAGGAGGCCTGGCGGGAGATCTCCTGATGACTCCTCCCCAGACGGCTCTGACCCGACAGGCCCGAGGCCTCCGGGTGAGGGGGGCTGTGGGTCGGCTCTGGTCGCTCTCGGCTGTGTTCTCCAGGCCTCGCCGGCAGCCCTTTGGAGGGAGACTGTGAACCTGCTTTTCCTCTTTTTCTCAGCCCCTTCCATCCTCACATCTGACAGCGTGCTGGCAGCCAGGGCCGGTTTTGGGTCAGTTCTTTTAGATTTCCTATACTGATGATCTGTGAACAAAACCAGTTTTCCTTCTTCCTTCCCAATCTGCATAGCTTTTATTTCCTTTTCTTGTCCTACTGCGTTAGCTAGTGCTTGAATAGCAGTGGTGAGGGGAGGCTTCCTTGCCTTGTTCCTGATGTCAGTGGGAAAGCTTCAAGTTTCTCACCATCAATCATTACATCAGCTGTAGGTTTTTTCCTAGATATTCTTCCTCAAGTTGAGGAAGCCCCCTCTATTCTCTTTACTGAGAGGTTTTTTATTTTTTTTAATCATAAATGGGTATTGGGTTTTGTCAAACACTTTCTCTGCACCCCATGTTATACTCATGTGATTTCCCTTTTTTAGCCTGTTGACACAATACTTTACATTAATTGATTTTCAAATATTGATATACCTGGGATACCTTACATACCTGGAATGAATCCCACTTAGTCATGGCATATCGTTCTTTATGCATTGTTGGATTTGGAGTCTGTTTTAAATCATTTATTATTTTTAAATATTTATTTACATGTATGTATTTTTCTGTGCTCGGTCTTGGTTGTGGCATGCAGGATCCTTAGATGCGACATTCAGGATTTAGTTCAATCCCTGGCCAGGATTGAACCCAGGCTCCCTGTCTTGGGAGCATGGAGTCTTAGCCACTGGACCAAGGAAGTCCTGGAGCCTGCTTGTAAAATGCAGATTCCCTGGCTGCAGCCCCCGAGCCTCAGATTCCACAAGACCGGGCACAGTGCTTCCTCGTGGCTCCCGCAGCCCCTGACCTTTGGCCTGTCCCCACAGCCTTCGATGACCCCTATGCCCTGGTGGTGCTGGCCGAGGAGGAGCTGGTGGTGATTGACCTGCAGACGGCTGGTTGGCCGCCAGTCCAGCCTCCCTACCTGGCCTCCCTGCACTGCTCTGCCATCACCTGCTCCCACCACGTCTCCAACATCCCACTGAAGCTGTGGGAACGCATCATAGCAGCTGGCAGCCGGCAGAGCACACACTTCTCCACCATGGTAAGTGCGGCCCGGCCCGGCCCCGCCCCGGGCAGGCCCCGCCCCCAGGGCCAGCCCCGCCCCACCGCAGGCTCCACCCCACCCGTGACCTTCTCCATCATCTCCTCCAGGAGTGGCCCATTGACGGCGGCACCAGCCTGGCCCCGGCCCCGCCGCAGAGGGACNCGGGCCCTCCAGGGCGTCCAGCAGAGATGTGTATAAGAGACAGGGGCAGGCCCCGCCCCCAGGGCCAGCCCCGCCCCACCGCAGGCTCCGCCCCACCCGTGACCTTCTCCATCATCTCCTCCAGGAGTGGCCCATTGACGGCGGCACCAGCCTGGCCCCGGCCCCGCCGCAGAGGGACCTGCTGCTCACAGGGTAGGTGACGCCGATGGCACTCTCCTCCTGCCAGGTGGGACGTGCGGGGTGGGAGCAGAGCCCAGAGGGCCGCATGCCGGCCTGGCAGCCCTCTGACGGGCGGCAGGCCGGTTCCGCCCACAGGCATGAGGATGGCACGGTGCGGTTCTGGGACGCCTCCGGCATCTGCCTGCGGCTGCTCTACAAACTCAGCACCGTGCGGGTGTTCCTCACTGACACAGACCCCAACGAGAGCCTCAGCGCCCAGGGCGAGGAAGAGTGGCCACCCCTCCGCAAGGTGAGGCCCAGAGCTCGGGCACCAGGGAGGGTGGGGGCGGGTCAGGCCCAGAGCTGAAGGCCACTCACAGGCCTCCTCTCCCTCTGCAGGTGGGCTCCTTTGACCCCTATAGTGACGATCCTCGGCTGGGCATCCAGAAGATTTTCCTCTGCAAATACAGCGGCTACCTGGCTGTGGCCGGCACAGCAGGGCAGGTAGCATCCTGGGCTGGGCGTAGGGAGGAGTGGTCAGAGGACCCAGGGCAGCGTCCAGGGCCAGGAGCTTCCTTCTCAGCATTGTGTGCGGGGGTTGGGGGCAGCCGGGCCAGGAGCCTGGGCTTCCCAGGTGACTCGGTGGTAAAAAAATAAAAAACCCGCCTGCCCATGCAGGAGGCATGAGACCAGGTTCGATCCCTGGGTTGGGAAGATCCCCTGGAAGAGGGCATGGCAACCCACGCCAGTATTCTTACTTGGAGAATCCCCATGGGCAAAGGAGCCTGGTGGCCGGCACAGCAGGGCAGGTAGCATCCTGGGCTGGGCGTAGGGAGGAGTGGTCAGAGGACCCAGGGCAGCGTCCAGGGCCAGGAGCTTCCTTCTCAGCATTGTGTGCGGGGGTTGGGGGCAGCCGGGCCAGGAGCCTGGGCTTCCCAGGTGACTCGGTGGTAAAAAAATAAAAAACCCGCCTGCCCATGCAGGAGGCATGAGACCAGGTTCGATCCCTGGGTTGGGAAGATCCCCTGGAGGAGGGCATGGCAACCCACGCCAGTATTCTTACTTGGAGAATCCCCATGGGCAAAGGAGCCTGGTGGGTTACAGTCCATGGGGTCTAGAGTCAGACACAACTGAAGTGACTTAGCATGCACACGCTGGGCCGGGAGCTAGTCTCCTGAGTGCCCACTGATGGTGTCGCCAGGAGCATCACCTGCCCTTGACTCCTCCCAGTGAATAGGAGTTCCCAGATCCCATTAGGACGCCTTTGGGATGGCGACTTCTCCTCCAGAAGCCAGAATTAAGGGCCAGAGATTGGGCACTTGTGACCCTGGGCCTTGGCGTGTGTCTTGGGTCCCCTGCCATCGGGGTCCCCAGGCCCAGCTGTCCCTTGGAGCCGGGGTGGCTCAGCCCATCTGCCGTCTGCCCAGGTGCTCGTGCTGGAACTGAACGACGAGGAGGCGGAGCATGCAGTGGAGCAGGTGGAGGCCGACCTGCTGCGGGACCAGGAGGGCTACCGCTGGAAGGGCCACGAGCGCCTGTGTGCCCGCCCAGGGCCCGTGCGCTTCGAGCCCGGCTTCCAGCCCTTCGTGCTGGTGCAGTGCCAGCCCCCGGCCGTGGTCACCTCCTTGGCCCTGCACTCCGAGTGGCGGCTCGTGGCCTTCGGCACCAGCCACGGCTTTGGCCTCTTTGACCACCAGCAGCGGCGGCAGGTCTTTGTCAAGTGAGCAGCCCCTCCACCCAGGGCAGCCGGGGCCCAGGTCTGGGATCGGCGCCTGAATTGGCAGGGTGTCCCTCAGAATGTGACGGCCCCGCATCCCCCCACCCCCGGCCCCCAGGTGCACGCTGCACCCCAGTGACCAGCTCGCCCTGGAGGGCCCGCTATCCCGCGTGAAGTCCCTGAAGAAGTCCCTGCGTCAGTCCTTCCGTCGGATCCGCCGCAGCCGGGCGTCCAGCAGGAAGCGGCGGCCCGCCGGCCCTCCGGGAGAGGTAAGGCCAGGGCCGGCCGTGCCTGCTTTGGCCGCAAGCTCCAGCTTGTCTACCCCTGCCCAACCCCGTGACCTCAGATCTATCGCTCTGCCTCTCTGTGCCTCTCTGTCCCCAAGTGTGAACGGCAGTCTCTGTAACACCTCGGGGTCACATCCTCGGTCCGTGAGACCAGGCGGATGACAGGGGCGGGCGGCGCGGTGGCTAGTCCTCCCTGGAAGGGAAGCATGGAGCAATCCAGTGCCCCCCGGGAAGGAACGCCTGTGCTCACCCTCAGGCCACGCCCACCCGCTGCAGGTGCAGGAGGGGAGCAGCAGGACAGAGCGGACCGGCCTGCAGAACATGGAGCTGGCGCCCGTGCAGCGCAAGATCGAGGCGCGGTCAGCAGAGGACTCCTTCACAGGCTTCGTCCGGACCCTCTACTTCGCTGACACCTACCTGAGGGACAGTGAGTGGCCGGTCTGAGATGGGGGGGCCCAGGCAAGCGTCCTCTGGCTTGGGGGTGTGTTGGAAGCTGCTGGCTGATTTGCCCTTAAGAGGGTTGCCCCTTCGTGAGCTTGGGGAGAGCCGGAGCCCCCACGCCTGCCTCTTTCTCTGTGAGCACTCGGTCTCTGAGTATGGTCACCCTGGCTTCATACCCAGGCCCCACTGCGCTCTAGAAGCGTGACCTTGGATGTGTCACTTAGCCTTTCTGGGTCTTGCTTCTCCCCCTATAAAATGGGGCATAGCTTCCTCCTAGAGTGGTTGCATGCGTTGGGACATGCCACATACCTGCTGGTACCCAGGAGGCCCTCTGGAAGCTGTCTGACTATGTCTCTTTTCCTACCAGGGTAAGGGTGGGCCAAGGGCTCTTTGCTGTTGTATCTCGAGGGCTGAGCCGTCCTGGGCTTGGGATCATCTTCACGGGGCCCTTGGTTGTCAGGGAGCCTTGCAGGCCCTTCTTGTCTATACCAGGACGTAGGTAGGGCCCACAGCAGCTCCATTTCACAGAGGAAGAAAGGCTTGTGAAGTTTGCTGGCTTGAACTTGGAGTCACACGGGTAGTGAGCCAGGTCTCCCGGCTCCCCTTGAGCCCCAGAGTCAGGGGTTAAATGTAAACCTCGGCCTCCTGGCAGGTTCCCGCCACTGCCCCTCGCTGTGGGCTGGCACCAATGGCGGTACTGTCTACGCCTTTGCCCTGCGCGTGCCCCCTGCCGAGCGGAGAATGGATGAGCCAGTGCGGGCGGAGCAGGGTGAGTGCTTGGCAGGGCGAAGGCACTTGTCTGCCTAGGCTGGGGGCAGGGTGGCATCTCCAACCTCACCTCCATCCCCACCGCCTATCTCCATCCCGCAGCCAAGGAGATCCAGCTAATGCACCGAGCGCCCGTGGTGGGCATCCTGGTGCTAGACGGACACAGCGTGCCCCTTCCCGAGCCCCTGGAAGTGGCCCACGATCTGTCAAAGAGCCCAGACATGCAGGGGAGCCACCAGCTGCTCGTCGTGTCGGAGGAGCAGTTCAAGGTGCCTTACGGGAGGAGGCGGGGCCCCCAGGGATCCCTCCACAACGGACAGCTGCTGGGACTCCTTTAAAGTTGTGTATGTAGTTGTGTGAGGGCTGCAGAGGCACCAGAGAGAAGCGGGGTCTTGGTGGAGTCCGCAGGGTCAGTGATAGGGACGCTGAAGCAGGACTTGTGTCTGTGGAAGGGAGAGAAGATGCAGGCAGGGAACTAAGAGACCCTGGCATCCTCGCAGCCCAAGCGCAGTAACCACACGTCTGAGTGCCAAGGGCAGGAGCACTGGGGCTGAGCAGGCCTCGCCAGGAAGCTGGGCAGGTGGCAAAGGGCCAGGCCCAGCAGCGGCACCGGGCAGGGACGCGAGAAGTCCTCGCTGGGCCGGATGAAGCACTGCTAACTGGTCCGGCCACCGGTGTGACTGGCTGCCCTGCACCCCAGGTGTTCACGCTGCCCAAGGTCAGTGCCCGGCTGAAGCTGAAGCTGACCGCCCTGGAGGGCTCGCGGGTGCGGCGGGTTAGTGCGGCCCGCTTCGGCAGCTGTCGGGCCGAGGACTACGGGGAGCATCACTTGGCCGTCCTCACCAACCTGGGCGACGTCCAGGTGGTCTCACTGCCCCTGCTCAAGCCCCAGGTGCGGTACAGCTGCGTCCGCCGAGAGGATGTCAGCGGCATCGCCTCATGCGTCTTCACCAAATACGGCCAAGGTGTGCGGGGCCTCTGCCCCCGGGCCAGGTTTGGGGCTCCCGCCGCATCGTGGGGGCTGCTGGGAAGGACAGCCTGGGGTATTTCGGCCAAAACCAGGCTCCTTAGGCAGAGAACTTTCGGAGGCACTGGTCCGTGGTGACCCCCAAGGTGGGGAGCAGGGGTGGGTAGCGCAGGGCCAGCTCGGGCTGCCCTCACCTGCCCGCCTTCCCCTCCCGCCCCCAGGTTTCTACCTGATCTCACCCTCCGAGTTTGAGCGCTTCTCTCTCTCCACCAAGTGGCTAGTTGAGCCCCGCTGTCTGGTGGATTCAGCAGAATCAAAGAACCTCAGCCACCCGGGCAACAGATCCGGCCCCGAGAAGTCCTTGGGCCGAGCCAGGTGGGTGGAAGGGCAGATGGCCTTTGCTCCAGCCGCTCCTCGCCCCACCTTCCCTCCACCCGCTCTGGGGCTGCTCAGAGTCCCTTTCCCCCGAAACTCAGCCAGCCACCCCACCCACCCTTTCCCAGCCAGAATGGGGAGCCTCGTGGCCCCCGATCCTTACGGTCTCTTCCCCATAGGAACTCAGGGAGCCAGAGTGATGGAGAAGGTGAGACAGGTCTCTCTGGGGCCGGGGGCGTGTGGGCAGAGGTGTGGCGAGGGCAGCTGGGGAGGGTTGGGGAGCCCAGGTGGTCAGGCGGCATGTGGGCCGGGGGTCACACAGCTTCCCTTGCGGTTCTGGGCTCCGGCTCCAGCACCGCCGCCCCCACAGAGAGGGAGCCGGGGCAGCAGCGGGCCGGCGGCTCACGTGGCCTGGCCCCTGCCTTTCAGAGCGGAGGTCGGGCCCGGTGATGGAGCGCGCTCTGCTCAATGACGAGAGTGAGTCGGGGCAGGAGTGGTGGGGCTGGCAGGAGGGATGTTCGGGGGGGGAGGGGGTACTTGGAAGGCCAGGGTGGAAACGCGGGTGGTTTCCTGAAGAAGGCAGGCCGGTTCACCGGGTCAGCAGAAGGGGGAGCGAGGCGGGCGTCTGGCCCCGCCCGCACCGGCCTCACCAGGCCTCCGCTGTCCACCTCTGCCCTGCAGGGGTTCTGAAGGAGATCCAGAGCACGCTGGAGGGAGACCGAGGGTGAGTGACTGTCCAGCTCACCGGGGTGGGCCCGAGGTGCCAGGAGAGCTGTGGGCATGAGGGTCCTCGGAGTCCCGTGGACGGTGACAGCCCCGACTTTGCCCACGCAGGAGCTGTGGCGATTGGCGTTCTCAGAGAGTGGCTGTGGGGTACAGCCTCAGCAACGGGGGAGGTAGGGGCTCTGGGCGCTGCTGCGGGCTTGGGGGGGCGGTGGGAGGAGGAGGAGGCCCCGTCCCCGGTCTCCTGGGCCCTTAGGCTCCTCCCAGCCCTGGCACGTGCCCGCTTGCCGGAAAGCCTGTGTCTGGGCTCAGGCCCTGGTGTTCCTGCCTCCTGCAGCGGAGTGAACGGGACGCCTCTGCAGCCTGCCCGGTGATCACACTACTGAGGGCTCCTCCGCGGGGCCCCGCCCGCCTGGAGAAGCCCGGCACGGGGCCGAGGGGCTGGGGCACCCCAGCGTCCAGCCTGCTGCTGCTCCTGGTCTCAGGAGAGTGGGACCCCCACGGCCCAGGGCTGTCCCGCCCTGGGCCCTGACTCTCCTGGTCCCTTTGTCAAAGTTGCACAGTTTTGAACCCCCCCTTCCCCCTCCTTTTGTAGTGGGTTGGGTTTTAAATTATAAATGTTAATTGCCTCTGGATGAAAAAGTTTTTAATAAACACCTTATTACCTCTTCACCGGACTGGTCCAAAGATTAAAAATTTTTTTTTAGCTTGTAGAGATTTTTCCATGTAAATAGAACCGATGATTAGCTGGTTCCTTGCCTTTGCCCCCTGGGGTCCATCCCTTGGACCAGGCTGGTGCTCAGGAGAATCTGTCAGTTCTTTTAAGTTATTTGGAATCAGATACATGAACTGTATGTGGTTGTGTCTGAACACCACATGCCTTCTCTCTTTGAGAATAAATGATAACAAGTTAACTGAATTGAGTCTGTCTGACTGCATCCCTGGTGGGGAGCCGGAGGAGGGCCCTGGCCGGCCTTTCCCTGCTGTCAGGAGGGGAAGGTGCTCACAGGATGCTGACCTGATGGCTTCTCCTGGACTTCGGGGAAGGACTCTGGGGTGCCACCGAAGTGGGGTCAGTGCCTGGAGGTTAAGGTCTCGACAAGCCAGGGACTTGTTTCTTCTTGGCCTACATCTTTACCCACCTGGTATCTTGTTTTTAAAATTATTTTTGGCTGTGCTGGGTGTTGGTTGAGGCGCCCAGGCTCTTTGTTGCCGTGCACGGTCTTTCTCTAGTTGCAGAGCGAAGGCTTATTGTGGTGGCCTCTCGTTGCAGAGCACAGACTCCAGAGCGTGGCTCAGTGGTCGTGGCGCACAGGCTTAGTTGCCGGACCAGGGATCGAACCCGTGTTCCTGCACTGGCAGGCGGATTCTTAACCACTGGACCACCATGAAGTTCCCCACCCGTCTTCACTGAGCGCCTACTCTATGCTTGGTGCTTGAGGTTCAGAGGTGGCCAAGACAAGGCAGCCCCTGCCCTTATGGGGCTCATGGTCCCTACAAGTGCAGGAAGTGTTAAGATGAGGGAAATCCGGGGGCCTGGGAGAAATGTGCCTGGGGAGGTGACATTAAGCTGTGACTAGGGGACCTCCCTGGTTAAGACTTTGAGCTTCCAGTGCAAGGGACACAGATTTGATCCCTGGTTGAGGAACTAAGATCCCACATTTTGTGGAGCAGCCAAAAAAAAAGGCATACGCTGGGACAGGAGAGGTGACCAGGAGCTGGCTGGAGGGCAGGGAGGCACAGCGGCACGCAAGGAAATGGTCTCCTCGCAGTGGAACTAGTGGAGCCAAGGGTGGTTGGCAGGAAGTGAGTGAAAATGCCAGGGCCAGTCAGGGAGCCCTGGGAGCCTCGTGGGGGCAAGGGCACTGCCCTGGGTCACAGGAGACCCCCTGGCCTGAGCTGGAAGAGGGCCTGTTGGAAGGACACCTGAATATTCATTGGAAAGGCTGAGGCTGAAGCTGAAGCTCCAGTACTTTGGCCACCTGAAGTGAAGAACTGATTCATTAGGAAAGACCCTGATGCTGGGAAAGACTGAGGGCAGGAGAAGTGGGAGACAGAGGACGAGATGGTTGGATGGCATCACCGACCCAATGGGCATATAAGTTCCAGAGTTATTCTTCTAGAGACCACTGTAGCTTCAACCCCAGCTAGTCGCCCTTGGACAAATTACTTACCTGCTCTGCATCAGTTTCTCCTGGCAAATAGGGTGATAATAGTATTCCTTCTTGATCTGTCGCGAGGTTTCTATGAGTCCGTGTAGTTAATGGGTTAATGATGGTGCTGACCCTGTTAGGATCAGGGAAAACATCATAAGAGTTTGCTGCACAGGATGTCTTTATCCTTTTTTCTTTGGCTGCGCCGGGTCTTAGTTGCAGCATGTGGGATCTTCACGTGTGTCATGCGAACTGTTAGTTGTGGCCTGTGGGCTCTATTCCCCGACCAAGGATCAAACCTGAACCCCCTGCATTGAGAGTGCAGAGTCTTAGCCATTGGACCACAGGGAAGTCCCAGATGTCTTTATCTTTTACCACAAATTAAGCTTCGCTGTTTCAAACTTGGGTGGGCACCGGGATCTTCAGTCTGTGGGTCAGGATCCTGCACCAAAAGTGGGTGCAAGGAAGGAGTGGGAACGTCACACTGGGGGAGCTGGGCGGCCCTTCCCCTGCCTAGGAAGAAGGCATGCTTTTGTGACTGCTCGTTTAGGGGGGCTTCCATATGTTTTATCCATTTAGCTAAGTTAACTCACACAAATGGACAAGTGACATGAAGTTTCTTGCCAAGTAACTAAGGATTGGAGATACTACTAATAATACAAACACCAATAAACCAGAAGAAAATGGCAGAGCCAACACTTCCATGGCTCAGAGAAGCTTTGTGGCTGCAGCAATGATCCAGTTAATCAGCTCGAACAGGAAGTCAACAGCAAGTACACACACCTGAAAATACTTGGAGATCTCTTTGGAAATTTTGAAAACGGATTAACTCTGTGCCCATTAAGGATGAGCTTGGCCTTAAGTACATTGTGCTTCGAAGAGTGAGTTTATGGTGATGGTTCGACTGTTTCAGTTCAGAAGAAAACATTTTCATATTGGGAACGTGAGCGGCAATTTGTGTGGCTAGGCATGCACCCACGGAAGCACTTGGTGTGCTCTGGAAAGGGGATTAATCCCGGTGGAGGAGTGGGGTGTCCAGGAAGAGCAAAGCAGGCCCTGAGAGGGTGAGCTGACCAGGAAGGCTGCCAGATGGACAGGATGCGTGAGCGGGAGGGTCACTGCCAATTCCAAGGGCCTTGGACACAGTTGGTCTGGAGACTTAGTTCTGAGGGCCTTCGGCATCCTATGTTTGAAAGTCAGGCCAGTCCTACCCTTTATCACTGGCTTTGTCTGTGACTGGCTGTGTGACCTTGCAGGTCATCTGACCTCACTCCTGCACCTTTGTTTACTTATCTTTAAAATGGGCTGTAATAATAGGGCGGACCTCAGAGGACGGTAAGGATTCAATGAGAATCTGGAACATCCCACAGGACCGGGCTCCCAGTTAAGATCCAAACAAAGGAGGTGAAGGTTATTGTGAGGTGGATGAGGCCAGGAGAGGAGGAGATCGCTCAGGAGGGAGGGAGGGAGTGTGTGTGGAACCAGAAGAGGACGCACACAGGTGGAGGAGGTGGTCACAGCTCTTGTGAGCAAAGCGGAAGAAGGACAGGTGGGAAGGAGGAGGCGGGGGTGGCGCCCCTCTCCCCTGCTTTGTCTGAGGGCTTCCCTGGAGGCTGTTGGAAACCACACAGCCAGGAGGTGGGGGGCATGGGGAACCAAGCCTGTCTGGTTCCAAAGCCAGTCCCAGCAGAAGTGCTGTGGAGCAGCATGGCGGGACCCTCGAATTAGGTCCCTAGTTCCTCACTTACTGCCTACATGTCCTTAAGCCACGTACCCTCTCTGAGCCATTTCCCTATCTATGAAATGAGACCATATCCCCTTCCTAAGGTTTGGGGAGGTTTGGATGAAATGAGGCTTGGGAAGGGAGCTGAGGCTCAAGGGATCAGAGGCGTGTGTGCTGGTCGCTCAGTCATATCCAACATTTTGTGACCCCAGGGACTGTGGCCTGCCAGGCTCCCCCATCCATGGAATTCTCCAGGCAAGAATACTGGAATGGGTTGCCATTTCCTTCTCCAGGGAATCTTCCCAACCCAGGGATCGAACCTAGGTCTCCCGCATTGCAAGAGATGCTTTAACCTCTGAGCCACCAGGGAAGTCCCCGCTGAATGAGAAACATGTGCTGATCTGGATCAGCAGGAGAGAGAGGAGGGCCCAGGAGAAGGCTGGAGACTGGAGATGGGAGTATGGAGCTCTCCATCTGCTCCAGTGCTCACAGGACACATTGTAATGGGTTGGACAAATTGAAGTTCTATGTATAGCTGGTAGCTCTCTTGCCAGGCCTTGGGAGCCAGACTGAGTGGGCATCCCAGTTCTGACACTCAGCTGTGTGCCTCAGTCTTATCATCCATGAAATGAGAATCCTTATACCACCCATCCCTTAGAGTGCTCCTAAGAGTTAAGCGAAGGCTTCCCTGCAGGCTCAGTGGTTAGGAACCCACCTGCCAATGCAGGAGACTTGGGATCAGTCACTGGGTAGAGAAGATCCCCTGCAGAAGGAAATGGCAACCCACTCCAGGATTCTTGCCTGGGAAATCCCATGGAAAGAGGAGCCTGGTGGGCTACAATCAGCAAAACAGTCAGACACGAGTTAGCAACTAAACAGCAACAAAGAGTTAAGTGAACTTGTAGTAAAGTACGTAGAACAGTGCTTGTCATACAGTAAGCCCTGAAGTGTTAGCTAGTTTTTATTATTTTTATTATTATCATCATTATTAGTCCAGGACAAAACAGAGCTCTTTATGCTATTTATTATAAAACGCATACAGAATAACACAAGTCAAAGTACAACCCAGTAAACCTTCACAAACTGAACAGTATCACCCACGGAGGCTTCCTTGTGACCCTCCTAGTCACTACCAACCTCCCACCCCCAACCCAGGCACCGCCCTGTAACTAACTTAGCTCCGTTTCCTCTTTTTGTCCTTTATATAAATAGAATCAGACAGTGACTCTATAACTCTTTCACGACTGGTTTCTTCACTCACCATCATGTTCTGTGAAATAACCCAGGTATGTCGCTGGCAATGGTATGCCATTATCAATGCGACAACCGATCGATCGTTATCTGCTTTTGGCAGGTGAAAGGAGCCCCCCGAACCTGATTGGCCATGCCTTGCTCAGTACTGGTGGTGGGGAAGCAGAGTGTACACACTTTTAAAGACTCCAGTTTTACGAGTCAAATGTAACCGACGTTACCCGTTTGCTTGTGTTCCTTCAGGACAGCTGCTTCCTTGGCAAAGGCTAAGCACTTTCAACTTCTTGCTCAAACCAGCCATCTGGGCTTGAGTGGCCCTCCTAGGTAACGTGAGTGCTTGTGGCAACTCCACCCAGGTTGGATCCAGATGTGCAGAGAGGTGGGTGTGAAGCAGTTCAGTTCAGTTGCTCAGTCGTGTCCGACTCTTTGTGACCCCTTGGACCACAGCACGCCAGGCCTCCCTGTCCATCACCAACTCCCGGAGTTTGCTCAAACTCATCTCCACTGAGGCAGTGATGCCATCCAACCATCTCATCCTCTGTCGTCCCCTTCTTCTCCCGCCTTCAATCTTTCCCAGCATCAGGGTGTTTTCAAATGAGTCAGCTCTTTGCACCAGGTGGCCAAAGTATTGGAGCTTCAGCTTCAACATCAGATCTTCCAATGAACACTCAGGACTGATTTCCTTCAGGATGAACTAGTTGGATCTCCTTGCAGTCCAAGGGGACCCTCAAGAGTCTTCTCCAACACCACAATTCAAAAGCATCAATTCTTCGGCGCTCAGCTTTCTTTATACTCTAACTCTCACATCCATACATGACTACTGGAAAAACCATAGCCTTGATGAGATGGACCTTTGTTAGCAAAGTTATGTCTCTGCTTTTTAATATGCTGTCTAGGTTGGTCATAACTTTCCTTCCAAGGAGTAAGCATCTTTTAATTTCATGGCTGCAATCACCATCTGCAGTGATTTTGGAGCCCCCAAAAATAAAGTCAGCCAGTTTCCACTGTTTCCCCATCTATTTGCCATGAGGTGATGGGACTGGATGCCATGATCTTAGTTTTCTGAATGTTGAGTTTTAAGCCAACTTTTTCACTCTCCTCTTTCACTTGCATCAAGAGGCTCTTTAGTTCTTCTTTGCTTTCTGTCATAAGGGTGGTGTCATCTGCATATCTGTGGCTGTTGATATTTCTCCCAGCAATCTTGTTTCCAGCTTGTGTTTCTTCCAGTCCAGCATTTCTCATGCTCTACTCTGCATATAAGTTAAATAAGCAGGGTGACAGTATACAGCCCTGACGGACTCCTTTTTTTGGGACTGGAATGAAAACTGACCTTTTCCAGTACTGTGGCCACTGTTGAGTTTTCCAAATTTGCTGGCATATTGAGTGCAGCACTTTCACAGCATCATCTTTTAGGACTTGAAATAGCTCAACTGGAATTCCACCACCTCCACTAGCTTTGTAGTGATGCTTCCTAAGGTCCACTTGACTTCACATTCCAGGATGTCTGGCTCTAGGTGAGTGATCACACCATTGTGATTATCTGGGTCGTGAAGATCTTTTTCGTATAGTTCTTCTGTGTATTCTTGCCACCTCTTCTTAATATCTTCTGCTTCTGTTAGGTCCGTACCATTTCTGTCCTTTATTGAGCCCATCTTTGTATGAAATGTTCCCTTGGTATCTCTAATTTTCTTGAAGAGATCTCTAGTCTTTTCCGTTCTGTTGTTTTCCTCTATTTCTTTGCATTGATCGCTGAGGAAGGCTTTCTTATCTCTCCTTGCTATTCTTTGGAACTCTGCATTCAATGGGTATATCCTTCCTTTTCTCCTTCGCTTTTCACTTCTCTTCTTTTCACAGCTATTTGTAAGGCCTCCCCAGACAGCCATTTTGCTTTTTTGCATTTCTTTTTCTTGGGAATGGTCCTGATGCCTGTCTCCTGTACAGTGTCAGGAACCTCTGTCCATAGTTCATCAGGCACTCTGTCTATCGGATCTAGTCCCTTAAGTCTTATTTCTCACTTCCACTGTATAATCATAAGGGACTTGATTTAGGTCACACCTGCATGGTCTAGTGGTGTGAGGCAGGTAGGCGCTAACTGGAGAGCCCTCCAAGCAAAGCGCCACAACCTGGAATGCCAACCTCCCCCACTTTGATTCTGGGTGGGGCTCCTGGTTGAGGAGAGGTCAGAGGTCAGCAAGGGCACAGGAGTCCTGTGGGGGCACTGAGATTTGTCATGTTTCAGAGGGGAAAAAATGTTGGATGATATCCTGCTTCAGTGCCATGTGAAGATGGGTGGTCTCCTCTCGTGTTGGTGGGAGTGTAAACTGGTACAGCCTCCACGGAGGAGAATTTGGAGGTCTCCAAATTATACAAAAGCCTACACCCTATGGCCCCGCAATTCCACTTCTAGAAATTGATTCGGCCTGGACACAGAGGGAATCAATGTTGTCTGTAATTGAAGCAAAAGGTTAGATGAAGGCAGCCTCCATTTCAGTTGTAAAAGTCTGTTAACCTAAAATAATTTTAAGAGCCAATTATTTTACCAGCAAAGAATTACAACATGGGACAGCAATTAATGCCAACTACACACACCTCTGCAGGAAGGAAAACTTTTTATAAAGGAAGCTCTTTTACAGAGGAAAAGGGGAAACTGGGAGAGGCTGTTATAAACAAAAAGTCCATAGGAGGAAATTGGGAGTTGGAAGTATAGCAGCTTTTCACTGGCTTAGTCTGACAGTTTCTCATTGGCTGAGCTATTGCCAGGCAAGGAGAAAAACTTTCTTCCTCCAGTTGGCAGCAGTAAAGTCATGTCACTTCCTGCCTGAGATCCAAAGTACACTTTTTTCTCTTGCGATCTATATCGAGGTGAACTGGTTAAGTGTATAAGGACTCCCTCTTCTGGCCTCTGGCCTCCATTTAGTGAGTGTTTCCTTTATTAATTTTTGCACTATCAATAAATAATTGGTTAAACTCTGGCACATTCATTTGCTGGAATATTACAAAGTTGTAAAAAAAAAATGATTTTTACTATTATGAAATCTCCAAGTTAATCTGTTAGAGTGAAGCACCATGAGCTAGAAAAGCTTCCACCTGTTCTCAAAGGGAAAAATAATACTTGCTTTTCTCTGCCTGGATAGCTCTGGAAGGAAATACAAGAAACGGGTAACCTAGGGGGACAATGAATAGCTGTGGGTCAGGAACGAGAAGCTTTCATCTTCTGGACTACCTGTTCAAAAAAAATTAAATATTAGAGCAACACACACATCTGGGTGCTCAGGAATTTATTGGGGTCTGATTATGTTCCACGACTAAGAACCGTTTACTTACTTTACACCAGTCCGAGGTGTACATTTATGTTTTATGCAGTTTTCTTTCAATTATATTTCACAATCTAGAACAACAACAAAACTAACACCCCTCACTGGTTCTGGCCAGGCACCAAGGTCAGCCTGGTTCCAGCCTCCAAGGGGCTAAGGGAGGAGGGTGGGTCCCCTAGAGCCCCCCAGGACAAGGAGGATGACCCAAACAGGTTCTTTTGGCACCCACCCCCACCCCCTGATGCCAAAGTAGTGAGGCAGGAGCAGAGCGCGGGCCCCCTCGGTCGGGCCCGCTGCCAGGCTGGCCAGGTTGGCAGCAGCGCAGGGCCGCACGGCTGCCCTGTCCACGGCCTTTGTCCGCACCTGCAGCTCTTCTTTCCTGATTGGCCTCCTCTATTGTTGGCCGAGAAGGTCAGGACCAGCAGCCACCTGCATTATTGATGCCCTCGGGCAAGGCGGGAGACGTGGGGGCGGGTAGATGGAGCCTGTAGCCCCCATTAGCGCAGAGCCCGTGTGGTGTGCTGCTGAGGGCACGCCTGCGGGCAGCCGGCTCTTGAGGCGAGAAGAGGAGACAGACACCGGGAAGCCATGGGCAGGAGCAAGGGCAAAGAGCCCCGGTGCCTGGAGGGACCCTGGAGGCCCCCGTCGGGGGAGCAGGAATCCGGGTCTGCCAGCGCAGACAGCGTGCCCAGCCGGGAACACCGAAAGGGCCACCGTAAGGCCCCCAGGAAGCCCAGCGCCGGGCGAGGCCAGGAGCCCCCTGGTGCCCACAGGAAGCCCACTGCAGGGGATGACAGGGACTGCAGACAAGCAGAGGCGGGGCCGCCGCTGGAGGCCGAGGGGAGACGAGGCGGTGGGCATGCCCGTGGGGGATGCCAGGCTAAGGAGGGCAGCAAGCCAGGGGACGGCCACGGGGGGCGCCTGGAGGAGAAGGGTCTCCGAGGAGGAGGAAGGACACGCGAGCATGACCGCGGCAGAAGGAGAGGAAAACGACAGGGACGCTCTGCTCAGCGGGGCCACCGGGAGACATGGAGCCTCGACGGGGACACGTCGGGTGGAGACGGGGCCAGCTCCTGCCTGGACAGCGAAGCCCATGAGGCCCACGAGAGCCGCAGCCAAGGTGGTGGGACCCCAGAGCGGGGGCCCGACTTGGAGCAAACGGACACGGCCTTGGAGGGCACTCAAACCAGCGCAGACTCAGCGCTGGAAGCGCCAGGAGCTCCCAGGAACAGCGACAGCCCGGGCAGCAGCGCCGACAGAGGCAGTGACAAGCCCCCCTCGCGGCCCCAGAGCACAGAAGGATCGTCGGGGGCAAGGCCCCAGGGAGAGACCGAGGATTCCGGGACAGGCCCAGACTCGAGTCAGGAGGGGGCCGGGCCGGGCCGGAGCCCAGGAGCAGCCCCAGGAACGACCCGCGGGCCCCCTGAGGCCGGCGAGGCTGACCAGGGTAGAAAAGCTGCAGCTTCCAGCCCCCTCGAGGGCAGCCCCGCCTGCATCCCCCGGAGCTCGTGGGGTTCTCAGGACCCCAGGCACGGCGGGGATGCAAGAGACGATGGGGTGCAGCCCGAAGCTGAGCCGAGGGGCGCCCCGCCCGAAAGAGCCGAGGCCTCGACCGCCCGGGGTCAGCGCCGCCAGATTGGAAAGGCGGTGGCGAAGGCGCACGAGGCGGTGGGCGTGAGCGACGAGGGGTCTCGGGGAGAAGGGCCGCGGGCCCCAGCGCCGCTGGCCGCCCTAGTGGCGCTCCGCAGGCTCCGCGCGAGGCCCCCGCCGGGCCCCGCGCCCCAGGCCGCCGGTGCCCGCCGCGGCAGCCTCAAGGACCGGCTCGTGCGCGTAGCGCGGGCCTTGGGGCTCCTGCGGTGGCTGCGGCTGCGGCTCCAGCGGCGCGCGGGCGGCGCGCGGGGCCCCGAGACCAGCGAAGGGACGGGCCGCGGGCCGGGGCCGCGCCGCCGCCGTCTAGCGCTGAGCCTGGCGGGCGTCGCAGGGCTGTGGGGGCGACCGAGGCCTCCCCCTGGCGGCGGTCTGAGTTCCCCGCAGGGGAACTTTGCAGAAAGCCCAGCTCACGACCCATCGGAGGACGAGGACGCGACTCCAGATCCCAAGTTCGCCGTCGTGTTCCCCAGGATCCACGGGGCAGGGAGGACCTCGAGCCGCCGGAGCTCAGAGGAAGGGTCTGCGGACGCCCCCGCCGGGGAGGGGCGCGGCTGGTCCTGTGCGGGGGCGTCTGCGGACAGTGCAGGGCGCAGGGCCAGTGTAGAAGGGGTGGCGGAGTCTCCCCTTGGCTCGCTCGGCCCGAATCCCCACGAAGAGCTCCCACTCGACGAGACGGGCTCCAGCAGCGAAGCGGAGCCCGAGAGCTTGGGAGCCGCGGCTCCGGTGCATTGGGCGCAGGGCTCTGACCCTCACAAGGACCCCGGGCTTGGCACCGAAACACTGCTGCCCCGACTCACCTTGGAGACCCGCCGGCGGCCGGAGGGGAGCCCCGGCCCCGGCGGATCCTTGAGGGATCGGTGGGAGCCAGAGGACGAGGTGGAGGAGGCGCTGGAGAGGGACCTGGAGCTGAGCCTCGTGCCGGGCCCAGAGGAGCCTCCTTTTCCCGGCGGCGCCGACGGCTGGAGCGTGGGGGAAGGCCTGGAAGACACCGAGGACCTGGCCCGGCTGCGGTGAGTGGGCGCGGTCCCAAACCTGCCCTGCCTGGGTCACACCTCCCACCGTACCTCTGATTTTTATGGAGGGTCTCCTTCGAAGGGGTTTTGCTATACAGGGTCGTCAGGCTGGAAGGGGCATGAGAGGGGTGAGAATCCAGATGCCCTTTTTTTCTCTAATTGGCACAAAGCTTCCTTCTGGGTCAGCAATCTAGTCCTACCTATTGCGCCCACGGTGGGATCTCTTATTCAGCAGGGGCGGCGGTGGGGGGAGGGCTGTGTTATGGATGGGCTTGGAGAGGGTGCAGGACTTGGTGGAGGTGTCTCTGCAGCCAGCAGGGGCGCTAACCCAGGACCTCTTTCTGCTCCCAACTCCCCTCTACTCCACCCCTACGGGCCATGTAGGCCAGTGTGCGACAGCTCCGTGCTACTGTGTCTGAAGAAGAGGTTTCACCTGGGCCGAATCTACGTATGGGGGACCCAGGAGGGGGTGGTGGGCTGGCATTCCCTTTCCCCTGGGGTCAGAGGGCCCTCTGGGCACACCCGACCCAGAGTGTCCCCCTCCATCCTCTCTGGGCTGGGTGCTGAACCCTGCTCCCTCCACATTCTGATGAGAACTTTCACTTTCTTTCCAGACCTTCGGGGGGCCCCTCCTGCTAGCTCTGAACCCCCACCGGGCCCTGCCTCTTTATGCACCTGAGGTCCTGGCCAGCTACCGCCCTGGGAAGACCCCCAACACCACCCCGTATGTGAACTTGCCCCACCAGGCCTCTGCTCCCACCGGGTGGCTACCCCAGCACGTCACACTGACTGAGGTCCAGGGGACTGTGGGCAGGACCTGCCTGCACCCGGGAGACCGCAGGGTGCCCATCGCTGGTAACCTTCTCTCTCATCTGCTTCCACTCTCCTCCCCAGACACATCTTTGCCGTTGTGGCATCGGCGTATAGCCGGTCTGAGAGCACGGGGCAGGCCACCTGCATCCTTCTGGGGTGAGTGGTGGCTGAGCCCTCAGGCCACGCTGGAGGGCGATGTGAGGTCCGTATTTGAAACTGCCCGTCCGGTCCACTGCTGGGCAGCAGCTCTGGACTTGCTAAGACCGTGCCCTTTGAGCGAGGCATCTTGGGGACTTTTTTTGTCTGTTTGGCCTCCTTGCCCTGGATCTGTTTCTGCATTTCTCGGAGCCTCTCTTAGGGTGGGCGTCACTTCCAGGTGGGCACATCCCCACTTTGGGGCTCATTTGGGGTCACCCTATGTGCCCCTTCCTGGAGGCCCTGCCAGCCCTTCTCTCCTGCAGTGGGCACAGCGGCTCTGGGAAGACGGAGGCAGCCAAAAAGATGGTGCAGTTCCTACACAGCCTGGAGTGGGAGCAGACAAGGGAGAGAGGGTGTCGGGTGAGGGGCAGCCCGCCATTGCCCAGGGGTCCAAGAGGGACCTTCCCACTCCTCTGGGCCAGGAGAGTGGTCCTCAGGCCTCTGGCTTCTCCTCGGGGGCAGCCCCAGGCATGGCCTACTGCGGGGAGGGTGGGCTGGGGAGACCGACCCCTCTGTGGGCCGACAGAGCCCCTACGTAGTATCCTCGTCTGGGATGCCTCATCAGGGGCTGCTGCACCCAGAGATACTTGAATGTCCTCCCCGCCCACCCAGCTGGACACCGTGCTGCCCCTGCTCAGCAGCTTTGGCCATGCCAAGACAGTCCTCAACGCCAATGCCAGCCGCTTTGGCCAGGTTCTGTGCCTCTGCCTGCAGCAGTGAGTGACGGGGGTCCAGGTGGGCAGGGGCACCCACGGCCGGTTCCCCAGATTGGGAACCTGAGACTGCCACCCTTGGGTCCAGCCCTCGGTGGGTCTCATCCGGGCAGGGGCCCCGGGCCACGTGTACCCTGGGCACCCTCACCGTGTCCTGTGCCCACAGTGGGGTCGTCGTAGGCGCTTCTGTGTCACATCATCTGCTCGAGACCTCGAGGGTGGTGTTTCAGGTACGACCCCGGCCTGCTGCTCCCAGCGCGGGGGAGAAGGAGGCGCTGTGACCCCTCGTTCCCCTGGCCTGCCTTCCCCCCGGGGCTTGTCCTTGCTTCCCAGGGCACAAGACCCAGCTCCCGCTCCTGCTAAGCCAGTCCTTCTCCCCCGAGGCCCAGGCTGAGCGGAGCTTCCATGTTTTTTATGAGCTGCTGGCGGGGCTGGACCCTGTGGAACGGGAACAGCTCTCCCTGCAGGGGCCAGAGGCCTACTACTACCTCAACCAGGTGAGGGGAGGCTCCCCGGTGCCGGCGACNCAGTCCTTCTCCCCCGAGGCCCAGGCTGAGCGGAGCTTCCATGTTTTTTATGAGCTGCTGGCGGGGCTGGACCCTGTGGAACGGGAACAGCTCTCCCTGCAGGGGCCAGAGGCCTACTACTACCTCAACCAGGTGAGGGGAGGCTCCCCAGTGCCGGCGACAGGGCCTGCCCAGGGAGGGGTCCCCGCTCGGGGTCTAGGCAAGCGAGGCCGTGGGAGGCCCGGCCCCGGCCCCGGCCCCTCACCCCTGAGCTCTGCTGTGCTCGGCAGGGCGGCGCCTGCAGGCTCCAGGACAAGGACGATGCCCGGGACTTCACAGGACTGGTGAGGGCCCTGCAGGCGCTGGGCTTGTGCACCGAGGAGCTGACCGCCGTCTGGGCTGTGCTGGCCTCCGTCCTGCAGCTGGGCAACATCTGCTTCTCCTCGTCAGAGGTGAGCTGCCGCCGACGCACCAGATTGGTGGCTTGGCTCGTCCGCATCATCAGTGGTAACCTCAGCGTGCGGGAGACCCCCCGCAGGGCCTCACCGCTGTCCCGGAAAGTGGGTGGATTTCCTTTTTTAAAAAAATATATATTCATTTTAATTGGAGGCTAATTACTTTACAATATTGTAGTGGTTTTGGATTTCCATCTTATAAATGAGAAAACTGAGACTAGGGTCTTCTGCCTCTATATTAATCCCATCCCACTAAGGCACTAGCCTAAGACGGGTGCTTGGTGTTAACTGAGCAGCTGTGATGTACCTGGGACTGCACGTGTGTGTGTGTGTGTGTGTGGTGTGTGTGTGTGTGTGTGTATGTGGTTTGTGTGTGTGTGGTGTGTGTGTGGTTTGTGTGTGTGGTGTGTGTGTGTGTGGTGTGTGTGTGTGTGTGTGTGTGTGTATTTGGGTGGGGGGTCTACACTGAGCAGTTTGCATGATCTTATTTCCCCAACCAGGGATCAAACTACACCCTCAGCAGTGATAGAGCAGAGTCCTAACCACTGGACCATCAGGGAATTCCCTACATAGAAATTCCTTTTTTTTTTTTTAATATTTATTTGGTTGCACCAAGTCTTAGTTATGGCATGAGGGATCTACTTCCCTGACCAGGGATCAAACCTAGGCCCCTTGCGTTGGGAGCATGGAGTCTAAGCCACTGGGAAGTCTAAGCCACCCCGGAGAACACCATCACATAAAGCTTATTAGTTCCCCTCTAACGACAAGACAGTGGAGGCTCAGAGAGGGGAAGAGACTTGTCGGGGCCGCCATCTAGCACAGAGGTAAAGTCGGATCCACACTCAGGCCCTCAGACTCCAGAGCCAGCCCCTCCCCCGGCCCAGGTCTGCCTCTGGGTCACGGGCAGCTTGCCGGTCTGAGCATGGCGCTGCCCCCGTCCATGGGAAGAGCGCTCCCTGCTCCCTCCCGCCTCTGTCCAGAGGGAGTCCCAGGAGGTGGCTGCCGTGTCCAGCTGGGCTGAGATCCACACCGCAGCCCGGCTGCTGCGGGTGCCGCCCGAGCGCCTGGAGGGAGCAGTCACCCGGAGGGTCACGGTGAGCTCGGAGGTCCTGGGCAAGGGGGGCCTGAGCAGACCACCCAAAGGCTTGGGGAGCCCCGGGGTGGGCCTTGGGCCTGGCACGCCAGCTGCACATTCTCCGCCCTCAGGAGACGCCCTATGGCCAGGTCTCGAGATCCCTGCCCGTGGAAAGCGCCATCGATGCCAGGTAGCCCTGGGGACAGGAGCGAGCCGGGAGTGGGCCTGGCCCCTGCTGCACGGGGCTCACTCACCACGCCCCCAGGGATACCCTGGCCAAGGCCCTGTACGCGCGGCTCTTCACCTGGCTTCTGAGGACGGCCAACGCGCGGCTGGCGTCCCCTGCGGAGGCAGGCAGCACGGTCACCATCTCTGTCGTCGATGTCTACGGCTTTGAGGTCACCCCGGGGGTGGGGCCCAGAAAGCGGTGTCCACCTCGTCCTAGATGTTCCTGGGGACCCCAGAAGCCCTTCTGTGGGGCACACTCATGCACTGCTTGCCTCTCTGACCATACGATGGTCCACGAGACAGCCGCACGCTCGTAGGTACAGCCGTCTGCCCTGTCCTGTCGTGATGTCACCTCTGGAGAACACTGCCTGCTTGGCTTTGCTGCAGAGTCTCATGGAGCCTTGAGGCGGGGAAAGACCCCAGGATGGGTCAGCCTCACTTCCTGTGTCCAAGAGGCAGGGGGAGAAGGGGACTCCCCCCAGTCACCCTGAGTTTCCATAAGCTCGTCACCCCTTCCCAGAATATCCGGCCCCCTCAGGCCAGGGCCAGGGAGGAGGGATGAGATGGGTGCCAGTCACCATCCTCTGCTCTCGCCTCCTCTCCACGGCACCTGTGTGTGTGTATGTATATTCATATGCACATTTGTGTGTATTTTAGAGCCTGTACAAAACTCTGTACAAAGCTGCATAAAGCAGGGGCTCTGCTAGGCTTGCTGGCTAGGTGTTGGGGGCACAGAGGAAGGAGCCTGGAATTCTAACAGGAGGACTCCTGGAAGGCTTCTTGGAAGTGGCGGCCTGGAACTCTGCTTATGAGAATGTGGCATTTGGATAGTCCCTGAGCTAGGCTGTAGGAAAAGGTGCCTTCCAGACCACAGGAAGGCTGTGATCAGAGGCCTGAAAGCTCACAGCGGTGCTGAGGCAGAAGGCAGGGGACAGCTTTCTGGAGGGGAGGCCCGGCTGGGGCTGGGGCTGGGGCAGCACTGAGGCGGCCGCACTCTGGGCCAGGGTCTTTGGACTTGACCCTGGAGGCGGCAGCATCAGCCCTGGGGCAGCATCCTGCCTGGTGCTGGGAGGATGTGGGCAGCGGTGGGAGCGGGGAGAAGGGCACCAGGCCTGTGTGCTGGCCCCCCTAGCTGCCCTGGCCCCCCTACCTCATGTGGGTGCCCCCCTCACTGTTCACGTGCCCCCAGGCCCTGCGGGTGAACGGTCTGGAGCAGCTGTACAACAACCTGGGCAGCGAGCGCCTGCAGCTGTGCTACAACCGGCTGCTGCTGGCCCAGGAGGAGGTACAGGACTGGGCTTGGAGGAGGCCGGGGATGCCCAGCTGTTTCCCAGAACAGAGGCCATCCCTGGGGGAGAGAGAGCACTGCACTGAGAGCCCTGCCCAGAGTCCCATTGCTGTAGGCCGTCTCAGTCCTTCTGAGACTCAGTTTACTCATCTGTACAATGGGAGGGTCAGCCCTGCTCTGGCTCGGATGAGGCCCCCCGTGGACACGGGTGGTCTCCACAAACCAAGTGCTGGCTGTTCCCAGGAGGAGTGTCGGAGGGAGTTGCTGCCCTGGGTGCCCATCCCCCAGGCCCCGCAGGAGTCCTGCCTGGACTTCCTGGTAGACCAGCCGCACAGCCTCCTGAGTATCCTGGATGCCCAGACATGGCTGTCCCAGGTGAGCCCCTCGTGTTGGGGGACAAGGAGTGGGGGGTGCCTGGTGACCAGGCCAGGGCCAGCAGGGCCTCTCAGGGGAGGAATAAAGTCTGAGGTCCTGGGACCTTACCCACAGGCCCTCAACACAGCTTGGGAAGGCAGTGGCCACACTGGGTTCAGATCTCTAGTCTTTGGATAATCCTGAGTGAAATGCTGACCTCTCTGAGAGTCCTCACTGCAGGAGGGGGACCATCGTGCCTGAGGGGCTGGGTGGTGTGGACTGTGCGGTCTGCGTGAGGGGCTTGGGGTTTCATCAAGAGTCTTTGCTATAAGTTCTTAAACTCCATAAAATAGCCTCTTACTGGATAACTTTTTTAAATGTGAATCTTTAAAAAAATAAACACATCCCATCTGTTTAATGTTTCATTTAAATGTACTGTATCCTTCCCCCTTTTTTATTTTCTTGGCCACACTACAAGGCATGTGGGATCCTACTTCTCTGACCAAGGATCAAACCCACACTCCTGGCATTGGAAGCACAGATTCTTAACCACTGGCCCTCCAGGGAAGTTTCTGGATGGGTTCTTAAAAGTATCTGAAAAACTTGCTCAGAAACACCTGTAACTGTGAGACCAGACTCCCAGGAGTCTTTGCCAAAACTGCCTTCAAGTCCCCCAGCCCCGTTTCTTTTAAATAATTTTATCAAACGTCTCTAAGCCGCCAAATCTTATTGACTGAGGTGTGCAAGTCTTCCATTTTTTTTCTTGATTGTTCAAAATAGTCCCTGGGAAAGAGGTTGTGCCCTTTATAAAGACTCAGATATGGAGCGACTTCCTAAAAAAGCTTGGGAACCAAACCAAAGCTCGCCGTGTGTTCAGTGTCTGTGGTTTTGGGGGGCAGGGGAGAGAGGCACAGCCCCGCCAGGGGAGCCACACCTGCAAAGGCCTGAGCATCTCTTCCTCTCATCAGGCCACAGACCACACCTTCCTGCAGAAATGCCACTATCACCATGGCGACCACCCGCGCTATACCAAGCCCCAGCTGCCCCTTCCCATCTTCACCGTGCGACATTATGCCGGGATGGTCACCTACCAGGTATCGGATGAGGGCAGAGTGACCCTGGGGAGTCACCTGACGGGTAGGCGGAGTAAGTGTGGGGAGGCCTCTTCCAAGGCTTTAACCATCTCTCTCTGCCTGGGCCCCTCTGCCTCACCTAGTGCATGACTCCCTGAGCTCTGGGCAAGCATTGTGGGATGGGAGAGTCAAGGCCTTGGGACCCTCCACACCCAGAGGGGCAGAGCATATGCCTGGGACCTGGCTCTGATGACCTCAGGGAGTCTGCGTCTCCTTCTGTGCCTCCATTGTCCTCATCTGTAAAATGGGAAGGGGAACCTGTCCTATAGCATTGTCCTGAGGATTAATGTAATTACATGGAAGTGGTAGGACAGGTGCCTGGCACATCCGGGTACTCAGTAAAGGGACCTCCTCTCCCCCTTCTGAGTTTCATGATGACTGCACACCTACCCAGGAGGAGAGCTTCAAAGGGGTGGGCGCCTGGTATAAATGGTATATTCGGGTGACTGGTTTGGGGTGGAGCAAGTCATCCTTGTATGTGGGAAGCGGTATCTCATTGTGGTTTTGATTTGCATTTCTCTAGTGATTAATGATGTTGAGCATCTCTTCATGTGCTCGTTGATCATTTGTGTATCTTTCCTAGAGAAATATCTATTCAATTCCTTTGTCCATTTTTGAATTGTGTTGTTGTTTTTTTAAACTGAACTGTAGGAGTTCTGGATATTAATCTAGATACTAATCCCTTATCTGATATGTGATATTTCCTTCCATTTTGTGGGCTGTCTTTTCACTCTCAGCACTCTATTCTGATGCACAAGAGGTTTTCATTTTAATGAAACCCAGTTTGTTTTTCCTTTGTTGCCTGTGCTTTTTGGGTCTGTTCAGGAAATCATTGCCAAATCCAGTGTCACGAAGCTTTCTCCCTTTGTTTTCTTCTAAGAGTCTTATGGTTTCACGTCTTACATTTAGGTCTTTGATCCTTCTGTTTTGAGTTGATTTTGGTACATGGTGTGAGATGAAAGGCCACCTTTGAAGTTGGACTGTTAACAGAGGGAAGAAGCTGGGTCACTTGCCAAAGGGACTGGCTTCCACACCCGCCTTCGCTCCTTGACTTCCCCTCCCCGCCTCACATTGTTTCTCGCAGGTTCACAAGTTTCTAAACAGAAACCGGGATCATCTTGACCCTGCCGTGGTGGAGATGCTTGCCCAGAGCCAGCTCCAGGTGCCCCTGCTGGCCGTCCTGTACCCCCCGACCCTGTCCTGTTCTCCTCGCCCAGTCTTGCCCAAGGGGCTGGCCTTCAAGATCCTCGCACCTTGAACCTTTGGCTGGCCCACCCCAGTGCCCCAGGGAGTGGGGATGGGGGGCAGGCTGGGCTATGGACAGGCCCAGCGAGCCGGCGCCGTCCCTGTCTCACCCCGCAGCTGGTGAGCCGCCTGTTCCAGGAAGCAGAGCCTGATGAGTTCGGGGGAGGACCGGGCAAACCCACGCTGGCCGCTCGCTTCCAGAAGTCCCTGGGGGACCTCCTAGCCCAGCTGGGCAGGTGAGAATAGTGCCCCCACACCTGACCCCCGAGAGTTTGAACAGGGGGCCAGTCTGTGCTCACGTGGCTCCCCTTTCCACCCACGAGGAGCCATGTCTGCTTCATCCAGTGCCTCAACCCCAATCCAGGAAAGGTGAGCCCTCCCAGCACCTGGCCGCAGAGCCCTCCCATCCCTGCCCTGCCCTCTCAGCACCCCCGTCCCCCCCGTGCCTTGCCCCGTGCTCCCCTCGGCTGTGAGCCCCTCGACTCCATGTCCTTGGCTCTGCCCCGCTGCCTGGCCACAGCTTCCAGGCCTCTTCGATGTGGATCATGTGGCAGAACAACTGCGCCAGGCGGGCATCCTGGAGGCAGTGTGTACCCGCAGCGCCAACTTCCCCATTCGCCTGCCCTTCCAGGCCTTCCTGGACAGGTAGGGCCCGGGATGGGGGGAAGCAGGCACCTCAGGGCCAGGACTCACTGGGCAGGCCCCCCTGGAGTGGCTGGCGGACCTGGGGCTCCTTCTGGGGAAGACGGACCCACTTTCCCAGGGACCCTGGGCCAGCTGTCCCGTCCTCCCTCCTTCCATTCTCTCTCTCCTTCTCTCCCTCCATCTGTGTCCCCTTCCACTACTCGTCAGTCGCCCCCACGCCTCTGCATACCTCTGTGCATTCTGCACCTCTCCTCCTCTTAGCAAAACTCTCCTGGGTGTCTGGCACATAGTAGGTGCTTTCCATAGTCATTGTTGAATGACTTACAGACTGAATGGACCTGAGGGGCTCGGGGATCAAATGCGTGTGGGGAGAGGTGCTCGTGTGCTTGTTCTGACTTGAGTTATCCATCCATGGGCAGGTTCCGGGCCCTGGGGACCGAGGAACAGGGCGAGTTCTCTGACCGGGAAAGGTGTGGCATCATCCTGGACCAGGTGCTGGCGGCTGAGTCACCCCTCTGTCACCTGGGAGCCACCCAGGTGGGTGGTGTGTGTGTGCAGAGAGGCAGGGAGGGCTGGCAAGTGGGAGGAGCATTCTGGGATCCTCTCAGAATCTGGTGGTCTTTCCAGGTGGTGGGGAGACAGACTGGGCTGGGTGTCCCGGGCACCCCAGGAGAACGGGTTGCCTGGAAGGAGGCTGAGGCCTCGGGAGAAGGGCAGGGTGGTCCCCGCCTGCACACCTGGCCTGCCTCCAGCCCACACCTCTGCCCCCAGGTACTGCTGCGGGAGCCGGGCTGGCAGCAGCTGGAGCAGTGCCGGGCCCAGCAGCACGCCCAGGCCCTGCTGACCCTGCGCCGAGGCCTCCGCGTCTGCATCTCCCACCAGCGCCTCCGCCTCCTGCCGCGGATGCAGGCTCATGTGCGTGGGCTCCAGGCCAGGTGTGCAGGGGGCGCTGAGACTGTAGGCCTCCTCAACGTGGCGGGGCAGGCTCTGGGAGACATAGGGCCTCGAGGCATCCTGTCTGCCTGCATCCCGTCGGCACTGGACTCTTCTTGCCAACACCCCTGCCCATACCTCTGCTGTCTCTTCTTGAATGCCCCCAGCCACGAGGAGCTCATTACCTGCTGAGGCCACTCAAACCTGCTGTCTTGACTCCTTGACTAGTGTTTTGCATTTTTTTTTGTCTGCACTGGGTCTTCATTGCTGCATGTGGGTTTTCTTTAGTTGCAATAAGCAGCTGCTGCTCTTCATTGTGCTGCAATGGCTTCTTGTGGCCGCGGCTTCTCTTGTTGCGGAGCGCGGGCTCGAGTACAAACGCAGGGTTCAGTAGTCGTGGATCATGGGCTCAGTTGCTCAATGGTATGTGAGATCTTCATGGACCAGGGATTGATCCCATATCCCTCCCGTTGGCAGGCAGATTCTTAACCACTGGACCACCAGGAAAGTCCAACTGTCCTTTTTTCTAGTCCATTCTCCACTCTGCAACAGGAATATTCTCTCTCTCCTTTTTTTTTTTTTGGCTGCAGTGGGTCTTAATTGAAGCATGCAGGATCATTGGTTGTGGCATGTGGAATCTATTAATAGCTCCCTGACCAGGAGTCACACCCAGGTCTCCTGCATCGCAGGCAGATTCTTTACTGTCTGAGCCACCAGGGAAGTCCCTCCAAATCGTTTAATCACCAGCAAGAACTCTGTACCTGTTCAACAATCATACCCCACGGCCCCTTCCCTCCAGCCCCTGGTAACTCCCAGTATACCTTCTGTTTCTGTGAATTTGCCTATTCTAGACATGTCATCTAAGTTGACTCATACAGTATCTCCCTTCACATCTGGGTTACTGCACTAAACATATTTTCAGGGTTTGTCCCTTTTATAACATGTGTCAGAACATCATATATTTTTTTACACCTGGAAATTGTTCCGTTGCGTTAAGTGGGCCACAGCCGTTTATCCATGTATCTGTTGAGTGTGCATGTGGGTTGTTTCTGCCTTTGGGCTTATTGCAAATAAGGCTGCTATAAACATCAGCATGCAAGGTACAGTTCAAATCTCTGCTTTCAGTTCTTTTGGGTCTTTACTTTGGAGTGGAATTCCAAGTTATCTGGTGCTTCTGTCTTTACCTTTTGGAGGAATCGCCAGATTGTTCTCCATAGTGGCTGCACCATTTTACCTTCTCACCAGCAGTGTGTGCAGCTTCCAGTTTCACTACATCCTTGCCAAGACTTGTTATTTTCTGCTGTTTAAATTATCGCCAATCTAGTGGATGTGAGTCAGAGATGACTGAGCGACTTCACTTTCTCTTCTCATTTTCATGCATTGGAGAAGCAAATGGCAACCCACTCCAGTGTTCTTGCCTGGAGAACCCCAGGGACGGGGGAGCCTGGTGGGCTGCTGTCTATGGGGTCGCACAGAGTTGGACACGACTGAAGCGACTCAGCAGCAGCAGCAGCAGTGGATGTGAAGTGGCATTTCCTTGAGGTTTTGATTTGCGTTTCTCTAATGACTAGTGGTGCTGAGCGTCTTTTCGTGTTCTCCTGGGCCATCTGTGTGTCTCTTTGGAGAAACAACTATTCAAGTCCTCTGCTTGATTTTTAATTGGGTGGTTTGTTTCTTATTGAGTTGTAGGCGTTCTTTATATATTATGGATACTGAACCCTTATCAAATATTTGATTTACAAGCAGTCTCCTCTCTCTTTTTTATTTATTTTTTTTTTAGTCTCCTCTCTTGATAGTGTACTTTGATGTAAAAAAAAGCTGTAGATTTATTTTTTATTGAAGTATATTGGTTTACAATGTTGCAGATATATAGCAAAGTAATTCCTTTACAAATATATACATGCATATATATCTCTCTATATATTCTTTTACAGATTCTTTTCCACTGTAGGTAATTATAAGATAGTGAATATTATTCTATTCTATATTCTATATAGATACATATGTATGTATACGTTTGTAACTGAATTACTTTGCTATATACCAGCAACATTGTAAACCAATATATTTCAATAAAAAATAAGATGCTTGTTGTTTATCTATTTCATATCTAGTAGTGTATATAGTGGAGAAGGCAATGGCACTCCACTCCAGTCCTCTCGCCTGGAGAATCCCATGGGCGGAGGAGCCTGGTAGGCTGCAGTCCACGGGGTCACAAACAGTAGGACCTGACTGAGCGACTTCACTTTCACCTTTCATTTTCATGCATTGGAGAAAGAAATGACAACCCACTCCAGTGTTCTTGCCTAGAGAATCCCAGGAACGGGGGAGCCTGGTGGGCTGCCGTCTATGGGGTCGCACAGAGTCGGACACGACTGAAGCGACTTAGCAGCAGCAGCAGTGTATATAGTGGAGAAGGCAATGGCACTCCACTCCAGTACTCTTGCCTGGAAAATCCCACGGATGGAGGAGTCTGGTGGGCTGCAGTCCATGGGGTTGCAAAGAGTCGGACATGACTGAGTGACTTCTTTTACTTTTCACTTGCATGCATTGGAGAAGGAAATGGCAACCCACTCCAATGTTCTTGCCTGGAGAATCCCAGGGATGGCGGAGCCTGGTGGGCTGCCATCTCTGGGGTCGCACAGGGTCGGACACGACTGAAGCGATTTAGCAGCAGCAGCAGCAGCAGTGTATATAGATTGATTTTTAAATATTTATCATGCTCAGGGCTGCTTCCTTGAGAAGTCTGGTCTTTCTTATATCTGGAAAAATCTCAAAGATATTGTCTCTTAAGGGATTTATTAGACTTCCCGAGATGTAATTTTTTTCATTTTTAGGAGTTCTTGTGGGGAGGGGAAAAAAGTTCTGTTTTTTAAATAGTAATGTGCCAGACTCTATTCCAAACACACCTCTTAATTCATTTCATCTTCTGTGGAGCAGACAGTCCAATAATTCTCCTTTTAGAGGTGATGAAAATAAAACACAAAGAGCTCAAGTAGGGAATTCTCCGGCGGTCCAGTGGTTAGGACTCAGCACTTCACTGTTAAGGGTGGGGGTTCAGTCCCTGGTTGGGGACCTAAGATCCTATAAGCCACGAACATATTCAAAAAAACCCCCAAAACCCAGAGAGGTAAAGACCTTATCCAAGACTGCTGCGACGAAACAGTAGAGGAACGCGCCCGGGTGGCCGGCTGCAGAGCCGCAGGCCTCAGCCCCTGTGCGCAGCAGCCTCTGGGTTCACTTGCTCTTCTGTCCTGTCCTTTCCCTGTTGCTTGTTAGGCAGCCGGGCGCCTCACTGGGGTCTGGTTTTACACTCATGTCTTGACTTGGAGGATCTGGGTATTGGGTGTGAATGCAGACTCCTCATCAGCCCCCTTCCCGGCCTCCAGGAAGCGGTACCTCCGGCAGCGGGCAGCTCTGGGGCAGCTGAACACCATCGTGCTGGCGGCCCGGCCCCTGCTCTGGAGACGGCGGAGACCACAGGTGAAGCCCACGGGTGGGGTGCTGCCTGGGGTGTGCTCAGGGGAGAAGCCAAGCAAGCCTTTGCCGGTCAAGCTGGCCAAACGAAGACAGTGACCACCGTCCACGGCCAGCCACACAAAGGGCGAGGTCTCAGGGACCACTGTGGCGGAGTGTCCCATCCCCGCTGCCTGGCTGGGGCAGCCTGGGGCCTCTGGGAGCTCATCACCTTCCTCATGCCAGGGCCTGACTCTCTGACGGCTGGGGTACCTCCATCCCATCCGAGGGCCCCTTGGGCTGCTCCCTGTCTTGCCCGATGACTCCGACGTAAGGGTCATAAAACAGCTCGAAGGTCAATGCCTACACGCCGCCCCCTCTCCTGCCCCTCCCTGCCTGGACTTTGTCCCCCAGGGACCATTTCTTCCCTTCCTGCTGCCCTCTTCCCGGTCCTGGCAGACGGGCAGCAACACCCACAGCGCTTCGGCTGGTGAGGGCTCTGGAGGGCGAGGGGCAGACGCCAGCCCCCTGGGGTCCATCCACACCTGTTCCGCTGGTGCCCAGGCCTCCTGGGAGGAGGAGGGGTCAGCTGAACTGCCCAGCAAGCAGGGAACCTCGAGGGAGCTCGGGGTGACGCTTCACGGGGACACCATCTCCTCCCATATCTCCCCCAACAGCTTGGGCGTCGGCACAGCTGGCACAGCATCGGGACCTTCGAGATGGTGCCAAGGATGGTAGGTGGCCTGGAAGCTGGAGAGTGTCTGCTGGGTCGTGAGCCTGCTGAACCTGGCCTGGCTTGAGGGGGAGCATGGGGTCCCAGGGGTGCCAAGATGGGTCCTGTCCTCAGGCCCATCCATTGTGTCCCCCAAGAAGAGGCCTGGGTGCCCTTGGTTTCCCTCTGAGGGCTCGAGGGGCCCCAGTGGAGTGCCCAGGACTAGAATCCTTGGTCTCTGGAGGGGAAGCTTATAGCCCCGGGGGTGAGGAGGGCCCCTGGGTCCCTGTGCCCCTCCCTGAGTTGCTGGTCAGTTGCTCCTCTCCACCAGGAGCTGGGGCGCTTGGAGATCCCGGCTGAGCTCGCCGTCATGCTGAAGACAGCGGAAGGTGAGTCGTGATGGGCCTCGTTCTTCCATGACCCCCTCCTCTCCCGGTGGCCACTCCCTCTGATGCTCTCTCCGGGTGCCCCCAGCTCACTGCCCGGCTCCCTCTGCACTGGAGCCGGGGGCTGATGCTGGGAGGTGGAGGTGACACCAGAGCCAGTCACCTTACCTGGGCGTTTCTGGGCTGCCTCCCATGTCATCCCAGGCCGTCAGCACGCCTGGGTCCAGAGCATCACCGAGGCCATGCCCCCGGAAGTTCCTGCCCGGCCCAGCCTGACCCTCCCACCTGACATCAACCAGTTCCCCTTCTCCAGCTTCATCTCTATCGGCTTTCAGGTGGGCTTCCAGGCCTCAGCTCTGCTGGCTGCTGCCCAAATTTCCCCAGACACGAGCCCCCAAACACAGGCAAAAGCTGTGTTTGTCCTTTCTCCAACCCTCTCCTCCATCTCCTGTTGTGGGGATTGTGGATGCAACTGCGTTGCTCGGAAAATCCATCGAACCCACATCTCAGTCTTTTGTTACTTATCAGCGATGCCACACCTTTGTTAGACCTGCGGCATTGCCCTGCCATTGAACGCTGAAGTCGTGCCGTTAAAGCGTGTTTAATAACAAAGCAGAGTGTCCAGACAACAGTGTTGGAAACAAAAGCAAGAGTCAAAAGTGCCCATCGAGCACTGTCCGATGTTCCGGGCAACAGCCGGGCGGGTGGGGAGATGACGTGTGTATCTTCACACAGGAAGTAAGACGAGGAAGAAAGAGGTGAAAATGTTAACTCTGGTTATACCTCGCAGTGGCATATTGATGGCGGTTTTTATTCTTCATCCTTTTCCCTGTTTTCTGAGTTTTCCATATGCACGGGCTTTAGTTTTCTAATCAGAAAGGGTAATTTAGGTGTATGGTTTTTAATATTTATTTTTGTTTTGGCTGTGCTGCGTCTTTGGCGCTGAGGGAGCATTCCCTGGTTGCGGCGAGCAGGCTTCTCATGGCGGTGGCTTTTCTCGTTTCGAAACCGAGGCTCTAGGGTGCAGGCTTCAGTAGTTACGGTGCGCCGGCTCAGGAGTTGTAACGCATGGGGTTAGTGGCCCCGTGGCACATGGGATCTTCCTGGACCAAGGGACAAACCAGTGCCCCCTACATTGGCAGGTGGCTTCTTAACCACTGGACCACCAGGGAAGCCCAATCAAGGTGTATTTTTAAGGCACTTTTCCTCTCCAGCCCATCTTCCTCTCGTACGTTCCTTCAGGGCTCCCCCGGCCCTGTGTCCAGCAGGTCAGCACGGATCAGCCTCTGCTCAGGCACATGGCACCCTCACTTCCTTGCAGGAGCCCTCCTTGCCCCACCCTGGGCAGCTGCTGACCAAGCCCCTCACCCAGCTGGACAGTGAGAACCCTCAGCATGCCCTGGATATCAACAAGGTGGTGAGTGACCCAGCAGGGAGCGGACAGGGTGGGCCCGTGCCAGGGTGCTGGCGGGCACAGGGAGCCCTGCACGACCTGCCTCCCCTGGCTTGGTGTCCGCAGATGCTGTGGCTGCTGGGGGACGGGTCGCTGGCGCCCTGGCAGGAGCAGACCATGGGCCAGTACCTGGTGCGGCAGGGGCAGCGCCGGGCGGGGCTGCGCGACGAGCTTTTCAGCCAGCTGGTGGCCCAGCTCTGGCGCAACCCCGACGAGCAGCAGTGCCAGCGCGGCTGGGCCCTCATGGCCGTCCTGCTCAGCGCGTTCCCACCGACGCACACCCTGCAGAAGCCGCTGCTCAAGTAGGGGGCTCAGTGGTGGGGGGCCCGCGGACGGGGTCAGCAGGCCGCCCCAGGCTCACAGAGGCCCTGTGCTGTGCCCACAGGTTTGTCTCTGACCAGGCCCCCAGGGGCATGGCAGCGCTGTGCCAACACAAGCTGCTGGGGGCCCTGGAGCAGACGCAGCTGGACCCGGGGTCTGCCCGGGCGCACCCACCCACCCAGCTCGAGTGGACAGCCGGATGGAGGCGGGGCCGCATGGCACTGGCTGTGTCCACCTTCAGTGGTGAGGCGCGCGTCCTGCTCAGGGCTCCCACGGCAGAGTCTGCCCGGCACCCTTGTCCTCCCCAGACCCCCTTCCCACCTCAGCCCTCCCGATGTGATCCTGACCTCCCAATGTGACCTTGACCTCCCTGTCATCCTGCTGGTGGGACCCCAATGGGACAGCACCCCTTCCCCCGTCAGGGTGGACCCTGCTGTCCCTCACTCTCACCCCTGCCCCTCATCCTTGCAGAGGAATGCTACTCGGCCGAGGTGGAGTCCTGGACCACCGGGGAGCAGTTGGCTGGGTGGATTCTACAGAGCAGGTCTGGGGGCCAGGGACGGGGGGGTCTGGCCGACACTGATGGTTGTCCCGTCCTCCTTCTGAGTCCTCCGCGCCCTCCCAGCCTGCTGTCCCGCCGAGCACCTTCTGCGGCTGCTGCTCCTGCAGCCAAGGCCTGCTGCCCAAGGGGTGGGGGCGAGGTGTGGGGGTCGGCGGGCAGGGTCTAGATAGCAGATTCCAGATGGAGAGCGAGTAGGGAGTATTCCTGCTAGATTTGGCCCAGATTCTGATCAAATTGGTAAATACAGCAAAAAAATACATAAAAACAAAAATACATCAGAGCCAACGCAGAAGTAGAGGGCCTTTGTTGCAGAAAAAGACGGAAACCGGGTCCTCTCTCCCCTCTGCAAGCGCCTCCCCCCCCGCACCCCCAGGCCCTTGCCGCTTCCGATGGCCACCTGCCCGGCTGACCGCCCTGTCCTCCCTGCCCGTCTCGCCCAGAGGCCTGGACCCGCCCCCGCGCGGCTGGTCTGTGTCACTGCACCGCGGGGACTCCTGGAGGGACTTGGCCGGCTGCGACTTCGTGCTGGACCTGATCGGCCAGACCGAGGACCCGGGGGACCCGGCCAGGCCCCAGAGCTACCCCATCGCCCCCCGTGGCCTGTAGGTGCCACCCCAGCACCCCTGGCCTGCTCCTGTCCCTATCCCGTTGCAGGCGACCCCACCGCCACCCCGTCATACCCTGGGGTTCCCTGGTGCTGCCGCAGGTCCAGCCCCCAAGCCGCCTCCCCTCCCGTGGGGTTCCCCCCCACCCCTGCCCCGCCCCTCTCCACAGCAGCTTCTCCGCCGTGCCTCAGCCTGGGCACCCCACCTCCTTAGCTGGGCCTCCATGGCTGGAGGTGGCCCCACGAACCCCTTAGCTGGGCCCACTGTCTCCTGCAGAGCCGAGAACATCCCCCGGGCCCCCAGCATCCAGGCCCCCTCGCTGCCCCCAGGCCCACCTCCGGGTCCAGCCCCAACACTGCCCAGCAGGGGGCGCACAGGTAAGGTGGGGGTGGGCACACTCAGGTGGGCAGGGCGATGAGAATGGGTTTGCAGGAAGCCCCTGCCCCCAGCAGGTGACGCCAGCCCTCCGTAGGTGAGTCCCGGACCTCAGGGAGCCTGGATGGCTTCCTGGACCACCTCTTCCAGCCCGTCCTCTCCCCCGGCCTCAGCGTGAGTGTCCTGCGCCCCAGCCCAGCCCGGCCCCTCCCGTTCCGGGGCCTCTGCTGCCCCTCCCAGCCCTCCTAGGACTCTAGCTGTGACCTTTTGACCTGTGACCTTTGCCTTCACAGGATCTGGAGCAAGGCAGGGCTCTGACTGGCCGCATGAAGGGAGGGGGTGCTATGGGGCCCATGCAGCAAGGCAGCTACCCCATGGGTGAGTGCGGGGCTGAGCCCATCTGGGGTCTCCCTGCCCACGGACGGGGGAGCCGTGGCCCGGGCTTCCCCCGCAGCTGCCGTCAGAGCTCCAGCCCGCACCCCGGTGGCCCGTGCTCATCTCCTCGCCTGGGGCTGGAGGGAGGCTGTCTGGGGCCCAGGTGGGCATTGACGTGGGAGGACCCTGTCCCCACAGTGTACCCAGGGATGATGCAGATGCCCAGCTACCAGCCAGCCATGATGCCAGCACCCATGCCCATGATGCCAGCCATGGGGCCAGTCCCAGGTAAGGCTGGACTGTGGCCGCCAGCCCTTTCTCCAGGGGGTGGGGGTGTGGTGGGCCGGGCCTGCAGGAGGGAAGGTCCCGCCTGGAGGGCACAGTGGGCAGGGGCTGGGAGCTCAGCCATGGCGCTAACCCGCCCTGACTGCCTGCCTGCCCGCCACGCCCCAGCCATGGTGGTACCACCACAGCCACAGCCCGTGCTTCCCAGCGTGGACGCGAGGCAGCTGGCGGCCCAGCAGCAGGACTTCATCAACCAGCAGGCGCGGATCCTGGTGAGGACAGGCGGGCCCATGGATCGCCTCGTGGGTACCAGCCTGCAGGGAGAGGCGAGGCTGGCTCTCATCTGGCGCATCACGCCCTGCCCATCAGGCCCAGCAGATGACCACCCAGGCCATGACCTTGTCCATGGAGCAGCAGGCAAAGCAACTCCAGAAGCAGAGTCAGGCCCTGGCCCTGGCCCCAGCTCCAGCCCCAGCCACAGCTCCAGCCGCAGCCGCAGCCCCGGCCCCAGCCCCTAGAGCAGCTTCCCCAACCTCACCTCCTCCGGCCATCACCCACAAGCCCAAGAAGACACCCACCCGCCAGAAGGAGCCAGAGAGTAGCCTGGAGTTGGTAGGTGCCCGCCTGAGGGTGAGGAGCCAAGGCTGGGGAGATGGCAGGGCCTGGGATGGGCAGCTGGCTTCAGGGCTGCAGACGTGGGAGACGTAGGGGGTTGGGGATGGGGCCACAGGGAGATGCAGAAAAGATGCTGCCCGGCCTCAGCCCCGCAGGTCCGAGTGGGTGTGCTGTGCCAGCGGCAACTTGGCCAGCAAGGCTGCTCCTTCTATTCCCCTTCCTGCCAGCAGGAGGCCCCGCAGGAGGCTGAAGACAGGCACCCACGGCCCAGGAGCTTCCAACAGAAACGAGACTATTTCCAGAAGTTGGGTGAGCGCCCTTGGGGAGCCAATCAGACCCAGAGACTCAGACCCCGCCCCAGCCTGGCCAGGGGATGGGGGGTTGCCCTCTGGTCTGGGTGGCCCGTCCAGGAGCCCAGGGTGCCTAGTCTCTCAGTCGTGTGCAGCTCTTTGCGACCCCACAGTGTACCCCGCCAGGCTCCTCTGTCCCTGGGGATTCTCCAGGCAAAGATACTGGAGTGGGTTGCCATGCCCTCCTCCAGGGGATCTTCCCGACCCAGAGATTGAACCCAGGTCTCCTGCATTGCAGGCGGGATTCTCTACCGTCTGAGCCACCAGGGAAGCTCAGAGGGGCGGGGCAAGTGGAAGGTAATAGGACCAACTGGGGGGCATTTACAGGGCAGCAGCCGAGCAAGGTGAAGAGCATGAAGCCGCCAGCCAAGGTGAAGATGCCCCAGGCCGAGGTGCAGGACGGGGAGCCAGAAGAGGAGGAGGAACAGAGAGCAGGTGGTGAGGAGGCGGGGGGCAGGCCGGGCCTCTGGGGTTCTGCCCAGGGTCTCATGTCTTGCCTTTCTTCCTGGGCAGGGCCCTCACCTCCGCCTCCCCTGGTGGTGAGGAAGCTGCCACTGTCGCGAGGTGCAGCCAGAGCTGCACAGGAGGCCGAGGCTGAGCCGGCCACGGCGGTGGGGCCTGGCAGGGAGCACAGGCCGGCGGGGGGCGAAGCCGTGGTGCGTAGCTCGGACCCTGAGCCCTGGCGGGCAGAGCCCAGCAGGGAGATCCGCAACATCATCCGCATGTACCAGAGCCGCCCCGGCCCTGTGCCTGTGCCCGTGCAGCCGGCGAGGTGCCAGGGGAAGTGGGGAGGGGAGGGGGGAGGGTGGCGGGGTTGGGGGACAAAGGCGGGGGGCTGGCGGGGGAGCCCTGCCCTCATGTGCCACATCTGCACAGGCCCAGGAGCTGAAGCACACCATCACCTTCCTGCTGGACGGCAGCCCTCCTTCCAGTTAGGGGCCATGCTGCATCCAAGGCGGGGGTAGAGATGGAGACGGGACCCCACCCCGGCCCACGTCTCACCTCGACAGTCTCCTCTGGGTGCGGTCAGGCCAGTCTGGTTTGGACTTCAGTGCTTGGCTGTCCTGGATCCCACAGTAGGGCTGCTACAGGGCTGTCTCTTATACACATCTCTGTGCCTGTGCCCGTGCAGCCGGCGAGGTGCCAGGGGAAGTGGGGAGGGGAGGGGGGAGGGAGAGGGAGGAGGGGAGAGGAAAGAGGGGAGGGGGAGGAGGGGCTAACCGCTCCCCAGAGAGTCACCCTGTGAACTCATGACCTCCTCCTTCTTTCAGGAAGCCCCCCCAAAGTTTCCTAAAGAAAGACAACCCTAAGGATGAGGCTCTGGCTAAGCTGGGGATCAATGGTGCCTCCTCCCCTCCTCAGGTGAGGTGCCCCCTGGTCCAGAGCATGGCCGCTCCGTTCCGGCATCCTCCTGAGGCTCCCTGGGGTGAACTTGGCCCCGGGCCACAGCCTCTGTGTGTTCCTGCCTCCCCAGACGCTGTCCCCCAGCCCAGGGAAGAGCCCCCCACCGGCCGTGGCCCCTCGACCCAGGGCCCGACCACGGCTGATGCCCTCCAGCTCCATCAAGGAGAAGCAGGGGCCCCTTCAAGAGCTGTTTGGCCAGAACCCACCCACTGCCCAGAAACTGCCCGCTCCGCCCGCGCCTCCACTGCCTCCGCCCTGGGAGCCAGCGAGCCCTCCAGCTGAGCCCCGCAGTAAGGAACCCCACATTCCTGCGCGGTGGGCTTTGGGGGGGCACAGTGGGGTGATTCCCAAAGACCTCTCCGAGCTCACAGCACTGAGGTCAGCGGCTCGGGCTTCGGGACTTTGGAGCTGTGGGCAAGGAGCCCCAGCTTCCACGTTCCCGTGGGGGGCAGGGCTGGGGCACCCCCGGGGCCTGTCTGGCACAGACGGACTGTCACACACAGGGTGTTGGCCCCGGCAGGAATTCAGTGGCCCTGCTGACGTGGTCAGGGAGGCCCCACGCACGTCTGGGACAGCTGGAGGCGGGAGTTGGGGCGGCGGGTGGGAGGGAGGCGGCAGAGGTGAAGCTGGCCGGGCGTGCGGGGATCTGGGGAGGAGGGTCTTCTCTGCCTGTGCCCCCATCACCCCGTGCCTGCGCCCCCATCACCCCGTGCCTGCAGGCAGGTCCACACCCGATGCTCTTCGGCCCCTCCGTCTGCCAGGCTTGGTGGAGCCCATGGGGGACCAGGGGGTCTCCACCCAGCTGCTCGTGCCCTCCGGCAGCGTGTGCTTCTCCTACGCCAGCGCCCCCTGGAGGCTGTTCCTGCGCAAGGAGGTGGGCATCAGGGTGGGCTTCAACCCAGCCGCTCTGGGTGGGGGGCGGGGCACAGGCTGTGGAGGAGCCAGCCTGGGACCCTGGCGTTGGCTCCCCACTGCCCACCTCCTGGCCCGGTTTCACCTGAGCACAGGAGGCAAGGTGGGGCGGGAGCCGGGCTGGCGGGGGACCACCCCGGCCACTCTCGGTCTCCCATGCCCCCATCTAGGTGTTCTACCCCCGGGAGAACTTCGGCCACCCCTATTGCCTCAGGCTCCTCTGCGAGCAGGTGAGCACCCCGTCTGCAGGGGTATGTGCAGACAGACCGCGCTCCCCACCCCTGGCCAGGTTACCACCGTGGGGTGCTGGCGTGGTTCAAGCCCTGCCTTCATTTATTCCTCACAACATCCTTCAGAATAAGGACCATTTTTGACTTCCGTGTGTTAGTCTCTCAGTTCAGTTCAGTTCAGTTCAGTCGCTCAGTCGTGTCTAACTCTTTGCGACCCCATGAATCGCAGCATGCCAGGCCTCCCTGTCCATCACCATCTCCCGGAGTTCACTCAGACTCACGTTCATCGAGTCTGTGATGCCATCCAGCCATCTCATCCTCGGTC